>CM038795.1:99764045-99882769 GCA_021764765.1 Vicia sativa | reverse complement strand
TTTTAAGGGTCGTTTAGAAAGTTTTCAAGCGTTGTCTAAAGGTAACCCTTAGGCGGTAGCTTTTCTGTATTTTTAGTGTTTTTTTTAAACTGGCGCACTTTACGAAAAAGCTGCGCCTAAAATGCGATATCTATTTTATTTTAAGCGTAGTGACATTCATGAGAAGTCACATGCCGAGATCTGAGGAGATCATATCGCAGGATAATGGCAGTCCTAATTATACAGACTACTCTTCCCCAAAACCAACATACTATGTTGGAAAATATCTAGAACCATTAATGTTCTACAAGACAACATCTTAGGTCATATTCGCCTCATGAAAAGAACAAGATAACACATTAACATCACATGTAGAATAATTGACTTAACAACACACATCTTACGTTATTTTCACCCTGTTTTATATATTATTGCATTTTAATACTTATAAACTAACTCTTCCCTTATCCCTTATTCCTAATTATTACAATTTTATTTTATTTCTTATTAATGAGTCATTGTTTTGACTTTTGAGTTTGAATATACATGATAAAATACACATTATAAGTTTTCTTTAAATAGTATGTTAGTATGCTGATCCATAAGTTTTAGTCCTGTATGTAAAATGTACACTACTTGTTCACTAAGGAGCATTGATATGTAATGTAGGACTAGACATCTTTCTGAGAACACATCATTTGTTCACAAAATTAAAGTGATATGTGAGCAGATTATCTCACTTATAAATATTCAAGTCACTACATTCCTTTACAAGGGAGGCCCAAATAGTCCGGAGGCCTCGTTCTAATTTAAAAAATAGGCCTAAATTAAAAAAAAATCACTTTAAGATTTATGATTTTACACCTAATTTTGAACAAGCCGGTATAAAATTATAGATACTTGAAAATGAATTATGATTTTATAGCTATTTTTGGAAAAATAGGTGTAAAATCTGTTCCTTTTTACACATAGCAAGACCAACCCTATTCATTTTCAATATGAGACTATTTCCAACTTACTAATTATTATTCTAACATGTTTTCCAAATTTTGAATTGTAGTTCTTAATTTCAACCTTCGTGTCTAATTCACTAATTCACGCCTATTTAAATGTCATAATTTATTTTAACATGATTTGACTAAACCTAAATAACTATGAAATTGTAGAACTCAAGAACATGTAGATAAGATAACATGTAAGAGAATTTGGACATGCACCAACATTGTAATTCTTAAGGTGAATTTTTTAACCCACCCCATAACCTTATCACGCACCACGTGAATTTCCAAAAATGTTCATGGAAATAGAAAATATACTTCCGGTTAGCACCCTATATCATGCAAATCACGTTGAAAATGATTGGGTGTAAATTGGAAATACACTTCCCATTTTAAACTATATATAACTTTTAAATAAAGTGTGTATGTGAGATCAAATTTGAAATAAATTCTTAATATTATATTATTTAATTTGAAATCGGAAATATATTTCCGATTTTCACCTAAATATTTTAAAATTGGTGCATATCAGAAGTATATTTCTGATTTTCATGAATATTTTAGAGTTTTTATGAGGTGAGTTAAGAAATTCACTTCTTAAAAATTTGTCGTCATTTAAGTCTAATAAAACTTAAGTGAGCAATCTCTAAGTTGGGCACAACATATCATGAAATAGAAAAAGGAATAATTCTTAATAATAAAGTTTAGTATTGATAAATTTTCAACGTAGAAATTAGAGTTTAATTTTGATGAAACATAAAATTAAATGTTTTAAAAAGTAAAGTAATTGATAATTATTTTAAAAAGTTTTCAAAGTTTAAAATAACCACTTAAAATGAGACGAGGGAAAATAAAAGCGCACTTGGTTCTTCTTTGTGGTTTGTGATAAATCATAATCAATAATCATCGTTGAGTTCTTCTTCATCTAAACGCATCAGATGGAAAATATTAGAAACCAAATCACTTTCAAGGCGGTTTTTGACAGAGTAACCTTTCAACAACATCCACTAGAGGTTCTTTCTTTTCAACTTTCCTTGTTATTCAACTTCCCGAAAATCTTTGAACTTTTGTGCTTTAATCCATTCTCAGCATTAAGTTTCGGTTTCTTGTTTATTTTTCTGATAGTTGAACTTCGCTTGGAATATGTGGTTTGATCAATGTTTGAGTTCAAATTCTGTTGATGTTTGTATAGAAAGAATCAAGAATTCTGAAAGAATTTCAGTGAATTTTTTATAACAAGTATCAAAGTTTGATTCTGATGACTAGTAATGAAACCCTAGCTTTAAGCCTTTGAAACTGGTCAATCTTTGAATTTAGGGTATTTGTTATCAGGGTTTTAAATAACGGTCGCAGTTGCATTGCTTCAATAAGTTCAGTGTTAAAGATTACTGGCTGTGAGGTTGTTTATATTCTCTCGGATCATTAATGTGAAAGAACTGAATTTTGTTTCAGCTGCATTTCAAAAGCAAGATGCTGCTAACATTATGGACCTCTATTCAAGATTTGTGATTGAGAGGGTTGGAACTAGGACTAAACCGTGTGATTTGCGATTGCATTTGATGAAGGTTTGAGACAAAACTCTGTGTTAGACTGTTAGTTTCTCATAAGAACAGTACAGCTTCTGTTTTCAGTCATTTGATATTTCTATATGGAAGATGAAGGAAGGATTTGTCTTGAAAACTAGCATGTTCATAATCTCATTGTTCCATCCTCTCTAACTTTATGAAGTTATTATAATTATTTTCAGGAGATTTCAGGTATGCCAACTTCTCTAGATAGGAAACAACACGTCCTGCAGTATCTCCTGAGACAACTAGTGAGTCATCCGATGAGTCGTTCGACAGTCGTCGTCCAGCTCAGGAACAGATGCAGTAGCTATGGCAGACAGTTTTCTGGATTTATAGTTGATAATTGACAGTGGATGGGCAGAATTATATCATCTATGTGATATATTGGTATAGATAATAATACAGCTGTTATTTTCATTTCAAGTTTTATGGTGTTGTTTGATCAAAGATAGGATAAGGCTTTAGTTGTTGATGTAGTTTGATGTAGGATTAGCAGGGTTCACTTGGTTTGAACTTTGAATCAGATGGCAATGCATGTGTTGATTCAATTCAAGATGAATTTGTTGAACTTTCAGTTTTAGTCATTGTCTAGGATCATGGAAGATCAAATTCAGATTATGTGGCTCACATGAAGAATCATGAAGTTATAGTATATTTTACTGATATATATAGTATTTTTGACAAATATTAATTTAAGTAGCTCATAGTTTAGAGTTTATCATTTATTTTATCAATTTTATCATTGATATCTCAATTGAGAAAAAAGTTAATATTAACTAAACATATTTTTTTAATATCATTTTACTTTTATTAGTTCATTTGTTATTGACAATGTACTTAATTTTAAAACTATCAACTATAAGTTCACTCTCTATAAGTTAACTTATAAAGTATCCATTTTCTTTTATTGTTAAATTGAGTCTAGCTTGACCCATTTAACAAATAAAAATCATAATTTTGTATTACTTTTATTAATTTGGATGAGTTAAATAGGTATAAACGGTTAATTTATGTTTCAATTTTTGACACTAATGTTTATTTGTATTTAAATATTAATGTAAATAAATTGTTAATATTTGTTCTGTTAAGGAACTAGAATTGATGAGACAAATTCTAATGATGATGGTGCTCGCAACTCTTTAGAACTTTTCTATTTTTCGTCTTCTTCTCTCTGCCACTAATGTTTGTTCCTTATGCATTACCCCTAGGCGATTCTTGCTTCCAGTTGCTTCTTTGCTTGCTTGAGTTTTTGCATTGTCACCTTTTCTTACTAAAACAATTTTCTCTGCTCAATCTCCTTCCTTAGGTACCATTTCTACTTTACCTTTCTACTTTCTCCGTTGTTTTCTATGGATGGCTTAGGGTGTGCCTTTGAATATAAATGGAGATGGTGGGGTGATTATCCCATATCAATTTTTACGGAAACTCCGACATTTCAGATGAGGATCCACTGGAAGTTAATGGTCCCATCCCTAATTTGATCACTATTAGCAATAATTCTAGGATTGGGGGAGGTTTCGTTGAGGAGGCAGCCCTCCCAGTCCTTTTGACGAGAATGAGGAGGGAACTCATACTCCGATATTATCCGGAGGTCGTTGCGTGCTTAACTTATTTTGTGCGTTATGTTAAAGAGATGAAGGCAATAATTGTTTCCTAGAATGATATAAGGACCCATTTTTTTAACTTTAGCACTGATAGTGGAAGAGAACCGCTGAGGAGGAGATTATGTGCTTACACTCCTGGTGTTGCATTTGTGCAATATGTGTCTCATTTGTGTTTTTGTATGATGCAATGTGTTCCAATGTGCTTTGTGTTTCCAATGAGTACATTTACTCTGTTTCTTTTGTCAATATTTTGGCTAAAAAGGAAGTAGAGTGTTGTGTCCTGATGTTACATCACATGTCTTGCCATGTTGATTTTCCATTGTGATAAGAATGTGTGCTACTGCTTCTATGAGAGTAGTTGTTTGTGGTTGCTTATGCAATCATTGAGGGACATGAGTGTTCATCGAGTTTGTCTGAAGTTTTTTCTTTCCTGCTGTTAAGCTATATATATATATGATGTGGGGTTTTCCCTTGAGGGTGACTTTTGCGTGTGATAGGGGAGTTCTATACATGTCGATTGTACAAGCTTCGAGCTACGTTATTTTACAAAGTTTACATGATCAACATGTAGCTTGAGTTATGGTCTCCAAGTTGATTTGGTTTTTGGTTGTTTTTACCCAAAATTTGCCAAAGGGGGAGATTGTTAGTTCCATGTTTTTATGGTTGGATAAACTTTGGCTAAGCATGGTTCTAAACATGATTCTATTGGTGTTGAGCAATATGTTCTAACATCTACATCAATTGTCATGACAATTTTGTTATGAGTTTTTGTACCAGATATCGAAGCAGATGTCATGATATCTTGGTCTAGCACAGTAGGCACTATTGTTTGGAATTTCTTAACAAGATTGGATTTAATTTTTTTGAGATTTTTGTTGGATATGTCTCAGTTATTTTTGTAGGTTAAGAAGATGTAATTTGGAACAAATAAATCAAATCTCAAAAACATTAAAGTTTCTAAATTTGGTTGTTGAGCTAATTTAGGATACTTGAAGATTTGTTCCAAGATTTGGGAGAATATTTTCTGCAGCAATCAGCTTATGGGTCAAGGAATAAATGAGCAGAGAATTAGAAGTCCATTGATATCTGAAGGCTTAAAAAAGGAAGACTAAGACCTATGGCAAATCAGTTTTACACATTATTGTAAATATAAGGGATTATGTTTGAGCGTCTCTCGCGTTTCTTGTGGTGTAAATCACCCTTGTATCTTTTAATACTTGCGGTAGACATAATATTCTCACTCAGAAACCTTTAGGTAATTAGTTGAGTATTATTCTTGGTTAAAACTTTTAAGCAAATCGAGTATTATTCTTAGTTAAGAGTCTTAACTAAGTATTGTATTTGAAGTGTAATCTTCTATTGAGTTTTTCCCTTTGTATTAGTTGTTGTAATTGTAACTGGTTTTTAGACTGCCACTGGGATCGGGGTGTGTCTTTTATCATTGCGGGGATTGGAAGTGAGATGGAGATTTCTCATATCTAGGAGGTGTATAGGTAGAAGTCTCACTAGATAGGGATTAGGCGAGAAGTTGTAAGTGGGAGAGTTTAACTTTGAACTTGTACTACTGATGATGAATTTCTCATCTTCAGGAAGTGAGATGAAGATTTCTCATATCTAGGAGGTGTATAGGTAGAAGTTTCACTGGATAGGAATTAGGCAAGAAATTGTAAGCGGGGTAGTTTAACTTTGAACTAGTACTACTGATGATGAATTTCCTTCCTTGTTTGGTAGCTCCTAGAGTAGGTGAGTTACACCGAACTGAGTTAATAATTGATTGTATTCTTTATCACTCTGCATACTATTTCAGTTTGATATTGCTTCAATCATCTATAGATGTCGTAACATATGTCTTGACATCATATTTGAATGTTGAAAAACATCAGTGTGTTCATGGTGTGTACCAGTGCCATTATTTCACACAATAAATATTATATTAAAAAATAAAATTACGAATTAAAAACAATAATTATATTTTAAACTAATGAAATATTAAAACAAACAAATAAATAAAATTAATAAAAAATACTATTACTTTACATAATATAATATTAAGACGAAGATAAAAAGAGAAGCTTCGTCAAGGTATGAAATTGGCCCCTCAATTAGACTTTCCAAAAGGCATCTCTTGATCTCAGCCGAGTTTGATTTGTTTTGAAATTGGCCCCTCAATTGGCCCCTCATTCTCCTTCACAATTGTAGCAATATCAGTCCTAACATGTTCTTCTACCACATCACATTCTTCTCGATCCTTCTCTTGGACATGAGAGACTATGTCAACTGAAAGAAAAAAAAAAGATTTGGCCAATGTGGTTCTAGCAGGAAGACTATGAGGCAACGAAGGGTATGGTAGTGATGATGCAAACTCGTCATAGTTTCTACTAAAAGGTGTAGGCTTCTTGAAGGAGATCATGAATTCAATGTATAAACTTTTATGCCATATCTTGTTGTATATGCTATCATTAATGAGTAAGCTATCACCAAGTTCTATATTGCCTAATGTTGTAGACGAATTTAATCAAACCGACTCATTATGTCAACGAAAATACTAAATGTCCAAAATGTTATGTACTCAAGCTATTATACCTGATATATTTGAATGAATTCTTGTGGATTTGTAGACCAACTGAACTGAGATTAACCAATATTAAATGGAATACTCTGTCCTGAGAAAACCTCACCAGGTTATGGCAGTTCACATGGAGAATAAGCCTGAACAAAAATGTGAAAACATCCCAAAAAGAGAGGAAGGTTACACTAGAGAGTTCTGACAAAAAGTCATCAGAACAAAAGCAGCAACATGAAAAGCCCGTCTTTTGCCTTTTTTCAGTTGGTTGCTTATAGCCATATAATGCTTGTCTGTTGAACACATCCAGTACCTGATTTAATTTCACCCTGAAAATAGAACATATAAAGCAAACACAAATAATTACAGTTATTTCCTAACAAAATCAAGTCAAAGTATTGAAAAGTGGGTTATGCAGAACTAAAGCCACATAATATTATTAAGGAACTTACTTTCTCTCCTTTATCTGCTTTGGTTTCACAAATTTTTTTCTTGGTACCATTTTCATGATGAACACTTATATTAGATATCAACTGATAAAAAATATCTAGATTTTCATGTGTTTCATCGTCATGTTAGAAGCATGTTCATAAAATTAAAATCCAGTCATCTAGAGATGATAATGGAGAATCTTTTTGGTTCCATGGCAGAAAAGAAAGTCTTCCTTCTCATTCCTTCAACACTGACATTGAACAGAGCATAAAAATTGAATATTTAACTTTAAATTCAAGAACACAAAAGAGAATAATAAATATTAAAAGGTATAATGAGAAATAAAATTAATGATTTATTAATATGATAAAATGACTAATTTAGTATGAAATATTTATCTAAAGTGAAATATAATAATGATAGAAAGAAAAATAATTAAAAATAAACCTAGGGGAAAATAAATAATGATGTACATGAGCTGTGCCGATTGATGCTCATCCAAAAATTAATTTATACATTAAATAAAATGGATTTTTAAAGTAGAAAATCAAACTAGTGGCTCTTCAATTCATAATCTCTAACCATTAACGGATACTCCATTTCATTTTTATCATAAAAAATTATCTTTTAAATTATTTGAATAAAATATATTATTTATTTAATGAATTTAAAATTAAATTTTATTTTTATAATTTGGACTAAAGAGAATATTTAATAGGCAGTCTTTTATGCCAATAGAAATATAATTAACGAATTATTTCAAATTAAAATCATGAAATATTGATGATGGACAATAAGTTAAAAAGAGTAATGAAAAATATAAAATAAAAATCATAAGAATATGTGGTTGATAAATATATTCAATTAATTTCACATTTATAAAAATGACAAACCAACATCACTTTTTCCGGACTTCAAAATCTCATGTTACTCCTCAATTTTGAGAGCTAGGATCAGAGTTAAGCTTTTTATGTATCGTGGGTGTTTTGAATGACAATTTTTAGGAGATTCGGAGAGTCTTTCACCATTTTAACCCTAAACACATCATTCTTGATTTGTACATTAAAAGCTTCATTTAGGACAATGACATAGTTCGTTCCAATCATGGATTTCGCTATGTCAATACTTATTTGCTTATTGTATTGTCATTAGAATATATATATATATATATATATATATATATATATATATATATATATATATATATATATATATATATATATATATATATATAATGAAGAATCTCGATGACCAAACGAGGCATGGGACACCATATCACCTATTAATGTCATACTTTCATTATATACATCTTCAGACTTTCATTTCCTAATCTTCGAGAACCATTGAGGCATTGACCCGATCTTTCTCTTGCTTCTTCTAACCAGACCTTCATTTCCTAATCTTTGAGAACCATTGAGGCATTGACCCAATCATTCCTTGCTTCTTCTAATAATTGTTGGTGAATTTTCTGTTAGCGGTGTAGCGAGTGATCGAGAGGGGGGAATAGATCACCTCTTTAATATCACAGATTAAAATTTATTTATAAGAGTTGATGATAAAACTTACGGCAAACGACAAACGGTCCTGAATTGATTTCTATCTATTCTTAACCAGCTACAAGAAAATCGGACATGCGATCGATTGTTGGATTTTAATTGAGATGAGAATGATGAATTCACACACGCTTAATATGGATAAATGCGATCACAAAACTCTTTCCAATGAAATAAACTTGAGCTAATACTTTTATCAAACAATTGGTAGATGCTTAGTCAATGATCAAAGGCAATGGAGTTTATGCAAAGATTTTCTTCCAGCCTTGTATCAATGCACAGAAAGATTGCTCACCAATTGAATCACAAACGTATTGTAAAAGTAAAAAGATAGAGAGAAAGAATACGATACTCGGAGCGATTCGGTAGGGAAGTTCCCCACGTTCGTCCTCGCGTGTGGGTACGTCTCCCTCTCAATTTTCAAATTGGAATTGAGAACTTCTATATTAATATGTTGAAAAATGTTTACAAGGTTGCAATACAAAGACAGAAAAACAAATCCTGCAGATATTCTTCTTCTTGTATCAACCTTCTCTTGATTTGAGCCAATCAAGAACACACCTGCAAAATTCATAGACAATTCACCACTTCCACGACCTGTTTACTAAATCACCCCGATCTCCAAACCCTATGCTATGGTTGAATCTGCTTTGTGCAATCGTGACTAACAAACCCACAAGACACCTCCGTTCTTGCTGGACAAACCTTCTGGTTTTTCCTCGAAACCCCCTTCGAATCTTCAACTCAGCTAGATCACCGATCGTACCACTGAATGTTATCTCTTTGATCTCTTAATTCAACGAACAATGATGATTATGTGTCAATGTTCTTGAACCAAGATGATTGAGAAGATGATGAAGATGAAGTCTCTTTTAGGTTTCTATTGCTCAGAAATTTGGATGCACATAAACTGCTTTTGTAACCAATGTGCATTATTTTGAAAACTACCAGAACTATCTTATATATAGAAGCAACAAATGTTAGTTGAAAAAAAAACTTATGAGTCGACACATAAAACTATTGAGTCGATACAAAATACGTATGAGTCAGCCTGAGAGAGTTTGTATCGATACATATTATATTAAGCATTAATTCCAGAGAGAAAACAAATGTACGAGTCGATGCAAATGTTGTATGGGTCGACACAAACAACTTATGTATTGATACAAAAGGTTTTGTATCAATGCATATTGTATTAAAATGACTTCCAGAATATTGAAATGGCTATGAGTCGATGCAAGCAATTATGAATTGATGCATACTGTTTGTTAACATAATTTCCAGAAGGCTAAATGCAATATGGGTCGATACATAACACGTATGTAACAATGCATACTGTTTGTCAAAATAAATTCTAGGAAACTAAACACAGTATGTGTCGATGCAAGCAGATATGTATCAATACATACTATTTGTCAAAATGAATTTCAGGAAGCTAACCACCGTAGCGTCAGAACTTCTGTTGAGTTCACCACTTCTGTTATGTTACTAGTCGAGCTTACGTTAGTTCACAACATTACGTCACGAATCGAGCTTACATTAGGTTCATAACCATTACGTTACAAGTTGAGCACATTGGTTCACACATTACGTTACAAGTCAGAGCCTCTGTTAGGTTCACAACTTCTGTTACGTTACAAGTCAGAGCTTCTATTAGGTTCGCAACTTCTGTTACGTTACAAGTAAGAGCTTATTGGGTTCACAACACATTTATGTTACAAGTTAGAGCTTCTGACAAAGATCATTCCATCAGAACTTCTGGAAAATTAACGTATCAGAACTTCTGACATCATTCCATCAGAGCTTCTGTAAAACTATGTATCAGAACTTCTGACCAAAAATCATTCCAATAGAACTTCTGGAAAACTCACGTATCAGAACTTCTGACCAAAAATCATTCCAACAGAACTTGTGTAAAACATTTCTTCTTCTGACGTGTTGACACAAGAGGCATCAGAACTTGTGTAAAACATTTCTTCTTCTGATGTGTTGACATAAGAGGCATCAGAACTTGTGTAAAAAATTTCTTCTTCTGACGTGTTGACACAAGAGGCATCAGAACCTGTGTAACTTTTCTTCTTCTGACGTGTTGACATAAGAGGCATCAGAACCTGTGTAAAACTTTTCTTCTTCTAACGTAACGTGTTGACACAAGAGGTTAATACATAACTAACACATTGACCACTTTTACACATATATGTATATTTATTCAATTAAACAATCAACCATATATATTTGACAATCAAGCATATATATATATATATATATATATATATATATATATATATACATTTATTCAATTGAACAATCAAGCATATATATTTGTACATTTATTCAATTAATCAATCAAGGATATATATTTGCTATCATTCAAAACTATCTAGCATTCTTGCACACATTATGTAAAGGAATGCTCACATTTTCAAAATATATTTAAAAAGTTGAAATGGTTAAAAAAGATCTTTTAGAAAAAAGTGTAATGCTTTATAATTGAACTATAGTTGTGAACTATAGTTTTTTTTTTTACTAAAAATAAATGAACTATAGTTTTTTTTTACTAAAAATAAATGATATTAATTCATTCAAATTGATAGAGTACATCGTTGCAATACAAATTCAAAATCGCCAAAATAAAAGGATGGATATGCGAACAAACTCATAACATGCATGTTAATAACATAAAACGACAAATTGCATAAGCCTACAAATATGATTGTATTGAGATGTCCGAAATATTCATGCTTTCAGATTTGTAGTGTTAATGGCACCAAAGTCATTGATCGGATCTCTACTAGATCAAAACTAATTTTTCAACCTGAAACAAATGAAGACCGCACAGAAATGGAAAAGCAAAATACCCAGCATAAAGACGAGAAATTAAAATACACTGAAGAAATACAGGAAATCAAAACAAACAAACGAACCACGAAAACACAAAAAATACAAAAGAAACACTGAGTATACGTGAAAATCACTTATTTAATTAATAGAGAAAGAAAAACAATCTGGATGAGTGATTTTGGATCAAAATTGATCCTAAATTATTCCTCTCTTAAAGAGAGGAAGAAAAAAAGTGATGGCAGCTAGGGTAGAAGAGGAGGGGATTATTTTAGCTCATTCTTTAATATTGAGGATTAAATTTATTGTCATCTCTATCAAAGAGATTCATGCCCCGACAAAAACCAATTAATAATGAGCTGTGTGCAAAAAAAAAATCAATAACCATGAAGCAATTCAGAGTCCAAAATTTAAAATCCAACTCAATACTATATTTTAAAATTGGTGGCCCATCTAATAAAATTAGAAATAGTCCATTACCATATTCTAAAACTGGACCAGCTTATAAATACCACATTTTATTTCAAGATTCAACTCTTTCTTACCGCCACATTATATAACTTCTCCCACGTCTTCAACTTCAAAACCTTAGTCCCAAAATTCAACAAATTGACAATAATTACAATGAGATTGATGAACTATAATTAAGAAGTACTATGTCTGTTCCTTTTCCTTTTTTAGTAAGTAACAAGTCAGTTTTTAAATTTTTTAAATAATTAATATATTTAATTTGTTTATAAATTAAATATATTAATTAAAGAATAAATTTAAAAAATAAGTTATCTTTTATAAAAAGTTAACTGATGGATGTAATAACATTTACTGGGATAAGAATGAAATGAGAAATGGTAAAAAAATTTAAACTTCATTTTATTATTGCTAATCACAATTCATTCAATATTCCAAGTTTAAAATGAATATTACAACCCAATACTCATGCGAGTGAACTACTCTTTCGAAGACTATTTCCATTACTTTTAATTGTTCTATTCGTAAAAATCAGTTATTTAGTTGTTATTTTTAATATCAATACAACATTGTCAGTTTATCAATAACATTATGATTATTTATGGTAGAGAAAAGATAAATAGTTATAGTAAAAGCAATAAAATTTATTGATTGTTTTTTGTATTTATAAAAAACGAAAAAAAGTAGTGTCTCTATTTTTTATTGTATATTATTTTGTCATTGTAAGAAAAATTTAATTAATTTTGTCTGAGGATGTTTTTATTTAAAGTGAATACTAAATATTGAAAAGTATGTAAAAAATAAAATTACTTATTTAATAATATGATAAAATGAATAATTTAATATATATATATGAAATATTTATCTAAAGTGATATATATTTATAAATAGAAAGAAAAAAAATTAAAAATAAACCTAGGGGGAAATAATGATGTAACATGAGCTGTGCCGATTGATGCTCATCCAAAATTAATTAATATAATGAAATAAAATGAATTTTTAAAGTAGGAAATCAAACTAGTGGCTCCTCATGATCTAACCATTAATGTATACTCCATTTCATTTTTATTATAAAAAATTATTTTTAAATTAATTGAATAAATAATATATTTAAATTAAATATAATTTAAATATATTATTTATTAGATGAATCTAAAAAGTAAATTTATATTTATAATTTGAACTAAAGAGAATATTAAATAGCCATATATTAAATTCCTCATTTTCTTTTATGCTAATAAAAATACAATTAATTCAAATTTAAATCATGAAAGATGGACGATAAGTCGTAAAGAATAATGAAAAATATAAAATAAAAATCTTAAAAATGTGTGACTGATAAACATATTCAATTAATTTCAGATTTATAAAAATGTGGAAAATGTTGTAAAGAATCCACAAATTTCAAAAAAGTACTAACAATTGTTAGAGATATAATTATTTAAAGTAGTCAAAATATAATTACTCATTTGACGAAAATTTGTCTTAAACATAAATCAATTTTCAAAACATTAAATATATTTATTATTTTATTTAAATAATTTTTTAAATTAATACCTATAAATATATTTTAATACAAACAAATTTATTATATATAAACACAAATGATATTTTAAGTAAATTTATAAATAAAATGAGCTTAGATTTAGAAACAAATCGTCAATTTAATTAGTTTTGTACAAATATTCACTTAATTTCTATTTATAAGATTTTATAACACATTTTAGCGTTGAAAAACATCTTACAAAAATTTGAAATTGTTTTTTAAATTTTAAAAATAAATTTTCAAATGTATTTTAAAATATACTATTAAAAATACGGTACATTCTAAAATATATTTTGAAATTTAAGATTATTTCAAAATTTTACTAAAATGTGATAGTAATCCATATTAAGAAATTTTCTAAATTTCTACATTCACCTATTTCTTATAAAATAAAATAAATTCAATTTTATTTTAATTCTTATTTTAATTCTTATTTATATCCATCTATATGAATTAGATAGATTTGACACACGTCAACCATTGTAGTAATATATTATATATTATATATTATATATCATATATCCACACATTTTCATCAAAATCATTATCATTGTTAAATTCACTTTCTGTTTTCTCTGCCATGTTTCCGGAACCTGCTCTTAAAGAGGAGGAGTATGCCATTATCGGCAAGGACATGATAGGTACTTTCATTCTTTTATTTGTACTCTTTCTCGCCATTCTTCGCATTTACTTCTACCTCCGCCACCTTCGACGCCAAAGATTACTCTCTTCAAACTCTCTTCCGACTCCCACAGTCACGGAACAACGTCTTGACCCTACCCTTCTAAAGTCCCTTCCCATCTTCACTCTTCCTCCGCCGTCCGCCGTATTCTCAACGACTGTGCTATTTGTTTGTCGGAGTATGCGGACGGGGATGAATGCCGTGCTTCCAAACTGTGACCATGTTTTTCATTCTCAATGTATTGATGCGTGGTTTGGTTCTCATTCTAATTGCCCTCTCTGCCGAGCTCCGGTCCAACCGGTGACTGTTGAGTCTCGTGTTGAACCGGGTGAGGGTAGTTCGTATTTTCCTGAACCGATTGGGTGTCCGAGAAGGCCATTTAGAGTAATTGTTGAGCTGCCATCAGAGGTTTTCCGGAACCAATCTCATACACGTGGATAACTTGTTGAGATGCTAGTTGAAGTTGCTTTGAATATTCTATGTAAGTTTGAGTTTCAATATTGCGTAAACTCATCAAGATAATGATACGGTTATTGTCGTAAAAATATTTGTTGGAGAATTAAATTATTTTCTGTGAAAAGAATCTATTGTCGAAAAAAACTCAACCAGTAAAATCACATTCATTATTTTAATTTTTTAGTTTTTTCTGGTAGTCATTATTTATATTGGATGTATTTACGGTAATGTTTGGAAAACACAAAATTGAAAATTCATATCGTATAACATAACGATTTGTGATACTTTTTTTCAAGCATTGTAGAGAGAGAGAAATGAGTTAAAGTTTAAAATGTATGCATGATTTCAAATTTAATTTAATGCAATTTACATGTTTAAATACTCTTGATTCTTTTTTAGTTATCATATTTATAAACATAATTTATTTTTATTGAATTGTCAGTGTAAAATTAATTATTAGTTTATCACTAACATCTTAATTATTTGATATAGATAAATAAATTTATAAAATAATAAATAATTAACATAATGTAAAGACAAGAAAAATAATTATATTAAAAGTAATAAAATTATTGATTGTCATAATAGAATGCTTTTTTTTTGGTTATACGGAGATAAAGTTATACTTATTTTTTGATAATTGAAAGAGGTCTATTGAATAGAGTATTGCATCAGTTAAACTTCATTCACCATTCTGCAATCTAGCTTATATATGACAATGATCACTATACTAAGCCAAGCCATGATACAATTTTGATATTGATCACGAAATTTTTAGTACAAAGAAATTATTATTAAACAAAATGTCATTCCTCAATTTTTAAATGTTTCACACTGTTGCGAGCCAACATGCATCACTAGTCTGCAAAGCTTAAGAGAACTTCTAATGGTTTATAATTGAAGTACCCTCTACATCGTCCCTTCCTTCCTACTGATCCTGCATTGGAGATGAAATACTTATACAATATTCTAAATTAAAGAGCTTATTTCCATTACTTTAGTGTGACGCATGACATGGACCCTAGTGACACAGATATTAGGAATAACCTTAGTTTTTAGAGCAACTGTGCAGTTTCTGATCAACATTACATTTTTCATGACAGACAGGAGGATATGGTTCGACGGAGACGTGCAAGTATAATGGGTCGAGCTAGTGGAGACTCGCCTGTACCACTGGGTGAACCCTGAACTGGTCGGAATGATCTCTTATTTTAATAGTGGTGAAAGAGTAGAGGAGTGTTAGACGATAGACTAATATCGGAAGAGGATTGAATAGATCGCAAATGAAATTTTCTATTTAAATTCTGTTTTAAAACGTTTAAAACTATGTCGCGTGAAAACAAACCCAATACGATAATCGTATATTCGAACCGTTATAGAAAAGACTGGATATGTGTTACTGATTGAACGAGTTTACAAATGATAAGAAAAACAACCAATATGTTTCCAGCAAACCCACTTTGAATAAACTATACTATAGCAATCAATTCTCAATGAAATAATTGACAAAAAATATTTAAGGCAATTTATCGAACACTTGGAGTACAATCAAATCAACAAAATAGATTATGGTATTAACATAAGAGATCATCATAGATTATGGTATTAACATAAGAGATCATCTCAATGTATCGATTGCACAATCAAAGTTTTCATAATTTGTAATAAAACATAAAATAGAGAGTAAGAGAGCAAGAGAGAGAAACAAGGATTTGTTTAGGAAATTCTCCAATCAACCTCACTATGAGTACATTTGCCCCTAATTTTGTTCTAAATTGAGATAATGAAAATCATCCTTTGCAAAATGTTGATATAAGAGAACAAGTGGAAATCCAACAAGAGAAACCCTAAGTATGTTGTTGATTCTCCCCTCTTGATCTTGAGCTCGAACAAGTGAACCATATACTTCCAATTTGATCATCTGTCTCACACTGCTCCTCTGCAAAAATCCACATTCTTCAAACACTTCACTCGCATAAATCCAAATTGTGAACGTATCGTGACCCAAGATTTACCAATTCTATCCTCCGTATCGCACTACTCCTTCGATCGAACCCACTGTTACTTGAAGCTTTCACTCGATTGAATCTAAATTGTGTAATCTTGTCCAAAACCTTCAAATCACCAATTTGTCTTGAAAGAAACCCCAACTTGGTTTTCTTTTTTGAAACTCCCAAAGAATTCTCAACCCAATCGATTATAACGAACTATAATTAGATGTTATCAAGCTATCTTTAGATGACGCCGAAACAAAGAATGATTATGTGTAATTTGTGTGTGTGTGTGTGCGTGTGTGTGTGTTCATAGAGAGAGGATGAAGATGATGAACAATTTCTTTGTATATTTGTGAGTTTATATCATGAAATGATGCATGTATGAGTATCTATATGTGTGAGAGTGTACATGAAAAAAATTGGGCTACAAAATTATAAAATTTAAGACATGAATCAGAGAGAGCCGACCCATACGAAGAGGGAGTTGACTTTCAGTGCAAGGCAGTCGGCCATACAACCTAGGAGTCGACTCCTTTTGGACATAAACAAAATGTGAAAAATCAATTGTAGTAGGAGTCGACCCATACACATGGGAGTCGGCTCCTTCGTGTAATGGGTCGATCCCAAGTGCGAGGGAGCCGACTCCTTCGACCAAGAGAAAAGAGTTTTGAAATTATTTTCAGTAAGAGTCGGCTCCCCCAAGGATTCAGCTCCTTTGAACTTGAGACTTCCTTTTCACTTTTCTTTCAAAAGGAGTCGACTCCAAATACGAATGAGTCAATTCTAAACATGATTTTTCATAAAAATGCATATTTTTGAAGTTCTTAACATGTACAAAAGCTTTTGAATGCCTAAGTATCCTATTATGAGAATTCAACCTAGACATAGAGAGATATCGTCCAATATACAAATACTACATATTTCCTAGTTTTGACATCATTCAAAATATCTAATAGAGGATATTGCACTCACATATTCGCCCTCTTTTTATGATGGAAAAACATGCGATGTATTTGTAGTCTATGATCACATCTCCCCCTAAATATGTGCATATTTTCTTTTAACATTTGCAACAAAACTTTGTTTTAGCATTGTATTGTGTAGCTTATCCCCATTTGTT
This sequence comes from Vicia sativa, assembly GCA_021764765.1. Lineage (NCBI taxonomy): Eukaryota > Viridiplantae > Streptophyta > Magnoliopsida > Fabales > Fabaceae > Vicia > Vicia sativa. Next base: position 99,864,968 of record CM038795.1, on the reverse strand, counting down.
AATATAAAAAAAAGAAGACAAAAGCCACCAAAATGTAAGAAGCATCAAGTAACAAAACATACAACGTCATATAAATCACTCAAAGGTATTGCAAAGATAATTTTGATCAACAAAAAATAGCACTCATATAGAATGAAGTTAAAGTGACAATTCCTAAACACAAATAATCAATCAATGCATGAAAATGCAATAGAGATAAATAACATGTCCAACCATGCTATCATAAGATATTTCAAATAAAACGTTTATGCCATGAGGTACAAATGATCATGAAATGCAAAGGATTAAAATATGAAGTCACTATAAACATATGGATTGAAAACACATAAGGTTAACAAAAAAATATATTTAGAAGCGAACATTCATAGAATTGCATTGCACATCAAATATATCGCATACATTTGAAAAATAAACACACAATAAATTTTTTTAAGAGAAATTGACAAGCATCAAAAGAGATACACTTACCAACAAATTTGGCTCTTATGTATTTAACTATCTTCCACCGTAATTATATAAGGACTCACATCCTTCATATTACCGGTTAAAGATATTTAAATATGAAGCGTTGTCAGTCTAATTTTATTCGAACTTTTGAATTCTTTTTTATGTTTCATATTTTTTTATTCTTCATTTATTTTATTTCATTTTATTTCTAAAAATAAAAATGGGTAATAATAATTTTTGATTTATTTAGTATTTAGTTAGTAAATAAAGAAAAAAAATAAAAATAGATACACTTTTTGTTGCTATTTCCCTTTTTAATAAAATCTGAAAAAATAATTACAATAAATATTTGTAATCGCATTTTATGGACGATATATGTGTATTTGGAAAAAAAATCCAATCAATTCAAAAATCAAATAACCCAAACAAGTAATTTGAGATTCATTTTAATTATGATTATTTATTTCTTTTTATTCTAGACCTAATTTTCTTATTATAAATACACCAATTTTTTCACAAAAGATAAAAAGAGGACTCAAACTTTTGGTCAAACTTTTTCTTCGCGTGTTGACCCTTCAATTAAGGCTGTTCAAAAATCATGAATCAATTGAACCATTAAACTGAACTAAATTTAAGTTAAAATAATCAAACAATTATGTTTGATTAATAAATAAACTATTATTTTATTAATGGTTTTAGTTCCGAATCAACTGACAAATAACCAAAGTAACCAAAACCGAACCATTATTTCTAAAATCTAACTTTCTAAAACTTAGATAGTGTATAGCCTCAATGTACTATACTTTATAGCTTTAATGTATCTTGTATAAAATTGATGCACTGTTATACTTTTGATACAAAACAACAAATGTTTATATATAGCCTAAATGTTTATATATATATATATATATATATATATATATATATATATATATATATATATATATATAATTGATGCACTGTTATACTTTTGATATAAAACAACAAATATATGTTTATAATTTAAGGTTAAGGAAAAGGTGGAGGAGACATCATCGTAGCCATGTAATCTTTTATGATGTTGACAAGAGAATTGATAGAAGCATTATGCTTCTCAAATCTTTCATCTTATTTGTCCAGACGTGCTTGAATGAGAGCATCAAATTTCTTCAACTCATCAAGAGTCCTCTTTATCCTTAAAGGGGTGTCTTCGGCTGCAACAATCATCAAAACTCGAGAAGGGGTACCATATTAAGCAACAAGCTTCCCATAATCAACCAACGCATAAGTAGCAGCATTTGAAGGTTGAACATCTATAGTAGAAGCATCACCCTTCGGATCACTACTTCGGAGAAGACAAGTAGAGAGAAACATGGTCGGTCCTAACTTTTAGAGGTCTGGACAAGTAATAAAATGGTCCATAGTAAAAATGAACCTCTAATTTGCATTTTATAAAAAAATTTAAAAATATTAGAAGTTATTTCAATTATTTTTTATAAATTAAAAGAATAATTTCAACATCAAATTCTTTAAATATTTAATATTAAAAACTCTAATATAATTAAAATCACATGAGTTTTTAAAACGAAACATCTAAAAATAATTTAAAAAATTGATTTAAAATAACATTAAATTTAAGTGATGTTTTAAAATATATAATAAATTAATTAGACCCCAGATAAATTAATAAAAATAAATCTTTAAAATATTTTTTTAATTTTTAGAGGTTATTTTTAATTATTTTTTTATAAATTAAAAAAATTAACATCTAATTATTTAAATATTTATCTTTAAAAAATTTAATATAATTAAAATCACATAACTTTTTAAAATGAAATATTTGAAAAATATATATTTTTTAAATATATATAATAACATTAAATTTAAGTGATATTTTAAATAATAAAAAATAAAATATTTAAGCTAATATTAAAAAAATAAAAGATAATTGTGTAATTTTAAAAAGAGATAGATTTGAAAACTTCAAATTATCAACTTGTTGATCTAAGAAATAGAATTGAAACAAAATAAAATAAAATAAAGATAATTGTGTTGAATTGCCAAAAAGAAAGAGATGGGTTACCAAAATGAATAAAAAATAGAATTGAAATAAAAAATAAAATAAACTTGTTGAATTGTCTAAAAGAAAGAGATGGGTTGCCATGCCAAAATAAAATAACACGAGAATCGAACCCAGTATGCTAAACATCAATTGAATCTCATGGAAAAATGGTGAACCACTCGGCCAACCTTTACATTTTGTCACTATTATATTCAATACATCTCTATTTATTTATAAATTCCATTACCAATAAATGATGCCACACTTTTTGAGGCCCCTGGGCTGTGGGATCGCTTGCCCTGGCCCAGTGCCGACCCTGGTGGAGAGGAATATGAAGAGGTGCTTAAGCATCAAGTATAGACTCATGCTTCTTCCTTGCTTCTTGAGTACAAAACACTTTAATGATGTTTGAATTAACATTCATGCTTCTTCTGAAACCAAACAAGATAGTAGTTGTCCGTGTAAGATCTGTGTTGTCAGAAGAACACTCCAAGCAAATCGAAGAGTATCCAGAAAACTATACTCAAACTGATATATGAATTCATCAAGGGAGTTTAAAGCTTGTTCTATGAAGGATTGGTTAGAAGGAATTGAGTAATGTTTGGGGGTTCTGTCAGGAAAGGCAACAATTTTAGCTGTCTGGAAAAATTTAGGGTTTATGAAGAAGTGTCTCCCGAAAAGTTTGATTTAGTGAGAAGTGGTTAGGGCTCATAAGTAGTGGCTTATGAGATATTCAACTTTTTTTTGTTTTAACACATCTAGGGTTCCAAGTATGGAGACAAAATAAACTTTAGATGTTTTAAGGATGAAAAGATTTGATGAACTCATAAATGCAAATTTGAGTACTGAATTATTAGATACAAAAGTGCAACAACATTTCTAACTACATCCACTGGCTCTGGGGGGATATCTTTTCAGAAGCTATTTTTTTTTAATTTCTTAGCATGTCCAGAAGGACCATTACAAAATCTTTTTTTTAGATAGTTTCTTCTTCTTCTTCTTGAAAGGAGAAACAGGTACAAAGTCATTCACTTTCTTAACCAAGAAGGGATGAATTTCACGAAGCCTTGCAAGGTTAAAGGCTGGAAAGTCTTTATTATGAATTCTTCTAAAAAATATAACCTTTTCATCCAAAGCTTTGGGAAGCTTGACTACTGCATAGATAAGTGACATATCCAACAAATCTTCACTATTGAAAGATCTACCAACCATGGCTGATGGTGCACATTGTAGTTTCAAAGAATCCACAAGCTTACTCTCAATTAAAATGTTAGTAATTAATCTTCCAAAAGAAATTCAATTCCTTGCTTTCTTGATGCTATCTATGGAAATTCTAACTATATCTTGATGATGCTGGAAGAGACTTGCAGGAAAGTTTGTCTTTTTTTCCTTTGGTTAAGTAGTGCAACATATACTTTTGATTCAAAGAGATGTGACTAGAAAATTTTCTTCCATATTTCTGATGAATGCACCCAGTAAAATTTTTGAACCAAACTCATAGTAAATTAAATAGATTTGTTTCCTTACTCGAATCCTTTTTATCTTTGAAGATATAAGAGATAACCTCATCTACAATGTTTGCATAAGCCTGATTATGTGTCTTTTCATGACAACCCCGTTGTTGTAGCACCGAATACCAGTACCATCATGTTGAAGAAGTTTAGCAATATCATCTTTGATGATTCAAATTATTCATCTCATAACACTTGAGCAGACAGACTTACCATCTGCCAAATAAGCATGTACCCAAAATTCCTTAACCAACTCAGGATAAACTGGCCCCTTCAAACAATCAAAGTAATTTTCTCATCCTAGAAACTTAACAACTTTAGAAAGATCAAACCCATTTGCAATAAGATTTTCAAACTCCCCTATCAGTTTAGCAAGAACAAATAATTGAGATAGAGGAATAGAAAAATGAAGACCATGATCTAAAACACGTTGTTGTTGTAGAAGAGAAGAACCTTGAACAACTTGTTGGGCATTTCATTGATGTTGAGAAGCCATTGTTGAAATGCGAACATGAACTAAAAGGGTTTTAGGATTTCAAAGAACTAGGCTTGAAAGAGAGAAAGTGTGGGATAGAGGTAGCAAAAGTGTGTGAAATGGGGGTGAGTTGGTTTTAAATAGAGTTTTTGAAATGATTACATTTTTTTTGAAAAGTGCAAAAGTTCTGACAAGGGGTAAAATGTGAAGAGTTTTACCTAATGCCAATCGAATCTCTTCTCCAATATGTCACATCAAGTGTTAGGTGTGCTTCAGAAAAGACAATTGTATTATTTTGAATCACAAACCTTTCACTATCCTCACAACTCATTAATGAAATAAAATCTTCAATTTTCAAATGATAAAAGCATTCTAACGAGAAGATTATGATCTTGGACACTTCTGATACATGAGAACTTCACTCATCAGAAACCTCACATCCCAGAAGCAAACAAAACAATCAATCCTCACAGTTTAATTTTCTATTCTGAAAAGCCAACATTATGAGATTGCATCTTTTTCATTTTGGACACGAAATCATTTTTAAATGTTTCAGAATTGCATTCCTACATTCCATCATTCTAACATTATTTTATTGAGGTCGGATAAAACAACATTCTATTTTTATTGAATGTTTAAAATTAAATTAAAATACTTAAATTAAAATGCCATACTTATTTTTTTAATCATATTTTTGAAAATAAATCATTTAGTTTTACATATAATTTATATTCTACTTACTCCAGTATTTGTAATCATCATTACTCAATAAACACTTTGACTCTCATGTACACTTGTTTACAAACTTTCTATTATTTTTTTCATTGTCTCACCATTATTCTTGCCTTTAGTTCATCCATTTCCTTGATCATTTAATATTGGGCAAATGCCCCGCCTACATGCTTTAGGAGCAATACTTGGTCACAAACCCAAATATAAATGATTTGGGCACACGTTCATTAAAGTATATATCAATTAGTTATTTTAAAAATATATACTATTTAATGTTTTTTCAATTTCTTATTTTTTGTTTTATGTGAGTGTACAAATTGTGATCAAATATTTTATGCTTATATAAGACTGCCTCCATGCTTTAGTCTATGCAAGGCTAGATTTTATATATATATATATATATATATATATATATATATATATATATATATATATATATATATATATATATATATATATATATATATATATATATATATATATATATATATATATATACTGTTTGTTAGGCACAATATCACATTCACCACTAAAATATACACTTAACAGAATTTTCTAACTATGATTTAGTTTTAATTTCTAACTAATTTTCACCAAACTTCCTTGATGTTCATTCCAATCTACAAGAATAAACTGTCATATGTGACCATTGACCACATACATACATATTTAAATATATATTTTTATAAATCTAATAATCAATAATGTTTTTACTCAGAAAAATAAACATATTCTACAAACAAAAAAGAAGCTAAATAAATGTGAGATCAAAATCCCACCACTAAAAATAGAAAAACAATGAAAGGTGGAAAATGAAGTGTTGAATAACCTCCCTTAAATCAAGTGTTGAATAACAAACAAATTCCAATTTTAGCAAAAACAAATTCATGGACACAATGCACTTCTCTCCCACTATAAAACCATGATACCATCCTCCTCAAATTCCTCGTGATTGAATACAACAATTGAGCATAACCAACTCCGAGAAGAACAATAAGAAGAAGAAAGAAACAACAAAAACTTTCAAAATGGCAAAAATCTTCTCGGTTTTGGTTATCTGCATCATTGTATTTGCTCACCAAACTTCTGCACAGGTAATCAGAGGCAATGCTTTAATCCAAAGTGTATGCAATTTATCACAACCCAACAAGGATCTCTGTGTGGAAGTTCTCACTTCCGACCCATCAAAATCACCAAACGCCGGTCTTACAGACCTAGCAATAGTAGCCCTAAGAGTTGCTGCTAAGAACGCTTCTGCAATCCTAACCGACGTGAAGATGTTGATCGACGACGCTGATCTAGACCCTGAAATCCAACAAGGCTTGTCTGATTGTAAGGAAACAATCTTGGACGCTGAATCTCAGCTTGAAGACACCATTGCTGCATTGTTGATCGAAGCCGATGTTGATGCTCAGACATGGTTGAAGGCTGCTTTGGCTGCTATTACAACGTGCGATGATTCTATTCCTGGCAACGATGATGTTTTGTCTGTCAAGAGTCAGATGTTCCGCAAATTATGCAACATTGTTGTTGTTATTACCAAGGCTATGCCTGCTTCACGCGTACAAAAAATTATGTTTTAAGTGATCTTTGTTATGTGCTAAATGGATCGACGCTTTTGTTAATTTTTCATATCTTTTTGTGATATGTTATATGAATCTTTTGTGATTCTATGGTATTTAAGTGTTGTCCAATTTTCTATTTTTCTTTTTCTTTTGGTGTATTTTGTTAATAAAGTGGGATGGAAGAAACTTATAAAATGAAGTTTTGATTCACATACGAAAATGTCTTTTTTTTCTTCAATTATTTAGTTAATTAACTACGTGACACACAATTTAAATCAAGAATAATTGTGTCTAAAAGCTTCAAAACCAAGCTCATAATATTAATTAAATAAATTAACAACGTGAGATATTGTCAACAAAGTATAGTGACCCAAACGTCAATTGTAACAAAGTTATTTTCACTAAGATATTCATTAATTGACAGTAATTGAAGATGACAAAGTTAGGGATGAAGTATGATAATAATTGTAAAAAGTTAAATAAAGTGCTATAATAACTACTCCCTCTATCTCGTATAGGGTTTTTTTTAATCATTTTTATCGTCTCAATTTTTTTTAGAATACCATACAACATTTATTATTATTTTTTATTTATTTAATATTATTAATTTTATATTTTAATTCATATAATTATTTCACTTTTTAATGTTAGTAAAATTATTTTAGTAAATATTATTTATTTTATTATTGAAATCAAGATAATTAATAAGATATCACATTATATAATTGTCTATACAACATGATATTACTATTTCAAATATCAAGACAATTATATCTAAGTATATCATCGCATACATTTACGCATTTCAAGAAAAACATCACATAAAGACAAATGTGACTCCAATGCAACTCAATGTGACTCATACATGTGGTATTATCATGAACATGAAGCTCACCTCACTCCTAATTCAATTATCTTAGAATTAGAGTCACGCTCCAGATTTGAACAAGACAAAAGCCACCAAATGTGAACACATAGTTCACCGCTTATGTTTCCACTCAAGGATCAAAGTAATCACTCGGAGTTCAATCTCCCCATATATGCATGTGCAATTAATCAACGACATATGCAATTAATATTTTCCACCAACCTTAATTATTTAAGCATATCACAATAATTCAACACCTTGAATTATCCACCTTTGCACAAACAAACATATATCACGGTATCACCAAAAACAAAAAATACACATAGTATTCATCATCATCACACACATTAAAAACAACATGTAGCATCTCCATCATCACAAAATCACGAATAGCATTTAGCAATGATACTAACTCATGTTATTCACATTTTACTAATTTCATGACATACATATACACATATACATGTCACTTCTATACAAATCACATAATGATACAATCATCTAATACCAACAAACCTAGTTCTATCTTATAGGATATTTCATTAGCTTTCTAACGATTCGAACGACGCCTAAAATGGAGTTACGGTTAAAAAGTTATAGCCGTTACAAAATTGTTAAAACAAATTGTTGTGTGAGTCGACGCAAAGTCCTTATGAGTCGACGCAAGACCTGTTTGAGTTGACGCAAACTGGATTGACAACACTTCTCAGCCTTAAAGGTTGTTACGCGCCAACTCACCCTTCCAGTCGCGTCGATGCAAACTTCGAAAAAAGTGTTTTTCTGCATTTTTTCTTAAATTTTACACGAATCTTATTCTAATAAACACTCTATTTCATCACCAATAATTATTCCTATCAATTTTAGCAACCACCTATCATTCTAACATGAGAGTACTCATTCTACTCCATTCAACACATCAATTTCTACCAATTTCATGGATTTCTACACAAATTCTAACATGTGAGATTTTGGATCTAGAAATTGAAATCAACAACAACACCTATCATGTTACTAACCATTGCATACCATACATACTCATAATAACAAGGATTCCCCCCTTACCTTTTGGGTTGAATACTCTAGAATTGTCTCTTCTCCTTCTCTTTCTCTTCTCTTCTCTTGAGTTTTTCTCCCCTTCTCTTATTTTTCACAAATGAATCTCCAATTCTAATTCTCATACTAACTAGTATAATTTAACTAATGGACTTAGTTGCACTCACCTCCTTATTACTTCTATTCATTATAGTTAGGCCCAATAGCTTATTTATATTATCACACTTAATGACCCAATTACTCCAAAATAGTCACATAAACACAAAAGCATGCAATTTAATTAAATACTATATTTCATAATAATTAATTAAAATAATATAATTAATTACTAATTAATAAAAATTGGGATGTTATAGGCAATGATCATGAGTTATGTTGAAAGGAAAACACAATCGCCTAAATCAGGGCGGGCCCTGGGTCAAGGCAAGCAGGTCCACATCCCAGGGCCTCAAAAAAAGAAGGGCCTCAAAAATTTTAATTGGGCCTTATGAAAATATAATGACAAAAATAATATTAATATTTTTTAATAATATTAATATTATTTATAATTAAATAATATTAATATTATTTAATTATAAATAATATTAATATTATTAAAAATTAATAATATTAATATTATCTATAATTAAATCTTTTGATTAATTATTCAATCTATTTGTTAGAGGTCCATTTTAATTATTTGTCCCGGACCTCTAAAAAGTCGGGACCGGCCCTAGCCTAAATGCACGCGCCACCAGTCTGTTACAATATACCTTGTCCCTTACATGCTAATTGAAACTAATTCTACAATGGTACGAAATGGAAGAATTCAAGGGAACTATGTTGATACTTTTGCACAAGAATTCACAAATTAACATAAAGCCCATGATCTAAGATGTAACGCCCAATATTGCTTTAAAGATTAGCGACTGACCTCACAAACCAACACAAGTCTTTTCAGCATGATTTGTCCTCACTCACATGCTTTCCGTGAAACTTTCCAGAAGGTCACCCATCCCAAAATTGATCCAAGTTAAGCACGCTAAAATGTGGAGTTCTTATGGTTAGGCTACCGAAAAGAAGATGCATCTTGTTTTCAGTAGCCTGTTCCATAAGAACTCCACAGTTAAGCGTGCTTGACTTGGGGAAATTTTGGGATGGGTGGCCTTCTAGGAAGTTTCCCAAAAAGCTTGTGAGTGAGGTCAAATCATGATTAAAAGACTTGTTTTGGTTTGTGAGGCCTTTCGATAATTTCGAAGGCAGTTTCGAGTGTTACAAATGATATTAGAGCCATACCTCTCCCAGTACGATGTGGTTCGAGATCTTATTCTTCTCATTATTTCAAGTGTATGCTACTAGTATCGGGCATATGATAGAAGTCGTCTCTTGGTGATTAACAATGGCAAGAATATGAAGAAGTTACTCATAGGATGTTATTTATTTTCCGCTATGTATTTAAGAATGTTTAACTTGGGAACCGATATTGATGTATGTACTAAGCTCATCATGAGACAAACCCTTTTATGTTGAGAAATGAGAATTTAAAATGAATTATTTATTTTTGTTAATGATCCGTTGTTAATGTTTTATTTTATCATGTGTTAAATTATTATAAATTTGTTCATTTAAATGATCAACTTAGGAAAAGGTATAAGCTTATTATTGTGAGAGATCCAACAACAAATGGATTTTAAAATAAAAGTGATTTAAAATAGTAGGATAAATATATCCAAAAGACTAGTAACTTTAGAGATAAAGAGCTATAATCATAGAGTATATTCAAAATAAAACCAGACACACATTAAAGTTACAAACGAGACTTAGAGATTTGTCCTCTTCCTTTACTATTTATGTTTAAGATTATGTAAAGATACACCTCAAGATCACATTCTTATCTCTTTTGGCATGACATAACACATCATGTACAAACACTTGACAATTCATATTAACAGATCTCTTCCCAGCATGCTCTCCATTTTTGAACTCATTCACTTTCTTTAAATTGTTCTTGACATTGTTTCCTACCAAACTGGACTTGTGACAACCATAAATTATTTTTAATCTTGATCATTCTCATTAACAAAAGATAGTATCTACGAAATCAACCTTAGTTATTTTTCACTCTCTATGTGTTCGACATCCTTACTATTTTATCACTTGCTACTTAAAACATACATGTATACTTGCATGTGACATCACACATTTTCAAGCAATAGTACTCCTAAAGGAATTTGTTTGTAGAAGATTGTTGAAGCGGTAAAGCGACAAGCAAAGAGTTGGTATTATTTTTACCAGGTGATATATACCGGTTAGGTTATATCGTATCGTGTCCACAGAGATTGGTTATTGATTCGTCGTTCGACAATTCTAACGTTAATGAGTTTGAGATTAAAAGAAATGAAAATAAAAGACAGAAAGTAAATGAACAAAAAGTATAAAGGATAGACAGCTTGTCCGGAACGAATGTAAACTACCCATCACAAACTTAAATCTACCACCCATGTCATACTCAGCCTACGATACTCGTCCGTGTCATCACATACCTCTCACAACCTAAGCTATTTCTAACCCAAATTGAGAATCCTCCTGAATCATCTCAATATCCATTTCTGGCCTATCACAACAACACAGAAGTCAACTGCGTCACCTTCATACCCATCTCTAGCTTACTTCACCAACGCATAGACATTAAGATTAGATACTCTATAGTGAATGTCAGCTCTAAACCCATTTCTAGCATTCAGAAACTAACAGATAATCATCCTAGGTAAGAATCTAAGCAATCTATCTCTAGTGATTCAATTCATGAGCAAGTAATGCAAAAAGAATGAATGGCATGATAATTATACAAATGATAAATTTCCTAAACATGTTATGCTATAGAAAGCGATAAACAGTACAGCGTGTACCAACTTTGAAAACTATCATTACCATACATCCGCGATTTGAAACGATCAAACTCAAAAAATCACCTCAAAAGTCTTCAAGTTACCGGACAAAAATTTGAGTCCAAACAACAACAAAAGAATTAGAAAAACAAAATTTACAAAATTTACAAAATTTACAAAATTTACAAAATTTACAACAAACAAATCTCCTCAAGCTAAACACGACAAGCTCGAGAAAAACACAATTTACGTACGAAACAAAAGCAAATTACGATACAAAAACTTGGTGACAATGAATTAACAAGTTGAAAAGTGAAGATTTAAAATTAAGAACAAGTCCTATTTCAACTTGTTAAAACACAAGTCACCACACACATAAACAAACATAAAGAAACATGCTTGTTTTACGTCGTAAGCTCGACGCCTTTATTGTGCGAGCACTAGTAACCTCCTCTTGTCATGCCATGGTATCGCCACACCGCGCAAACCTAAAGAAAGTATCCTAACAACCATACAACAAACATTACGAGTACGAGACAATTCACAACATCACATGAAAGCTAAGAAAATCACAAATATGTACAAGTATGGAAAGTAAACACACAACATGTACATGTAACATATACAAGTTCATATACAAAGCCTATACAACATATACAATAATTACAAAACTCAAAAACTACGGAATTATCGCAATACAGAAACAATAAAACCAATCCTAAACATTTTGTTGAAGCGGTAAAGCGACAAGCAAAGAGTTGGTATTATTTTTACCAGGTGATATATACCGGTTAGGTTATATCGTATCATGTCCACAGAGATTGGTTATTGTTTCGTCATTCGACAATTCTAACGTTAATGAGTTTGAGATTAAAAGAAATGAAAATAAAAGACAGAAAGTAAATGAACAAAAAGTATAAAGGATAGACAGTTTGTCTGGAACGAATGTAAACTACCCATCGCAAACTTAAATCTACCACCCATGTCATACTCGGCCTACGATACTCGTCTGTGTCATCACATACCTCTCACAACCTAAGCTATTTCTAACCCAAATTGAGAATCCTCCTGAATCCTCTCAATATCCATTTCTGGCCTATCTCAGCAACACATAAGTCAACTGCGTCACCTCCATACCCATCTCTAGCTTACTTCACCAACGCATAGACATTAAGATTAGATACTCTATAGTGAATGTCAGCTCTAAACCCATTTCTAGCATTCAGAAACTAACAGATAATCATCCTAGGTAAGAATCTAAGCAATCTATCTCTAGTAAAGCTCAAATCCCTAACATAGAGTAAAAACACAAGACAATCACCAACACAGATTCGTAAAGCAAACTTTATACAAAGCCAAGGGCGACAAATATACATGAGTTAGAGTAGATATACATACAAAACCCAACAAAAGAGATTACAAAGAGAAGAGAAGAAGAGGAACCAAACATTTCTTGGTTTGTCAACACCAATCGACGAGGGATTCGACTCCGGATCATCTAAATGCAAGCTCCAATGTTGTTTTCTAAGCTCTCTAGACCAAAAAATGATGTTGATAGTGTCAGGACTCAAAAATACCCAACCCATGACCTAAAAATGTGTTTTTAGCCCCTTTTAAAGATTTATGAAGTCGCAGGTGTTGCACCCCAAAATTTGCCCTCCTATCTCGATTTTATCTGGTTTAGGCTTCGCATTTATCATAACACTCACATGCATTCATACCACTGGTTCTATGGTTACGGGTTGGAGTTGACTCCCAAAGATTTTCCGTTGAGCAGAAAGACGTGGTGCTTTCAACCAATCTAGGATATTTGAAAACGACAAGGTTTAATAATGAATCTCATCCTTTCTTATCTATCGGTTTTTGGGCTTGATTTTCGATTGTTGAAATGAGTGGTCTCTTTCTTGATGGAACTATGGAAGCTTTGTTATATTGAATATCATTACCTCCTGATTCAAGAGATCAATTCATCACGAGTTTAGGGTTTGCTGGTGTTTCGAGGTTTTTTTTACTCTGCAAAGTCTGGTGCCTTGGTTTCTTCTGATTATTTAGCTCATTGTTCAAGAAGTAAGAGGGTAGATTATGATTATCTGATTATTGATCAACAATTCAAGTTCTTGTGCATTTGGTTTGCTCGTCAACTTTGTTCGTTCTTAGCAAGAATTGATGTTTGGCATGTGTGAAAATACTCATCTAGAGGGCTTGTTTACAAGATTTAAGAATGTCAAGTTGCCACATGTTTAGATCTTTTCTAGTCGCGTTCATCGCTCACGAGATTCAAGGCATTCAATGAAAAATTAGAAGTTTCTTTATGAAATTCGTTTGGTTTCAAATCTTTCTCTACTACCGAATATGTTTCGATTTGCAAATGCGGTGATAATCCCATTAATTTCAAGTGGAATCTATCGCTCAATTCTTAAAGAATCATGAAATCGTCAAGTTGACTAAGGTTTTGAATCAAGAACTTTATTTGAAACTTAGAGTTTCGATTTTTGTTTCAAGTGGCTAAGGGCTCGGAATTTCTACATGAACGGATAAACACGATAGCTTTATGGCCGGAAAATTCAAAGGAATTCAAGTATTACTTAAATCTGAGTCATCAAACCGTCTTTGCATTAAGAGTTTAATTCTCAAGTTTCACATACTAGAGGATTCAAGTTCTAAGAATACAAACAACCATGTTACTACTCGTTTGATTCAAGACTACGGATTGGGGTTATGGATTGATTTGGAAGATTGGGCGCATATTTTAATCAACATTTCGACATGGTTTGTTTTAACCAAATTAATCTTGGTTCATGACAAATTTTTGTAATATTTGGTTCACAACGGATTCCCAACTTTCATCTACAATTGCTATAACGATGAAGATCGCATTAGTAGTATTTGAAGATTTAAAACTAAGAATTCAAGTTGGTACATAATCTTTAAATCTTGCATTCATGAAAATTCAAGAGTTTCACATTACTCCAAAGTTTTATTTGTACAAGAGTACAAGAACGAGTCATGATACATGTTACAATTCATCAAATCCTAAAATACGAGTTACAAAGTCCCTACAATACTAGTATTCTCTAAACTATTTGTGGATTTTTCAAGCTGTAAGTCTTCATGAATGTGTTCCTGACTTCGTTCTCAAGCTTTCCATTCCTCCAAGCTTTCCTTCATCATTTTTCCGAACTCGTAGCGGTACTCATTCATGAAACAACAAAAAGAAATAGTTAGTAATAACGGATAGCAAACAAAGTTTCAAAACAAGTTTCTTATCTCATCATTAGGGAGTATTGTTTGGGATCCGTTTATGTCAAAGGTTTGTTTATCATTCATGTTCAAGACCCTACCCTTTTGCAAATCACAACACATAAGTTGGTTCACAAAAGGGGGGTGTGGTTCAGACACCATCATCACCACTACTGCAGCAAGTACATTGTTCAGGATTCAGAATTTCAGTGTCAGCCCAATACACCAACAGCCAGCATAACAGAAAAATGATAACAGCCCAATACATCACAGTCCAGTACAGAAAACACAGGCTGGCATACTCATTTACTGACCAACAGATCAAACAACATATACCAAAGCCCATTTTTCATTTTTCTCAAGCAGCCCTGTTCCCAAAGACTGACATCAAAAACCCTAATTGAAAGACAATATAAAAGCAGTGAATGCACAGTAATCAAGGGAGAGGCAACTGTTCATTTCGAAAAAACCCTAGCCGTAAACACAAACCCAGAACATTCATACGAACACAAACCCAGAACATCCAAACACAAACGCAGAACAGTCAAACCAATACCCAGAAAATCATCATTTCCTAAACATACCCCCTTCAGAAATCCGAAAATAGCCACAAGAAAGAAGAAATTTGAAAGGTATTACCGGTTTAGCAGAGGAAGGAGGAGGTTGCGAACACTGTGTCGCCATCCTTCTCCTTTTCTCACGGTTGTTTTTTACATTTTCTGCATCATCACCATCGATGTCATCCCTTAGGGTTAGGGTTTCTCATTTCCCATTTTCCATTCCCAAACCTGTAAACACAAAGGATCAAACTTGTTTTCAGAAATCAATAACGATTAATAGAACAGCCGAGTGAGAGAGAGAGATTCGTGGCGGACGAGAGTTCCATGAGGGTTGCGATCGAGAACGGCGAGAGGAACCGGAGCGACGACTAGATTGCGAGAGAGATGGCGAAACGGAGTGAGACAACGGTGAGAACGGAGGAAGAGTGAAGGAGAGAGATGGCGAAAGCAGATGAGATCGTGAGATGAGGGATGAGTGTTTGTTTTTAATTAATTATAATTAGTTTAAGTAGCAATTAAGTTTTTGTATTTATTCGGTGAGTTGTATTTTCTGAAAACAAAAAAAAGAAAACATAATTTCAGTATTAATAATAAATATAATTAAGTTTTTTTGTTTAGATAATTAATAGATAAAATAAGAAAAACATTAGCTTAAGTACTGTTTTTTATATATATGTTTTCTATGGTTAATACTTTAATTAATTAGTAAATAGATTAATATAGTTTAAATAGGATGTTTAGTTTTGAGATGTGTTGTTTAGTTCAGGTGGTGACACTTGTCACCACCTGTTTGGTCTTTTTTCGAAATCTGGTGTGTACATGCCCATGGTATCCATTTTGCACCCTCCTGCACAACCATCAGATCTGTCAAAGTCCAGATCCGACGCTCCAGAATGGTGGACCATAGTATGCCTCATGGAAGCACTCATACAAGATCCAGCAGCATTGTTTTTGGGCTTGGGCTCAGATTGCTGTTCACACCCCCCATATTAAAGCTCCAATCAGGCCCATTTCTAACTCTCTCTTTAAATTTATTATTATGCAAGTTTTTTTTTTATATATATATTGATGTATTAAATAATAATTAGTATAAGATAGTTTTTATTTGCTAAATTATCAATTAAATTATTAGTTGATTTTTTATCAAGTAAAAAAAATCTATCCTAATAATTATTTAAATTCCGGTTTGTATTGTGTGTTAATTTATTTTCTTTTATTATTCGCTTTATTATGTTATTCGCTTGTATGTTTCATTACGCGATTGTACACTCCACTCACAAATTAACATAAAAACAACAACAACGCCTCCGATCTCTCATTTTTTGGTTACCCACACCAAATTCTCTAAGGGTCTCATGGTTGGGGATGGGCATGGCCATCCTCACGAGGTTAATTAAGGCCCTCGTTGCCTTGATTAATCATAACCCGAAAAAAAACAATTGGTCCACATACCAATAACCATGCACCAGGGTCTCATGGTTGGGGATATGAGCACTTATCCTCACGAGGTTAATCAAGTCCATATACTTGGTTAATCATAACCCGAAATATCATTTCTCTACGTCCAACGCCGCAATTTTTAAAACACTTTCAAGTCAAAAATAATTAATTGAACTTGTTCTTTCAAAAACCAATTTTTCTATAAAAACAAAAAAAACATGGTGCTATGGTATTTAAGTAAATCGTTAGAGGATAGCCCGACGATTTAATTAAAATGTAAAGTATTTGGGCCATTAGAGGGTAACCCAATGACTTAAATACTTTATTCCATACACTTAATAAAAGTGAACTTTGTTTCACCTCACTCTTTTCATAATAAAGATTTTGGATGAGAGATGATCGGTTGACCTCAATCACCAATTTCGAGTATTGAATCGTTAGAGGATAGCCCAACGTTTTGGTACTTGTCATCTACAATTAAAATCAATTTAACCCATTCAAATTCCTTTTCCGCTCATACGCGGTCATAAAAAAAAAACATTTCAATTAAAATCAACACAACCAATCCAAGACATTTTCAACAAGAACTACAGAGTTTTGACTTTCCCATTGCACGAGGGAATACGTAGGCACGCGGTTTCGAAACCGTGTCAAACTCAAAATAATAATAAACAAACCCCTTTTTCTTATTTCTAATTCATGACTTAGAAATTAGCGATTACACACACACAAACATATTTCGAACTAAATGGGTCTCATCGAGTACGATGGACGTAAGAGGTGCTAATACCTTCCTCTTGCGTAACCGACTCCCGAATCCATGCTTTTCGGTCTTGTAGACCGCCTTATCCAATTTTTGTGGGTTTTATCTATATTTTTCCGTTCTTTTTAGAACAAATAAAATTAGGTGGAGATTTCATTGTTTTGAAAATTCATTTAAATGATTTTTGAAAAACGAGTTGCTTTTTTTCGCTTTATATTGTTCCAAAAATCATCTTGTTTTGCCATAACTTGAGAACCGTAACTTGGAATTGCGCACGGTTCGAAGTGTTGGAAAGCTTATTCAATGCTCTATCTAACCATGAATAAATATCAATCAAATTAATGATTTGAAATATTTGAAAAACTCATTCTTTACTTTATGTGTTCTCTTTTATTGCTCAAAATAATGTGTTTGAAGCCGTTTCTTCGACACTTTATTACTCAATGCTCCAATTATGAATGAATACCTACAAAAGAGATGAAAAACTATCAAATGATACAATATTTACACAAAAAATCAATTATTCTATTATGTACACATTTATACAAAAAGTGGGGGATTTATTCGAAGAATATCAACAAAAGAACCGATAAGTTCCACTAAACATATATACAAAATAACTAAATTTTGACACTTATCAAAGATCAGATGATGATTTAAAAATTCGAAAATTCATGGAACCAATTTAAATGCTTCATTCATAACTAATACCCAACTATCTGTGAAAAATTACATGATTATGAATTCTTTTTTTGTTCAAAGTTTGACTTTTCTATGTTAAAAAAACATGTTGATATAAATTAAGAATCGTAAAGCCTATCCAAATGAGAAGTGTGTGATATCATATTTTACTTAAATAGTGAGAGTAGACATACATAAGAACTAAGTATGCTTTGTATTAATCTTTTTAATTAATTGATGTGTTTGAAAATCATAGATATGATCAAGATATTATTTGATTTTAGTGAAAAAAACTACTTGACCTAAAAAGCCTACCTTCTAAGGGTGAGAATCCTTTGACAAACCCCTTTGATCCGTACAAATAAAAATTATTTTGTTCTTTTAAAATCATAATCTTTAGCCAAATTAGAAGAGAAAAACAGTATTCACTACCTTATATTGTGAGAACAAACAAAAAAACAAGGGTATTGTAAAAACAAAAGTTAGGGAGAAAATGAAAAAAGAAAAGTTTAAAAGAAAAATTAACTAGTATTGATGCATGGGAAGAAATAAAAGTGTTTGGACAAAACCAAAGTCAAAAATCAAAAAGTAAAGCATACAAAATAAAAAAGGCACCAAAAGAAAGTGGTCGTAAGAAAGTGAAAATAAAGAAGGAGTAATACATGAAATGAAATACCTTATGCTCTCTTATCTTTAGGCTTTTTTAATCCAAAGAAAAACAAATAATTTTATATGTTCAACCTCGTTATAACCTAAAAGAAAGACCTTAGTGATCAATGACCGATGATATATCTTGTGATAATGCTGAGATAAATTAAAAAATATTACTATAGTATATGCATTGACTGAATTCTTGAGGGAACCACTAACCATTGAGAGATGTTGAGTGAGATCACTATTCTGATGAATAATCAATTGTTAATTTAAACATGTATTAAAATATTACTTTGGTCAAGCAAATTATTCATCTATATGGTCATGATATTGATTATGAACTTGCATTTAGAAAAGAACACCTTGCCATGAAAATCAATTTCAAAACTCTTGACCTAAAGTCAGTCAACCTCTTAAGAGAAACACGCAACAATTTTTTAATCATTTAATAATTTTGTTTATGGACAAACAAAAAGGTAAGTCAGGGAGAGTTGATAAGTGTCAAATTTACGTTAATTACGTAGGCACCTATTGGCTTATTTAACAAGCAATTGTTATAAAAAATATAAAAAAATTCTATTTGGACTTTTCTTGTATGCATTAATCAAAAACAGGTGAAAAGATGTGGAAAACTATGAATCAACACATAGATAACAAGTAAAAGAAAAACCCTAAAGAAGCAAGACTTGCGAAGTCTAAGTTGTATGCGCGCTAGGCGCAAACAAGGTCATGTGGCATAATCAAATGTAAGTACTTCATGGAGGCACAAGGGTAAGCACGCTCGCCAAATGAGTGGTGCATTGGGAGAGAAAGACGACGAAGGACACATGGAAGACATGCAAGAGTTGTTTCGTGAAGAAGAAAATTTGATTGGTAAAAGTGGCAGAGAAGGATAGGCGTGTTAGGTGTAAGGACAATGTGCCCAACAAATGCCTCAAAATTGTGTTTATAAATAAAAAAATTTAGTCCAGTGCAAAGTGAGTTTCGATGGATTATATGAGTAAAAAATTTTAGTAGGTTCTCTTAGGTCGACAACATGAGAATAAGAAAGGAAGTCTAAAGGTTGAAGTGTTGCTCAGGTGACATGACATATACCACTTCCAACCAGGGCCGTCCACGACTATTTAGAGGCCTTGTTCCAATTTTAAAAATTCCCAATAAAAAGAAAGGTAGAGAAATAATATAACATTTTAATTTTTTTTAGTAAAATAATACATTTAAAAAGTAAAAGTTCATTGAACTTTAAGTTAAAAACAAGCTTCCTTAGTTAGCATAGATTGTATATTAAGTTGAATAATTAATATTTATATATTTATTTCAAGTTTATAATTTATAAATAAATATTTTTGTAAAATTCCTTTGGATTTCTGAGTAGGGGTCTGTTGTCCTAACCCAAAATCGACACTGCTTCTAAGATCAATTTTTCTAGAAAATTAAGTTGTTATGCTAATAATAAGTAAGAGTAGCTAAAAATTCTATTATTAAATAGGTCAACCACGATTATAGAAAAATCTACTACAAAGTTAATCTTTAAGTGATCTCTACTATGTGCTAAATAGATTGATGTTTATGTTAATTTTTTTTATGTTATATGAATCTTTTGTGATTCTATAGTATTCAAAATGTTGTTCATTTTCCCTTTTCTTTTTTATTTTTGTGTGTACTTTGTTAAGTTGGAAGGAAAAAACAGAGAAAATAAAGTTTTGATTCACATGCGAAAATGTCTTTTTTTTCTTCAATTATTTAGCTAACGTGACACACAATATAGAATATACATGTGTCTTAAAGTTTCAAAACCAAACTCATTCATACTAATATCAATCAAATAAATGATCAACGTGAGACATTGTCAACATAGTAGAGTGGTCCACGCGTCAATTGAAAGAAAGTTATTTTCACTTTGAGATATTCATAGTAATTGATAATTGATAATTGATAATGATTGAAGAAGCCAAAATTAGGCATGAAGAATGAAAGTCTCACAAATTTGATCTTTAATAATTGTAAAAAGTTGAACAAAGTGCTATAATAACTAAATAATTGTAAAAAAGAAAAAGGGACAATCAATCAATGGTAATCAAATTTTGCTTTATAACAAAAATCACATTATTAATAAAATGAAATAAAGCAATACACTTTCAACATTTGCCAGCATCATCATGTACAATAACTGCACAAACAATCACCAACTTATTTTACAAAGAACAAATAAATGTGTCAATGTAGTAGTAGTATACATTATATTTGTGTAATTAACACATTAATTAATTAATTACTAATCAAGTTATTAGCATAAGACACTCCTGTCTGAGGCAACCAATTATCACCAAGCAAGAAATTCGACACAGTAAAATTAGCAGCATCAGTAGCATTAATCACATGATAACCCTGCCACGTCACTCTTCCATCAGTATTAGACCCTGGTCCAGTGTTATTAAACTCAGCATAATACAAAGTACTCAACGCAAATTCACCATCCCAAGCACGCCATCCAGAACCATCAACAACGTTATCCATAAATGTTTGCATATAAACAGTTCTAGAATATTCCTTCCATGGTCTTCCTAGGTACGTCGAAACAGTTCCATTGCTGGAAGCTAAATCGTCGGAAGGTTTGATTGTACAGTTGTGGATTGACGTACCTGTGTCTTGGTTTGGATCGGTTCGGCCTTGCGCTGTTATGGCGTTGAACTGTCCACTCATTGGAAGACGAGGATAGAGGTTACAGTTTTGGAAAACAACCTTTGCGTTTCCGAATATGAAATCGACTGTTCCGTAGATGTCACATTCTCGGTAGAATTGTCTGAGGGAATGCGTGTATAGTGTGTCTTGGTAGCCTTCGAAGCTGCAGCTGTAGAAGGTTGATAAATCTGCTCCGTTACGAAGTGCTACTGCTTGGTGCTTTATCGCACCCGCAGTGTTTCGGATCGTCATGTTTACGCCGACGAATCCTTGCCCAACCACAGCTGCAACATATTAATAAATGATTATTAGATAAATGTATGAAATTTTATATATGCATGATCATCATCATAATATTAGATAATTCATTGATTAAGTCCCGTTCAATTAGAAAGTAGGCCTAAATTAAAACAATATACTTTAAAATTTGTGTTTTTACACTTGTTTTGCTGAAAAACAGGTATAAAATTATAGATGCCTGAAAATGATGATTTTACAGCTATTTTTAAAAGAATATGTGTATAATGTATCGTTTTTGTAATTAAAACAAATGTAGTTAAAAATGTATTATTATTACCTAAAGTTGGGGAGCCAAATGTGGTCCAGCCATCGACAACGCTATGATTGCCGGTGATGATAGTCTTGTTGATACCATCTCCTATCATCATCAAATAAGTCTTTTTCTTATCAATATTGACATACTCTTCATAAACACCAGCAGTAACATAGATCAAGAAATAGCCATCAGTAGACAGAGATTTATTCGGAGCAGCTGCAATAGCATCATTGATGGTAGTAAAATTTCCACTTCCGTCCTGACTAACCGTCACAATATCTCTCACAACAACATTCTCACCTACTTGATTACTCTGGAGAAGCTTTCTGCGACTAACGGATTCATAAAT
The DNA here is from genome assembly GCA_021764765.1 of Vicia sativa. Lineage (NCBI taxonomy): Eukaryota > Viridiplantae > Streptophyta > Magnoliopsida > Fabales > Fabaceae > Vicia > Vicia sativa. The sequence goes on along the minus strand of CM038795.1, from coordinate 99,842,484 downwards.
CGCGCGTGTTTTGCTCGACATTTTAAGTGGTAAACGCCCGTTACGAAATGAGGGGTGCAAGTTATTATGAAACGCGGTTTTTGGTTTGGTTTTGGGAACCCAACCTTTGGTGAAGAAAGCGAGAGAGACACTATAGAGTTTTGTGTCGTTGGAAATTGGGATTGTGACTCCATTAGTTGAAGAAATGTCTTTAAGACCATCTAAACATGTTTGTTGGTTGGTTAAAATGGCACTAAGTAGTGTTTGGATGTTGTCGGCTTGTAAATTCGGAAGAAACTTTGTTGTTTTGTTAACTGTCTGAAAAGAACTTGAAAGAAAATCAAAGTTGAGGTCGCTGAGCGATTGACAATCCTGGAGGGCGCGAATTGCGGTGGTGGAGAGGCTCGAGCGACGTTGGAGATATATGTTGATAAGGTTGGAGAATTTCCGAGACTGTGATAGTGATTTCTTAACTGAGAATCGAGCATAATCATAAACATTTCCGTTTTGAGGAGGGAGAACGGATCTGCAATAGGTTGGATCCGGGGTGGACTTGCATGCGGTTCCAGGTGAAGTAGTTGTTATCGGATTTGGACTAATGGTGTCTGAGAATGCTATAGAGGAGAATAAGAGAATGAAACATATTGAGAGAGGATTACATAACTTTGAAGCCATTTTTGTATTTTGTTGAGATATATGAAACAAGAATATTGCAATTGGTGCTAGTGATTTGGAAACATGGATGGTCACATTCTATTTATAGTGGAGATGGGACAATTTTTAACGTGTGAAATTTTACGTATTTAAGTAAACTGTTGCTAAAGTTGACTAGTATTGAAGTTTACAAAATACAAGAATCGATGTATTGTATAGTCAACTTGTCAATGTACATAGATGGTAGTATGGAAAATTTGTGACACTTCTAGGAATTGGAAGATCGATTTGTTTCACACTAAGATTTCTAGATTAATTTGGTATTTTTGATTAATGGAGTGGGTGGCGATTTAATTAATTTGTGATTACTCTACCTAATCTTTTGTCCTGCCTACTTATATTTTTTGAAAGTCTAAATAGTTTGTTCTGTGTCCATATTTCAAACATAGCAAATGTCAATGTTTAGGATCATAATAACGTGGGAGTGATACAATCTAAGATTGGTTTTTGGTATTCAATTTGGATGAAGATATTTATTTGATATTAATTTAGTATCCGTATGATTTTTTATGAATTTTTAGTAGGAAAAAGTTTAAAGAAAGCATAAACGAAAAAAAATAAAATAAATAACATACAAATTCACATTGGTAAGGTAGATGCCGTAGTAGAGATGTTCAAAATAAAATTTCAATAAACAGATCGGAAACATACTCCTCTGCCCCCACCAAAATAACCCCCACCCCGACCCCATTGTGGCGCCCTATTCCAGCTCACTCGCAACGACACTGACTCTTGGTTCAGAAGAAAGTGACTTTGCATTATGCCCAAAATGACTAGATGATTTTAAGTTTTTAAAAAGTAAAAAGAGGTATACTTATTTCATCCCATGAAATATGAATTCATATGAAATGAGTACTCCTCTTAAAATAAAAAATAATAATATTTTTATTGCGTATAAAGATGCATATTCAAAACGAATTTAAAATCACACTAAATTTTGTAATTTTAGCTATACACTCAATTTTTGTCAAAAATTGATTTGTGGATACATTTACGAGTATGATTTGAGGTGCATCCGAAAATATATCTCTGTAAAGTCACTTGTACTATGGTGTTTTTATTCATTAAATTGGTTTATTTAACAATTCAATTATATTTTCGGATATGTATATTCTAAAGAGGTTAAACGGACACATAGTGACAACTCTATGAAAGGACTTCTTTTTGTTTATCCTGAAAATTGGTAAACAACTTTAGTCTCTTGTTAAAGGTTGTTTTGTGAGATAGACTAGTGAATCTCAGAACGATGCTTTAAAACGTTTTCGTCATAAGACGTAATTAGTGATTTGGATTCAAGTGATTTCGCTACGGTGTGAAATCTACTTGTTTTGTAAAATGATAACGATGTTGGTTAAAAACATGGAAATGCTTGAATGATAAAGTGACTTTGCAAGACTTAAATAAAGTTGAAAGTAAATTTGCTTGATATTAGAATGCAAAAACAAAAAAAAAAACTGTTGATTCAAACATACATTGCTCTGACTCATTTAACTCGTAGCTTGGGTATTCTGAGTGTTTGCGTAAGGTTTTAATAAGTTTGAACCCCCTAAAACTATTTATAATGTCTTATTTATAGTACAAAAAGTAACTGCTTTTTTGGCGGGCTTCTCTTCTTCAGGAGCCACGTGTTTTCTAGTTCATCGCTTTTCTTTTGCACGTTCTCAAGCCCACTAACGAACAACCTTTCTCCCGCATTCGTCTTTTCCCAACTACCTCCCACGAACTTGATCCTCATGTTGTCGTTGCGCCTTATGCCGACTTGACCCTCTTCCTTCTTAGAAAATCATTCTAAGTCAACATTCTTGATCGACCTCTCTCTTACACTCCTCGTGTCGTATTCGGCCATATTATTTTCCTTAGCTAAAATTTCGCTTGATAAAAATCCTAGCTAACAAATTTCCCCCAAAATGCCTCTTTCGACTTGTAATGAGAGATGGGCATTTTTGCCTTTCTTCCTTTCTCCTATTTAGCACCATTGAATGACGTCATTATCATCATGACATTCCTCTCAAAGGTCAAATCTGTAATCATGTAGTCACCATCCTAGTGTAGCTCCAACTTCCTAGGTCAGAATATGGACCACACTCAACAACTTTCTCGTTCCACCTACGCACCAGGTGACCCTTAACAATCCCACTTTTAACACTGAACATTTTATGCCCTAAGAGTATAAATGTTTTAGAAACTCCTTTTCCTTTTTACTCAATTCAAAAACTCTTCATTTTCCACCGATGGCTTCTTCCACGCATCCTCTGAACCAAACACCAAAAGCAGATTTAGTGCCTCTGGTCACAAAGATATACCAACCTCTTATTATTGTCTGAAACAATTTGTCTTGGAACCACCGTTGATGAAAGAAATTTTTTTCATTTTCCGTTCTAAGTTAAATCTTCCTTTCCTTGTTGGTGATGCTTCACATGACCTTTTAGGACCAAATCCATATCCCTCTAGGGAAGTTCAACAAATAGAAGAGTTTTTTTCCCTACTTAACACCGAACCAAACCCAAAACTAGCATAGATCTCTCTCTCGTCTTCTTTCATCTCTACCAATCGCCTTGAGTTTTTCGTTATACCCCTACTGTCATCCTTGACTATATTTCTTGGTTGGACAAAGTTGAAAAGGTGAAAGGTAAATTCTCGAAAGACCCAGGGACCTTTGACTTGATCTGGTTTTCTAGGGTTGGCCCCACCTACCACCATTATCTTTTGATTTCTTCAATACTTTTGGGATGCTCCGACTCACACCTTCCATCTCAACTATTGGGTGTTAACTCCCACTCTTTTCGACGTGGAGACCATCACTGCCTTCGTCCAACTGGTGAATTTCAACTCGACTGACAATGATGAAAACAACATCAGTTTCGACAAAGCACTTATCGGCTTCACTAAGTATATGGAGCATTATCATGAAAAACTGTCTACTCCGTCTCCGATACTAAACACATTTCTTTCTTGGTGTTATGGTTGTCGAAATTAATTTTTTGCTATATGTCCCTGAAGTTAGCTAAAATATTTATCGCACCAACCAACTACATCCAGCTCGTAACATCTACTTGATCGAATTCATCTTGGGGTCTCTCTATGAATCTTTGGGCGAAAAGGTTCTTCTCATGACCACTCTGAAACCCTATAGTAGCTATCTATTAGTTGGACCTTTTTGGTTGCTTCAACTCTGGTTGAATGCTACCTTCAAGCATGTCCTTCGACTTGAAAAACCTGAAGAAAAATATGCCACTTTTAATGTTAGACCCATCGAAGGTGTTCTCCTTCCCCAAATTACGCCTAACAATTTTGACCTTTTTATGGAAGATTCTCTAACAAAATACATAATAATATTTGTCAAACGATATGCCTTTACCCCTGAGATGACACCCTTTGCTTACGAGCTCCATGAACCTGAATGGTTCACCAGGGAATTCCCTTTTTCCAATCTAGATCTACTTGTTAAATCGAGGGCAATCTGGGAAAATTTCCTTATTCCCAAACTCATCATCCCCAGACATGTTCAAAAGGAGGGTGTAAAGCTTCTTTTCCATCAACCAAACTTGGCGGTGCGCCAGTTTGGTTTATGTCAACCAGTGTATCATTTTTTTACACTCAAAAGTGTGACCTTTGCCTTTGGTCGGTCAACTTTGACGAAACTGAATGTGATGAACTTCTAGATTAATTCACTCTTGACGTTCCTGTCCTCACTCCACTTGATTTCGAACTTGTTTTCTTTGGATAAGGATTCACTGACTTTTGTCTGGGAAAGTTAGCGTAACTTGCACTCAATTTCCACCACTCGATTAATCTAATGTTTCATATAAACCACGTGGTTTTTCCTTTTATCATTAAAAGATGCATATATTTTTTCTGTTTAGTTGCATGCTTCAGATCAAATAGAAACACTCAATACTCAAAACCCATTCATCTCGCCGTCAGCACCAGCCATCACCATTTTTCTCCTTGTCGTTGTCTCGTCTCACCGCGACCAATGTGATCATGCTCGCCATCACCATTATTTGCTTGCCACTCTATTTCTCTTTCATTGCCACAAAAAACACAACCACACATAACAACAATGAAGATGAAAGAAAAAATACAGAATTATGAAGTCAGGCTAGGAGTGACGGTGACGGCGACTTGAAAAGCTTCTTCCTTGGAACAAGCGATTTGAACCACTGTAGACATAATTGTAGTGGTTCAGGGCTCTCCCATTGATGAAAATTGAGTTTTTTTTTGTTCTTTTGACATTTTTCTAAATTGTTTGGAGACAAATGCAGAAGAAGTATTCAAAATTCATAAATTCAAATAAACATGTAAAGGTTAGTTCACCTCTTTGGTGGAGTCCTAGAAAAACAACAACTTGAAGAAAGATGGCGATAAGAAGCGACGTGAAGGATGGAGACACGACTTATACGACACCTCAAGTTTGGCGATATTGTGGTTAATGACACAATGGTACAAGAAACTTGTAAAAGGAAGAAGATGAAATCTTGAATAATGCTTCACTGGGTTTTTAGAAAGAAAAACCAATGGCACATGTCAATGCAACAACCACAAGATCAATCTAATGGCTCATATAAGTTGAAAGTTAGTATGACTTTCACGCGCTAACGTCAGTGAATCCTTATCCGTTTTCTTTTGTACCAAGGAATTTCATGGCAAGTGCCTTAAATATTATGAGGCCGAATATGGCACCTCTGTTGTGATTTCTAAAAGACTAATTGAAGTTTTTGCTGTTATGCAGAAAAAATTCAAACAAGGTAGATCTTATCATGTTAAAGATATTAAGGCCTTTCAAAAGTTCTTTGAATTCAATTACAACCTTGAGTGCTTACACACGACTATTTGTGACACTACAGTGACTTTGAAACTCCCTTATTACGTGGCGAACAAAGATAGGTATGAGATCATCTTCAAATGATACCCACACAAGTTTCCATATTTACCAAGTTCGAAATTATATTTGACATTTCGCCCCCCATTCCCAGATTGGTGGCCTTCCGGGTCTTTTTCGAAAGTACTAAAAATGGTTTCTTAAAACTAGTACAACAAGTAATTCTGACTAAACACCTTTAGGACAACTTTAACGGGCACCTTTATGTCGATATTGAATGTATTAAGATATTAACACGGATACCCAAAGGTGTAGAAAGCGCCTTGACTTGTTTCACTCACTTTGTTTTCTTTGGTTTTTGTTTTCTTACTTTACTAATCCTTCTTTAGCAGTTGAGCACAAAAAGTGTCCTAGGGAGATGGAACTTCCGCTAAATCTAACGAAGGGCCTTTGACTGTGCCACCTCAGATTTTTCACGTTCTTCAGTTGAATTCTTGTAAAATGCGGTGTACATATTTCTTACTTTGATTTAGTATTGTTTAGGTGCAAGTAGAAATCATCTTTAACGATCCTCTTCCCAAGCGACCAAAAGGAATCTAGATCAAAGAGCCCCAGCCAACTAACAATCCTCTCTAGACATTTTCACAAAGAAAACCAAGAAAAGTAAGTCAGTTTGAACGACTCTCCACCCCAAAGTATTTGCTTCTCCCCAAGCCAATGTTGTTGTTGCAGCAGAAATTTCAAAGGGGAGAAAATAATTCGCTTAAAAACCAAACCGATCGTCGCGACCCTGAACATTGCCCTCGATCAGCCATATAGTACCAATTTAAATCTTAAGGGTGGTCTTTAGGTATGTCTATTTTTCAGTACGGAATTTCCTTTTGTTTTTCTTTGCATGTGTCATCGTTGATGTACGTTATTTTCCTTATATGGTAAGGTTGCTGCAAAATCCAAACCAAATATTCAACAACAACCAAAATTATAAGGTAAATCTAAATATTTGATTCTTTAAATTCATAATACTTTGGATTTTAGAATTGATTTATTTTATTATAAAATGATTTATTTAAAGAATTATTTGATGTATATGTGAATTTGTTTGACATTTATTTTGAATATATAAATATTTAATATTTATCTTATTTGAAATTATACATTTAGCATGTTTATGTTATTTGAGTTTATTGCTATTAAGTGTTAGACAATAATATATATTTTTAATTATGCAATTTGTATAAATATCATAAAACTTATGTTTTATTGTGAGTTTGTTCTCACATTAAGGGCCATTAAGTAATCTTATGATTATAAGGAATGCGACAAACTTACAGATCTGACCTACATTTTATGGGTAGTGCCTTGTAAATTTAAGACTTTTTTCCATTTAATTTATTAAATTATCTAGTAGTTTTGATTAAGTTGGTTGAAACAACAAGTTGTGAAAGTAACCTCTATTGTGTATATCAGATCTAGTTCAAATTACAAAAGATGTAGTATGGAATTGTTCATGCGAGCTCTTATCGTCTCCAAATAGGAAGACACAGTTTGACCGAATAATTGCATTCCTGTGATGGTGAATATGTGGTAATTATTCAGTTTTTTCCTCCATGTGGAGAATGGTTGGTGTCAAAGACACACATTATCTGACAAGACTTATTATCAATGTTTGATCATTACGTTGAGAGTACCGCTTACAGTTAATTCTTGGCAATCTAATATTGTGGATTAATGGTGTGTTTGATATCTTGTTTTGTCTTATAAATTTACAATTTTAAATGTACACGTCTCTATATTAATTTATTGACGTGCCTAATAAAGTCATGTAAGCGTAAAATCATGAAAGTATTTGGTGGATTACTTTCACACCTATAATGATAAACATGACACAATTATAAGAATTTATTTTTTATCAATATTAATTGTCAGTGTGTTGACTGGTAATTTTGACCAAGCTTAAATCGAAGTATGATAAGAATTTTAATATATTTCACTATGCTGTTTTGGGCTTCGTTCGAATGAGAGTCAGAGGGAGGCCTAAGTTTGTACTTCAACTTGAAAAGATAAGTTTTAAAGTGTTCGTTGGGATTCAAATTCGAATGTGCTTGAAGAATTGGTTCGCGCGAACGAAGACGTTCGAATTTGAAGTATATCGTTATCCATGGAAGATACGTGGAAGAGTGAGAGTTTGAAGGGCATGCAGAGCCTCGAACATGGCATTTTCTTAAGAAAGGACCGTTAGAGTCGAATTAGTATAAATAGAGGTCTTAATGGTAGGATTTTGTGTGTTCATTTGTACAAAATACTCATATATACTCAAAGTATCAAGTGTTAAGAGAAACGAGTTTAAGAGAATGTATGTATAAGAAACACTAATATTCTTTTTGAAGTATTTTACTTAATAAATTCCAAGTCTTTTATACATTTTCCAGTATTTCTTTATTTCTTCTCTGAAACCTTTATTTTTCAAAGTTATTTACATTTCTCTTGCATTTCCCTTACAAGTTCTTTTATATTTCAATCAAAGTCTTTATTTTCTTAATTAAAGTTATTTCAGTTTACATTCTTTAAAACTCTTAGTATTATAGGAAAGAAAGATGTTAAACATAAGTTTCAATACAAGTTTGATATTATAGACTTAGACACATGTCCTAGGATCAATTTAGTCGATCCTGTGAGTTACCAAAGTATTCGATTTGGAGGACTAGCGGTTGTTTACCAGATTTCTTTGTAAACAAAGTGTCTGATCATCGTAACAAAATATCAGAAGCGTATTATAAAACTATTTAATCTTGCTAACGTGCTATAGTTTTTCAATTAGGTGATTTTGTAGAAATTTTAGCATATGATATTCTCTTTGCACAATTAAGTTTATAACTATTAAAGTTAGAAATTATTTTTTATAAGAATAATTTTATAAAGTGTGCAATAAAGAAAAGATTGAAGTAAGAGAAAATAAAATAGTGCTCATTCGATAAATACCTCAAAGGATAAAGAATAATAAAGAATAATAAAAATATATGATATGAACTGACAAATGTTCAATGGTGTTGAAAAATACATCAATTTATAAGGGAGAAATTTGGTGAAGATTGATATATTTTTATTTATTTTTAACTATTTTAGATTGTCATTATAAGCTTAAATTTGTATTTAAAAGATAATTTGTTGGATGAATAAAGTGTTGTTTTAATATTATAACCTTTTTAAAAAAATAATGGATTCAATTTGTCATTTAAATTTAAATATTATAATAGTTAATTCAGTCATGATTTATGACAATCTAGAAGTGTTGAAAAGTTCGAGAAATATAAATTTTAGTACTAAGTTAAAGAATATCTAGAGACAAATATTGTATTGTGTCTTGAGAATATTGAGTTTGAGGGAGAGATATGGTCAAAGAACAAAATTGAGTGGGAAATTGATTCCAACTTAATTCATATAGTTGCTATTTATATAGAAAATTTGGATCCTCATACGGATATTATTGTTCTTTCTCTCAATTAAAATAAGAAATTAATCCTTGAAGATCAAAATCAATATTCTCAAGAACTATATCATCAAGTGTCATATTGAATTGACTAACTCTATTATGATAGTTGTGATACTTGTTACTTTATGTTTTGGAGTTTCATAAGATGGATATCAAGTTAATGTTTCTTAATGGTGACATTAAGAAATACAATATGATGCAATGGAAGAAAAATTTGTATCAATATATACAAAATTTATGGTTTTTAAACAAATAAGAGCCATTTATGAGTTAATGAAATTGTCTTATTAGTGATACCACAATATTTCATAAGGTAATTGTCATGATTTGAATTTGAGATTTCTATTATGAAACATTAATGTGTCGATTTTATTTAGTCAGTAATAATATGATTGTTGTGTGAAACCAAGCAATCTCTAAGACAAGTTTAGCGATGAAAGATATTGAGCACATCTCTTTTGTATTAGGTATTTAGATACTTAGAGATTATTCTCAAGGTATCATCCGGTTATCACAAAAGATTTTATATATATATATATATATATATATATATATATATATATATATATATATATATATATATATAAAATAAACGACACGAAAGACAGTAAACTAGAGTATATCTCAATTATCAAGGAAGACTATTGAATCTTAATCATTGTCCAAAATAAATGAATCTGGAAATTTATGAAATTAAGTTATTTTATTCTTTGATTGTGGGAATCCTATATATGATTTTATATGTTTATAGAAAGACGTATGTAAAATCATTAAGTAAATACTTGAACAATTCAAAATTGAATTGTTTAAAAAATACCAACTATGAGGATTATTGCAGAGAACAACAAATTTTTTACTCACAAATTAGAGATCTGACAATGAGGAGATCATTAGTATGTTCGAATCTGATATTTTAGTTGTCAAATAGGCATTCTAATATAAAATAAATAACAGAAAGTATTTATATCATTCAATTACAATTCAACATATGACTTTGAAAGATCATTGAAGTTATATTTTGTTGTAAAACCGTCATATAATGTTTCAATAATAGGTTTTAAAAGTACATTTACTTATAAGTTATTATTGTTGAAACTAGAATATATGCATATGGAATTTAAGCTAAAGACTCATTAATCAAATAGTTGATATAAAAGATCTTTCATATGAATATTGTCACTGAGGATGTCTTAGATTTGTGTGAGTCACTTCTTCTGTATGTTTTATAATATTGTTTTGATATCAATACAGACTTTATGTTAAGATTATCTGCAAAAATAATGTTTATAAGGTTATTGTTGTCATAATCATTTTTGTATCGCTTGTGCAGATATTAAATTTGCAAATTTTAGTTTGATCTCAATAAAGACTTCGGTTGGACCAGTTGGAAATGGACATAATTTAGAGATCACATTGTATGAAATTTCCATGCCACTCATTCATATTGATTTATGTTATCAAGTACATTTATGCGGTGGTCATCGAGGTTTCTTCATGTTATACATTAGTGATGACTGTCGCAATGACCCCATTATTGATGTATGAGGTGTACCAAATTATAAAGTTGAAATCTAAAGATAAATAACATTCGGGTTCGGACCTAAAGAATTATGATATAATTATGATTTTATATGTTTATAGAAAGACGTATATAAAATCATTAAGTAAATACTTGAACAATTCAAAATTGAATTGTTTAAAAAATACCAACTATGAGGATTATTGCAGAGAACAACAAATTTTTTACTCATAAATTAGAGATCTGACAATGAGGAGATCATTAGTATGTTCGACTCTGATATTTTAATTGTCAAATAGGCATTCTAATATAGAATAAATAACAGTAAGTATTTATATCATTCAGTTACAATTCAATATATGACTTTGAAAGATCATTGAAGTTATATTTTGTTGTAAAACCGTCATATAATGTTTCAATAATAGGTTTTAAAAGTACATTTACTTATAAGTTATTATTGTTGAAACTAGAATATATGCATATTGAATTTAAACTAAAGACTCATTAATCAAATAGTTGATATATAAGATCTTTCATATGAATATTGTCACTGAGGATGTCTTAGATTTGTGTGAGTCACTTCTTCTGTATGTTTTATAATATTGTTTTGATATCAATACAGACTTTATGTTAAGATTATCTGCAAAAATAATGTTTATAAGGTTATTGTTGTCATAATCATTTTTGTATCGCTTGTGCAGATATTAAATTTGCAAATTTTAGTTTGATCTCAATAAGACTTCAGTTGGACCAGTTGGAAATGAACATAATTTAGAGATCACATTGTATGAAATTTCCATGCCACTCATTCATATTGATTTATGTTATCAAGTACATTTATGCGGTGGTCATCGAGGTTTCTTCATGTTATACATTAGTGATGACTGTCGCAATGACCCCATTATTGATGTATGAGGTGTACCAAATTATAAAGTTGAAATCTAAAGATAAATAACATTCGGGTTCGAACCTAAATAATTATGATATAATTATTAAGATATATTGTCAAGTTAGAAATTGTTAGAATACTTTAATAATGTAGTCTTATATTAGTATTCTAATAATTATGTAGTCAAATATGTTTATTTAATTATATTAGCTATTTTATCAAATAAAGTGCCTTAAATACTTATGTGATCAAATAATGTTAAACTGCTATTTAAATTTTATTTATTTATGAATTAACTAATTAATTAAATAATTGAGTATGAACTCAAATATGAGTGGATGTCAGGATGACCTATTATTTGGGAATAATGAGAACTCTAATTAGTCATCACACTATATATAGGCTAGGTTCCCAATATACCGTACACAGGCAGTTCACCTCTTCTCCTCACTTGAAGAGTGTTCAAAATAGTAGGAATATCTTTCAAGAAAGATCCACAAGCCAACAAGTGTCAGTCATTTGTCTCTACACTTTTGCGTTTTAGGATTACAATTATCATTGCCAAAAGATTTTTATCTTATGGATCCAAGTATTCCTGAAATCTCATCACTCATATACTAACATGTAGTAGATCCTGTAATTACATATATGTTAATATTATATATTCTATTCTACACTAGTATATGGTATAATATGTAGAACATGTATATGTGATTAATTGTTATTGAATTAATTTCAACATCTTCCACTATCAAAATTAAACAAATATCGATTATCATCGAGGAGTTCATCACCATCGGCATCAACATTATTACCTTCTAAAATTATAGATCTCTGTGGATCAACAATAATGATAGTGGTGAGAGGTCGTTGAAACCCCTACACGATCAACCACCCGTTTTAAGAAGGGACATGTGAAATGAATGTGCCCCTAAACAACACCTGTCAAATCTTTTTTGAGAGTTTATGAGTGTACCCTTATACTTTCTTAGAGGCCCCTGACAAAATTCCCTTAATATCTCCTGAATTCGGATATGCATATCTGAGCGAACATATTTGTTACAAAATACTTAATTTTTGAGATGCATATCCGAAAACACCCTATTTTTTTACCGGAAAAATGTATTTTCGGATATGCATCTCCTAATAAACTTTATTTTTTACGAAAAAATGTGATTTGGATATACATATCTGTAAAGTTCTCTGTTGTATTTTTTAAAAATATATTTGTTCTTTTTATAAATTAAAATTTTAATATTATTTAAGAGTGAAAAAACATTTTCAATAATAAAAAATAAAATAATTATATTTGTAATAATAATATAGTAAATGTCTTTTAAATATAAAAAAAAAAATGTATCTTAAAATCAATGCAAAAGTTAAATAAAAAATATATAATTATATTGATAAACGAATTTACAATATTGCTAATTAATCATTTATTTTTAATTATTTCTATTTTATTATAAAATAGTTGTTATTTTGATTCTGCTTTTGTTTTATTTTTAATTTATTGTTATTGTTTTAAAAAAACACAGACATAAAATTTTTTAGAGATGTATGTCTGAATTTTTTTTTGTATAAATAGAATTTTTTCACATATACATTTTTGAAAATACTTTTTTATATGGTGCATTTAGATAAGGATATTTAAAAAAAAAATTATCCTCTTATTTAAAAAAAATTATAATTTTTTATTGGATGACAATGTATATAATTAACATCTTTATTTTTATTAAAATTATTTCCATAATTTTAAAATTCTCACATTGTTTAAGAATCGTTTTCAATAGTTTATCAATAATATTCCCAGTCTCAAACTCTTAATGAGACGGTTTACTCACCAAACAAACAATAAAACTAAATGAGGCACTTGTTCCAAAACCGTTAGTTACCAAAATCAAATAATAGCCTTTAGTTCGAAAAAAGACTAATTTATTTGTATGGAAAGTATCTTAGTGTTCAAAGTGTTAATTTGAAAAGAGTCAACCGCAGTAATAATGTGAAGAAATTTTATAACATCATAAATTACAATCGTTAATTTATTTAAAAATTTTAAATTTCATTTTTTAAAATATTATATTTTAATTATAATATATTGTTGGTGTAAAAGAATTTGCACTAACAATGCATATCAATTAAACTTTATAATTAACACTAACATTATAAACATATTATAGTTATAGTTATATGTTAATCGTAAATTATTGGCCTTTTTCCACATCACTCATTTTGTTTGATACGTGATTTTTGTGTTTATGTCTGATTTTCACGAAATTAATTATATTTTTTATATTATTAATCAATCACAATCATAGATCCAATAAAATCAGACTGTTATCATTTAAAAACTTATATGATATGACAAAGTAATATGTTTTTATTGGATGACATTGTAAAACTTTTTTACACTATCAATATGTCTCATTTAAACTCGTAAAATTTTACTTATCGACAAAGTTTCATTATAAAATATTGACTTATTAAAATAGAAAATGTTTCATTTTTTTTTACATATTATGTAATACTCCGTGTTTTGGAATGGGCCTGTGACTGATACACCGTCGAGCACAACCCAATCCAGTTTAATGTCGAGGACGATCCAGAGTGTTGGTCCAATTTATTGGGGTTAGTGGAGAATACGACTCTCACGTGCTCCTCATCCGGGGACACGCCACCAATCGAAATTAGTAAATCTCGTGCGATTAGTGGAACCACTTTGCCTTTCGTAACAGGTAAGCTCACCCATTATCTGTGGAGTGTGGAGCGGTTGATCCAGGACGATGAGCACGAACGGCTCATTCCTACTTTTATGTAGAAATTTTAAAAATCATCCATTGTGGACGGTCTGAACACCCAACCCATAACAAAGACCATTGATCAAGTATTGGAGATTCGCTATAAAAATCCCCATCTACATGAGGGTCAAATATTATATTCTTTACCCTTTTTTACTTACCTCTTCACTCGAACCGACTCAAACATTAGAGTATATGCAGGTAAAAACCCCTCTAATAATGGTTCAAGGCAACATACGTAACGCTAGCGACTCACCTACTCACCTATTCTACTCAACATGTAAAATCACTTTATTAATCACATATACAAATTTGTTTGATTAATTTATAAGATATTTAATTATATATTAAAGAAAAATGTGCATCAATGATCGATCAAACATGTAAATAAGTAATCGTTTATTCAATCAAAATAACAACATTATACAAAACATTTAACCAAATATTATAAAAATATAGTAAAAACACTTTGTACATGTATAATTGCCTATTAAAAGATTATATATACTCTTAGTTGACTTAGCATAAGCTCTAACAGTTTACTATATATTCTCATAAAATATAAGGTTCGCCGGATCATAGGGAATTGGTCGGAATTCACTTTGAAATATATCAAAGTTAGATACGAAAGATGGTTCCGTTTGTGTTTTATTTTGACTTGATGAACGCGCAAACTCATCTCTTTTAATTTCTATATTTAGCTGTTTGGTGGGGTCATCTTTGATGGCGGTGACTGGCCCTAGCAAATTTAACACGCCGCTGAATTTCTTCTAGTTTCAATACTTGCCAAATTTTGGCTAGCTGGGATCAATAATATGCAGTCTGTCTTAAGAAGACTCTATGAAGTCAGTCATAACAGTTAAGGCTTCACTCACATGAAAGATTAATATTCTAATTGTTTGAAAAAGTAGGCAATCCCTGCCTTGGTTCAACCTTTGAATTTGGAATGAAAACGAGGATTCTAAGAAAACTCCAATGGGTGTTAGAATGGTTCAAACTTCAAATATGTTTTTGGCAGCAGTTTATAATAAATAATTCATCTGTCATTGATTCATTTGAAATAAAATAGTATTTTAAAATAAATTACTCTATTTTAATTATTGATACAATTTTTTTATTTCTACTTTGTAATTAATAAAAATTTTATCATTTTCAATACATAATTAAGAGTATTATTGTAAACATTCTTATTTTCTCTCTTACTTTTATATATTTTTCTTAATATATATGTGAAATAATTAACTCAATCACTTATTATGGAACACATATTTATATATTTCTTTATATTAAAAACACTACAAAAAAGAAGTTCATTAGCCACGTGAAAATAACGTGGCAAACCTCAAAATCACGTCACAAACAAAAAACAGCGACGTGGTGATTTATGTCGCTGGAGAACAAGTGGCAACCTTGTAGCGACGTGTTTCCCATGTCACAAAGTTGTGACGTGGTATTCACGTTGCAACAGCTTTGTATAGGGAACATACATGGCAGACATGTAGCAACTTTAGTAGCGACGTGGGTTGCATGTCACAAATTTGTGACATGATTCTCACGTCGCTACATGTGACGTTTTTGTTTTTAAAAAATTATTTAGTAATTATTTTTTTATATTAATTAATTTATATATTAAAATTTAAATAATAAAATTTATATAATAAAATTTATATAATAAAATTTATATAATAAAATTTAAATAATAAAATTTATATAATAAATTTATATAATAAAATTTATATAATAAAATTTATATATTAAAATTATTATAATAATATTATTTTATTAAATATTCGAATAATAAAATTTTATAAAATAAACTCATAATAAAATGTTATACAATTTAATAATTTAAAATGATAAAAATAAATATCTTACATAAATGCAAATTTAAAAACAAAATAAATAAAATGTTTTCACGGGGCATCTTCACCCGGATAATTATCAAGATCAAAATCATCAATTCCGTCATTATCCGGCTGTGTATCAGGAACATTTTGATTTCCACCACCTTGCATAAACCGTCTCATCTGCTCCTCCATATCAGATTGCCTCTTCCGCATGATCTCCAATTGTTGCTCCTGCTCTTGCCTCATTGTCGTCATTTGGGTCTCCATTTCGCGTCTCACTTCACTTGCCGCCAATTGTCTTACTGTTTCAAGTTGATCCTGTGTTAGATTCGGTTGACGTGACCTTCCCTCTCCATCTCTAAGTCGTTGTAACAGATTACGATCACCAACTCTCAAGCCGGCGGTCAAATTTCCACCCGCAAAAAAGCAACCATTAGGCCCTTTTCCAATAACTACTTCATTCCAAATATAGAAATCAACATCACCATTAAGCGCCCCCCCTCTGCTGGCCTATATTGAGGATTGTGTTCCAGAAAAAGTGCAAGCAATGTCTGATAATCATCCTACACATACATTAAATAATAAAATTAATTTTTTTTTACATATATATATATATATATATATATATATTAAATTATACTAAATTAATACATGTATATATTAAATTATACTAAATTCAAATATATTAAAAAGTTGTCACGTGATTTTCACACATCAATTTATCAGTTGCCACGTGATAATCATTCACGTGACAATTTATCAGTTGCCACATGATAATCACGCCACAATTTATAGATTGCCACGTGAAAATAACGTCACAAGTTTTGTTATTAAATTAAAAAAAACATAAAATAAATAACTTACAAAAGCTCTCTGTGTACGCTCGTCGACAAAACCTTCCGATTTATTTGTCCGAGTCCTCGTAATCAACTCAATGATCAATGGTGGTCTCCCCAACTCCCTAGTCTAAACAATAAAATTAAAAATAATTAGTAAAAAATATTATGAATAAAAATATAACTTAAAAAATTAGTAATTTTTACCATCTGCCGGACATGCTCCGCAGTACTAATACTTCCAACAGTATTGACACATCCCCCCTTTTCGGATGCCCTCATCTTCTTAAAAGTTTCTGATTTAGCCTTGAATTACGCGAACCCCAATATGTAAAGTTCGCCAAAAACCTCTACCTATCCGTTAAGACGGATACCATGAAGCTCATAATTCTCCCTAACCCGCGCATTATATCATAAAATCTTCTAGAAGTTACTATAATAGATTTTTTCCATAATTTTCTCATTCAACGGATCCCACACACATTTTCCCGCAATGTTTTATGACATTAAAATAAAAGTTAAGTAATTATCATTAAAATGTGACTTAAATAACAATACTAAAAAAATTATTAAATTTACAACTTAAATAAATAACAATACCTTAATTTTTTAAACCATTCTTCTTTATTTGTAACCTCCCAAAAGTTCCTCCAAAATGATTTATACATCTGCTGGATTATATAATTAATAACCTTGGCAGCAGTCCGACTCGGCGCGAAACTAAACAACAAGATTTTGAATAAAGAATATTAATTATAAATTTATACAAAATATTAAAATGAATATGTACTTAAATAAAAGTTTATATAAGAAACTTACTTGCTTCCTTCGGGTCAAATCCAAAACCTCCCATCAATAACATGAATCTCACTCGGATCACCTCTCCCACGAAGATCAACTCCATCTATATCATCAGCTACCACATCTGCATCACCGTCAGCCTCACGTGCAGGTACATGTGTAGGACGTGGGGTGCTGGATCCAGCTGCCTGTATGGGATGTGGGGTGCGTGATCCTCCGGTCCGTCTAGGATGTGGGACGCGGGATCCTTCAGCCTGTGTGGGACGTGGACTGGGGGATCGTCCAGTCTGTGTCGGACGTGGACTAGGGGATCGTCCAGCCTGTGTCGGACGTGGACTACTGGATCCTCCAGTATGTGTGGAATGTGGGCTGCTAGACCCTCCCGCCTGCTGGAAGGAAGATGGCATCTGTGTGGGATATGAAAAACCAGGTCCCCCGTCTGCTGGAATGATGAAGGCACGCCAGTATGTAGAAATGGAAAACTGGGTCCTCCTGCCCGCTGGAAGGATGAGGGGACACCAGTCTGTTGGAAAGATGAAGGCACCTGGGTCGGTGGGAAAGGGAAACTAGATCCTCCCGCATGCTGGAAGGAAGATGGCATCTGAGTCGGTGGGAAAGGAAAACTAGATCCTCCCGCATGTTGGAAGGATGACGGCATCTGAGTCGGTGGGAAAAGGAATCTGGGGCCTCCAGGTGGCACAAAAGATGCAGGTACCCCAGACGGGAATGTATGGGAGGAGAGTAATGGGACAAAACCCTGAGTACTGGCCAGGGACATAGGATCAACCTGACTCTGAGGGGGGGCACATGGCTGAGTGAGGAGACTCACATGTTACTACCCTCAGACGCTGAGACTTCTTACCGCTATCCTTATTCTTAGGTGGCATTTTACCTATCTATATATATTTTCATAAACAAAGATAATAAAGTCATTAACATAAATAGATATTCATTAACACATTCAATATATACATGTTCAATAGATATTCATTAATATTACATTAAGTGATTAATTAATCTAAATCTTCATGCTCGTTATCCATATCATGTTCATCATCCGATGTAATATTGTCCTCGGATTCAAACTCTTCATCATTGTCTTCATCCACATTATTATCAACCAACAATATAGACGCATCAACTTGATGTCCCTCAACAGTTGTATCAGACAAACTTGTTATGTCTTCAGCTGCAACCACATCATTAATCTTCGTCATCAACTTGGTAGGCAGCATCTTCCACTAGATCTCCAGTTTCAATATGACCTAGCGGTTTTGTTTTTATTACAACACACCATCCTCTTTTACGTATTACAAATGAAGGATAAGGAACATAATAAACTTGCCTAACAATATGTGACATTATGAAAGTGTCATATTCTTTGTATCTCCGGTTCATTTGAATCTCTACAGAACCATATGACTTGTCTATCTTTGTGACTCTAGTTGGATCATACCATTCACAATAAAACAAGACAACTTTATTTTCCGAGTCCAAGTAATTGTACACCAATTTGTAGATATGTTTAACAAATCCATAGAAGTCGTCTTCACCGCCATCTATAACTCCTTTTACAAATACACCACTATTGATGGGTTTTTTCCCTTCGGTCCATGCCTCAGTGTGAAATTTATATCCGTTCACGAAGTATGTGTGCCAATCATTTGCGCTTTGGATAGGGCCTTCTGCCAAGTTTATCAAATGGAGTATTTTTGGAGTTAGTGCAAGAACGCTAGACAATGTTTGCTTGAACCATGAGGGAAATTGAGCATGAATGACACCTGATGTTGTTGTACACGGTACTATGAAAATAGGCATTGTTAAATTCCTACAAAACACACACCATAAGTTTAATAAGTTTGGTATACACACATTGTCAACGAGTTAAAAGTTTTGGTAAACTTACTCAAGATATGGTTTAACTTCATCGGATTGATCAAGACATGGACATGTGCAGATTGCATTTCTTTTGGGTCAACCAATGCACACCTTCTTTCGGAAGGTCGACACGGAAGCCAAAGCGATAAGGTGAATTGACTCCTTTGATTGACATTTACAGGATTCCGTATGATTCTAGGAGTTAACATCAAGTGATTGAAATAGAGACTGCAAAAATGTGATGTTTCCCGATGCAAGTAATGTGCACATATAGATCCTTCTACTCTAGCTTTATTTTTCACCGATCTCTTTGAATCACCCATGAACCTTTCAAACGGATACATCCACCTATATTGAACAGGTCCACCAAGATAAGCTTCATATGCAAGATGCACAGGTAAATGTTCCATGGAGTCAAAGAAACCAGGAGGAAATACTTGTTCAAACTTACAAAGAATGAGTGCAATATTTTGGTCCAACTTAATGATGTCTTCCACTTTTAAAGCTGACGCACAAATATATCTAAAAAATTGACTAATTTCAGTTAGTGGATCAAGAACATGTTTGGGTAGCGATCCAAATGCAATTAGTAGCAACTGTTCCATAAAAATGTGACAATCATGACTTTTCATACCATGTAATTTTCCGTGTTAGAATTGACACCTTGCTAAATTTGATGAATACCCATCGGGCATTCTCAATTCTTTTAACCATCGACAAACCGCTTTAGCTTCTTGGGAAGTCAGACTGAAACAAGCCTTGGGTTTTAATAATTTTCCATTCGGTTGAGGCTTCACTCCAACTCTCTTGATTACACCAAATTCCCATGTCTTGTCGGCCTTGATTATATTTTTGTTTTTCTGTCACATCCATCAACGTGTTAAATACATTATCAAAAAAATTCTTCTCAATATGCATAACATCAAGATTATGGCGCAACAAATTATCTTTCCAATACGGAAGGTCCCAAAATATACTTCTTTTTGTCCAATTGTGGGTGACGTCGTATCCTTCAATTCGGCATGCTTTGCCAGTATCTGTAAATTTTGGTAGTTCACAAACTTCGTTCCATATAACCCCTGGTGGGGAGGCAAATCTTTCTCGTACATCTTTTTAAAATTTGTCTTGTTTCTTCTATATGGATGATTTGCTGGTAGGAATCTGCGGTGACAGTCAAACCACGAGCTTTTCCCACCTTTATCCAACATAAATGCTTTGGTGTATCCCATGCAATGCGGACAACCCATTTTTCCATGCGTACCCCAACTAGACAACATTCTATATGCTGTAAAGTCATTAACGGTCCACATCAAGGCAGCTCACAATGTAAAGTTCTGTTTACGGGATATATCATAAGTCCATTCTCCAATCCACAACCTCTTCAAATCATCAATTAAAGGTTGTAAGTACACATCAATTCTGGCTTTTGGACTGTGCGGACCTGGAATAACGCACATCAAAAACATGTATGGTTTTGTCATACACATCTCAGGAGGGAGGTTGTAAAGGGTTACAATAACTGGCCAACAAGAATACGCACTTCCCGACGCTTGCACGTATGGGGCAAAACCATCAGAGCATAATCCAAGCCTGACATTTCTAGGTTCTGCAGCAAAATCTGGATGTGTCCGATCAAAGTGGAATGCCTCACCATCAGATGGATGTCGCATAGTGCCAGAACTTGTTTGGTTTGTATGATGTCATGTCATTTGACTTGCACTGTGCATTGAAGCAAACATTCTTTTTAACCTTGGTATTATAGGAAGATAAAACATGGATTTTACTGCTACACGTTTTTGCTTGTTGTTAACGGCTCTACTGCGAACTTGATATCTTGGACTATTACAAAACTTACACTCCTCTAACGATCCATCTTGAGTACCAAACTCATTGTCATAAAACAATATGCAACCGTTATTGCATCGATCTTTCTTACTTTTAAACCCAACTTGACACCCACTTCTTTGCATCATAATAACTTGTAGGCAAGTTGTCTTTCGTGTGTGGAGTCCAACATCATTTTGCAAAATGTTCCGACATTGATCGAAACATTCCAATTTGACTTGGCGGAATAATCTCACACACATTGATAGCTTTGAGTCGGCGACCCTCGAACAACGGTATTCATCTCATTCAACAATTGATAAAATCTTTGCGCTTCCTCATTCGGCAACTCTTCCCGTCAAAATCTCGGGTTCATCATATGTCACGTTCACACCAGCATCCTCAACCATCTCACCGATCAAATTAAAGTTCTCCTCATACTCCATAACCGGTCGACTACTTGAAGCATGCGTGTTGCTAGTCTCTCGTACATTACCCGGTAGTTCTTCATCATTATACGTCCAAATCCAATAATTTTCAATGAATCCCCTTCTATGCAGATGACGTGTTACTTCCTCTGGGTCACTAATTATTGGTTTACATTCACATTTAAGACAGGGACACCTAACCCCTCCTTCGCTTCGACAACATTCAGCAAGCGCCCACTTAATAAACTCATCAACTCCTACTATAAAATTGGGTTTAAGTCCACTTCTTCCTGGATATGTTCTATCGTACATCCAACTACGATTATACCAATAATACTCCATACTGCACATTTATACAATCATTGTCTTTTTCATTAGAGATATTAATCAACTTAATAATATTATTCTTAAACGTTTACTATTTAATTACTATTCTTAAAAATATTAATTTTGTTTTATTAACTATTAACTTTAACTTTAACTACTATAAATAAATATAAATTTCGCTTTTTTATATATATACTAACATATAAATAAATATTCAAATGTAAAATATATAATTTTTTATTATATAACAATAATATCAAAAAACAATAATATAACATATATACTTTTTATTATATATACAACAATAATATTAAAAAACAATAATGTAACATATATATTTTTTATTATATATATAACAATAATATTAAAACATTAATGTAATATACACTTTTTTTAATTATGTTTTTTATAAATTTTATTTTAATATATAATTTTTTCCATAATTTTAACATATAAATAAAAACTAAAACTACTATAATAAATATAATATAATTTTTTTTATATAAATTTTTTTTAAAATATGTTTTTAAATTTATGTGTTAACATATATATACATCTATAAAAATAAGATTTTAATTTTCTGTTTTCTAAAATTTTTATTTTAATATATATTCAATTTTTTATTTTATATGTATATACTAACAAATTTTTTTATATATATATAACAATAATATTAAAAATCTTATATGTATATAACAATAATATTAACAAATTTTTTTATATGTATATAACAATAATATTAACAAATTTTTTTATATTTATAATTTCTGTTTAAATATTAACATATATTAACAATATAAAAAATTCTAATTTTAAATTCATTTTAAATATTAACCTATATGTATATAACAATAATATTTCTGTTTAATAATATATTAACATATAAAAAATTCTAATTTTAAATTTATTTTAAATATTAACCTATAATACTAACCTAAAACTAAAATTAAGTAAAATGTATTTTTAATTCAAATAAACAGAATACATAAATACTAACCTATAATACATATAAAATATTTAAAAAAAATGCATAAATACCTCTATATTCTTCACTTAATTTTCTTCTTCTTGTATAGGTCTTCCTTGGTGTTCTTCTTCAAAATTCTACAACTTAAACAAAATAAATTTTATTAAATTTTTTACCACTATAATAAATACCAAATAGGTAAAATTAAAATTAAACAACATATAATTACCTTATATGTTCTTCTTCAACGATTGCTTGAGTATAATTTGGGATGGAAGAAATTTTTTTTAAGAATTTCTGGGATTGGGTTGGAGGAACACGCAGAGAAAAGGAAAGGCAAAGGAAGAAGATGAAGAGAGAAAACCAAAGCAAATGGATGTGTAACGGGTGAGTTATGATTTGGGAATTTAAACCGCAAGTAGCGACGTGAATGTCACGTCGCAACATTGCCACGTGAGGCTCACGCCGCTACACACTCAACGACAATAAACTTTAATTGCTCAGTCTGCCACTCTCTCATCAATCAACTCAAACTCAGTATTATTTTTTCCCCTAAAAAGTAGCGACGTGGTTATCACGTCACTACCAAATTTCAAAAAAAATTTAAACTCCCTCCAACTAAACGTGCCAGACTTTATTTAATTTAATTTTTTCTATTGTAGCGACGTGTCAATCACGTCGCAACTTTTTTTTATAAAAAAAACAACCTCTGACTTCCTTGTGTCTTCATTTTTTTATTATTAAAATATTTTGTGACGTGGTTATCACGTCGCAACTATTTTTTTTACTCACGTGATAACCACGTCGCTAATATATGTCGCTGGGGACTATATTTTTTGTAGTGAAATAAATAAAGAGTACTAAGAGTTGATTATGATTGAGACAAATATATTTTTTTTATGAGGAAGAGACAATTTGGCATTAAAAATAAGTACTAGAGATGCTCACCCTTATACAACTAAGAGGACCAAGAGAAAAACAAAAATAACAACCAACAAAAAAACACAGACCAGACACCAATAAAAATTTTCAAACATTACCACCCCAACAAGTCCTGGGATTGTAACACCAATCTAGTCAAGAAAACATCATTTGGTGTCTATTGACTCTGATCATTGAATCTGATTCAAAGTTGGCCCACTCCATCAACTCTGATCATTGGATCTGATTCAGAGTTGACCCACTCCATCGACTTTAATCATTGGATCTGATTCAGAGTTGACCCACTTCATCGACTCTAATCATTGGATCTGATTCATAGTTAACCCACTCCATCGACTCTGACCATTGGATCTGATTTGGAGTTGACCCACTACATCGGCTCTGATCATTTGATCTGATTCACATTTGAGCCACTCCATCGACTCTGATCATTGGATCAGGTTCTGAGTTGACCAACTCCATTGGATCTAATTCACAATTGACCAACTTCATTGACTTTGATCATTGGATCTGATTCGCAGTTGATCCACTACATTGACTCTTATCATTGGATCTGATTCAGAGTTGACCAACTCCATTGAATCTAATCATTGGATCTTATCGCAGTTGACCCACTCCATTGACTCTAATCATTGGATCTGATTTAGAGTTGACCAACTCCATTGACTCTGATCATTGGATCTGATTCAGAGTTGACCAACTCCATTGACTCTGATCATGGGATCTGATTCACAGTTGACCCACTCCATCGACATTGATCATTGGATCTGATTCAGAGTTGACCAACTCCATCAACTCTGATCATTGGATCTGATTCGCAGTTGACCCACTCCATTGACTCTAACCATTGGATCTGATTCAGAGTTGACCAATTCCATTGACTCTGATCATTGGATCTGATTCACAATTGGCCACTCCATTAACTCTGATCATTGGATCTGATTTAGAGTTGACCCACTTCATCGACTCTGATCATTGAATCTGATTCAGAGTTGACCCACTCCATTGACTATGATCATTTGATCTATTCACAGTTGACCCACTCCATCGACTCTGATCATTAGATTTGATTCATAGTTGACCAACTCCATTGACTCTGATCATTGGATCTGATTTGCAGTTGACCAACTTCATTTACTCTAATTATTGGATTTGATTCGCAGTTGACCCACTCCATTGACTCTGATCATTTGATCTAATTCAGAGTTGACCAACTCCATTGACTTTGATCTTTGAATCTGATTCAGGGTTGACCAACTCCATTGACTTTGATCATTGGATCTGATTCACAGTTGACCAACTCCATTGACTCTGATCATTGGATCTGATTCGTAGTTGACTCACTCCATTGAGTCTGATTGTTGAATCTGATTTAGAGTTGACCAACTCCATTGACTCTGATCATTGGATCTGATTCACAGTTTACCCACTCTATCAACTCTAATCATTGGATCTAATTCATAGTTGAACCACTCAATCGACTTTGATCACTGGATCTGATTCACAATTGACCAACTCCATTGACTTTGATCATTGGATCTGATTCGCATATAGTTGAGCATCATTTGTTGAATGTCTGACATGGTTCACACGTAGTTGAGAATCATCTCTTGGATGTTTGACATAGTTCACATATAATTGACTATCGTCTGTTGGATTTCTGACATTGGTTCATACATAGTTGACAATCATCTGTTGGGTGTCTGACATGGTTCATACATAATTGACCATCATCTGTTGGATGTCTGACATTGGTTCACACATAGTTGACCATCATTAATACATCTTTGAAATAGTTCAAACATAGTTGACCATCATCTTATGGATCTCTAACATCGTTCACACATAGTTGACCATCTTGAGTGCATGTCTGACATATTGCACACATAGTTGACCATCATCTGTTGGATATCTAGCATGGTTCACATATAGTTAACTAACATTTGTTGGATGTCTGACATAATTCACACATTGTTGACCATCATCTGTTGGATGTATGACATGGTTCACACAAAGTTGATCATCATCGCTTACATGTCTGACATGGTTCACCAATAGTTGACCATTATCTGTTAAATGGCTGACATGGTTCACATATAGTTGACCATCATCTATTCGATGTCTGACATGGTTCACATATAGTTGACCACCATATCTTGGATGTCTGACATAGTTCACATATAGTTGACCATCGTCTGTTGGGTGTCTGACATTGGTTCACACATAGTTGATCATCCTCTGTTGGGTGTCTGACATGGTTCGCATATAGTTGACCATCATCTGTTGGATATCTGACATAGTTCACACATAGTTGACAACCATCTGTTGGATGGATGACATAGTTCACACATAGTTGACAACCATCTGTTACATGTCTGACATGATTCACCAATAGTTGACCATCATCTGTGACATGTCTGACATGGTTTACATATAGTTGATCATCATCTATTGGATGTTTGACATGATTTACACATAATTGATCATCATCCGTTGGATACCTGACATAGTTCACATATAGTTGACCATCGTCTGGGGGAGGCATTCTCTCGTTTCAACGAAATCAAATTTGTAAAAATTGAATATATTTAATATTTATACAAGAATATTCTCGTTCAAAAGTCAATTTTGTAGGGGTACAGGGATAAATATAGGAGTACGAGGTAAAATTTTCTCAAAATCAAACACTTCAACAAATTAAGATTTATATTTAGTTATGCTTTTCCCTTTTGCCATTCCAGGAAAAAAAAAAAATTTCCCTCTTGAATTATTTATTGCGGTCAAAACAAAGACAAATCGCGAAAATAGGACATTCCTAAACATTCATGACTAAATCATGATTTAAGACTAAATAGTTAGTATTGTAAAAAACAAAACTAACTCAAAACTAAATAGTTAGTAGTGTAAAATCTTCCGCAATGGTTCTTAATATGCAATTCAATTCTTTCTATAAACTTTACGTTTATACATCGTCCAACTTTGAAAGCTGTAATACCCAACACAGCAACATCCGATGTCTGTCAGCTAGAAATTTCACCATTGCTTTGTTTAAAATTTCAGCCATAATTAATATACTTATGCAATTAACCACAATTTTTCAGAACATCAAATAAGTGGCACAAAATCTTGACTTGATTCTACAACCTGACCATTTTACTACTAAATGGCCAAAATAATATGTAAATACCTTGAGTTACATATCACTCAGGTAAATGAATTACAATTAAAGTTGATAAAAGTAGAGGCCAATGAGAAGAAAAAGACGTGTTCATGAATGATATAACACTTTCAGTCAACACAACAACATCTATATACCACTTTTAAAACACACATGAATACCTTGAGTCATTCCATAAAAGCTTCTATTTCCAACTCCATGCAAGCTTTTCATCTCCAACTCCATGCTCCATCTATCAATTTTAAAAAAAGATTGGAATTAGCAAACAGAAATTAAGCTTTATTTCTTGATTTTTATACAAAAAGAAATTACTACTTCTTTTAAACTCATAAAAGCGCAATAGCATTCATTTAAAAAATATATAAGCATCAACACTTTCAATATATGACATACAGAAGTTTCAATTACTAAAACACATAAAAAGAAATTCAACACTGTTATAAGATTATCTTTCACAAAACAAACCACATAAAAAAACTATCATTGTTTTTTATTCCATTACTAAAACACATAAAAACAGTAACCATAGATGTCATAGATATATCATTCTATTTTCAGTCCGAGCTTCAGCATTGCTTTACGACTCTTCTTCTCGCTTCTGCTTTGTTTTGAACCTTCAGCACCACCTGCATCTCAAAGTCCAACAAAACTGATTATGAAATATATCAAGACACAACATGCCAATGCCAAATAAATGCAATACAACACATTAGTAATATATAAACAAGGGGAAAGTAATCAAGTACACAAATAAAATGCTATTTTGTAACAGTTATTTACTACCCAACACCAATATTAAAACTACTATATTGCACATTGATTTCTATACAAAAATGACTATTAACAGAAAGAACCCAAACATAATAATAGCAATGTGAGAAGAATTAGTGTAGGCAAAGTCTAGATAAGTGGCCATCTCTGTAGATAATGGAGGTACCACCCATTCAATGTCTAATAGGATCACATTTCTGTTTTGGGTTTGGGAAATAGATGGTTTAACGGTTATAATGCTAAATATTATACTGTTAATCTTTGAGACTCACAAATGCAATTTGAATATACCAATTCAAAATTATTATTGCATAATTTTATTCAATCATGTTAGCTGACAGGAAACTCAAAAAGTTTCAATCTCTCAAAAGGTGAACACGAAAGTATCCGATTTTTGTATCGTCCAAATAAAACAACTAATCAATTGACAAGTCTTTTTTGTACTAATATACATCATAAAATGGATTATATAAAGTGGTATTTACCTTAAGTTGGATGTACGATGCTTACATTTCTTGCGATCGGGGAGAGTTGTTGGATCCGATTTGGAACGATGGAGGAAAGAATCTTCTTCAACGCGTTGGCATTTCATCGACCAACTGGTGTGTCTGCTAGAGGCAGAGTTGCAGCGATACTTTTTCTATCAGTGCAGTAATTATATATTGGAACAATGTTTACTTGATCTTTGATAAACATCACAGCTTTGCCACATGCAATATCAGCCCTATCTGGGTCTCTTGATGCATGACGATGGGGCCTAAAGCAATAATTTTGCCACATATGGATGATTACGAGCAAGATAAGTGATGGCCTGATGGGGCCTGATAACATACACGTTAAATATGTCGATGATGGAACCATCCTTGAGAGTTGAGAGCTTAGAGGTAAAATTCATGGCAAGGAGCAGAACTCCAAGTTGAGTATCTGAGGATGAACAACGGAGATGGTGGATGTGGTTCGGATAGTGTGGTGGAATGGGACGGTGGCGGTGGTTCGGGAAATGATGGATTGGTGGCGGAATCCGAAGATGGTGGCGGTTTGGGTTGTGATAAGGTGGTGGAATCCGAGGGTGGAGGTGGTTCAGATTATGAGGAATCGTTGACGGTGGATGTGGAATTCGGGGATGGATTGGGAGGAGAGAAAATCGTTGATGGTTGACGCTGTGAGATGAAGAGCACAAAAATGGGGATTAGGGTTCTTGAGGGTGGGGTTTTTTGTGTTTCAATGAAAAGAGAAAGTGAAATACAAACATTAACATATACTATTTACATATAAAAATTATTGAATGTTTTTCAAGTTTTGGAAAATGGAATATGGTTTCAATTTAGGTTTACGATTCTGAAAGATGGATATGGTGATGATGAAGTGAGGAAGATGAAATTCATGTTGATGTAATTTGTTTTATTTTAATTGGTTTGTTTATAAACATTAAAATTTAGAAATAATATTAATATGTTAGGAAATTAATTACAATATTTATAACTATAAAGTTATCACAGAAGTGACATTTATGATACAGTCTTATCTGATATTTTAGGGTTTAGGACATGTTACTTATTAGTCAGACTAATAACTTCATCAAAAAAGTCATTTTAATGACTTAGAATTCTCCAATTTCTAATACACCATCTATTAATACTGATAACAATCTCTAAGCCAAATGGGTTGTTTCCCATTTCTTATGGGCTTGGAGATTGGTCTCCTAACAATTTATGTATCAAAGTATTGTTTATTGATCAAACATATATATATATTTAAACTATAAAGAAAAAAAAAAAGCTGAATAGTTCATCAGAAGCAACTTTTCTTAAATAATCAATAATCAAAAAGGAATAGAAATATCGGTGAACATAACACAACCACTAAAAATATCAATGCTAAATAATTCTATAAATAATGCATTGCTTAAACAAATAAAAAAGCGTACACAAATAAAATTAGAAGAATTACAAATAATCTATGCACTTGATTTTAAAATACAAGCTTGTAAGTTGAAAGTCTGATATAGTTATTAGTTATATCAATCCACTTGAGTATGGAACACCAGTTTGAGGCAACCAATTATCTCCATCCAAAAAATTGAACACTGTAAAATTAGCAGCATCAGTATCATTAATAACATGATATCCAACCCAATTCACTCGCATTGTAGTATTTGAACCACCTCCTGTATTATTAAACTCTGCATAATACAATGTACTCAATGCAAAATCTCCACTCCAATCATGCCATCCAGAAGGATTTATCAAACTGTCCATAAAACATTGCATATAAACCGTCCTAGAATACTCTTTCCACGGCCTACCTAGATATGTTTTCACCGTAGTGATATTCGGAGCTAAATCATCAGCAGCTTTTATAGTTGAGTTATGTATAGAAGTTCCAGTGTTTTGATTTGGATCGGTTCGGCCTTGAGCGGTTATAGCGTTGAACTGTCCTGTATTGGGAAGACGAGGATAGAGATTGCAGTTTTGGAAAACAACTGCTGCGTTTCCGAATATGAAGTCGACTGTTCCATAGATGTCGCATTCGCGGTAGAATTGTCTCATGGAATGTGTGTATAGAGTGTCTTGATAGCCTTCGAAGCTGCAGCTGTAGAAGGTCGATAAATCTGCTCCGTTTCGAACTGCTACTGCTTGGTGTTTGCTTGGTCCGGCTGTGTTGCGAAATGTCATGTTCACTGCTAAGAATCCTTGCGAAACCACAGCTGCAAAGTTCATGCATGCAAAATCAACACAAACATGATTAATAATAATCTTGTTTTTTATTAACCAAATTAAACATTGGTTCAGATGTGAACACTGCCACATCAAACTTGCATGATTAATTAATTTTCATGTATGCTATAACAAGTAAAGATTATTAATTCATGTGTAAGTAAAGTGCTTATTAGTTTATATACTCAAAATATAATTATAAAAAAGAAAATCAATGTGACTTTTTATTGATTCTACTCTAAGCATGATCACACGTATGTGTTGCTTGTAATTATAAAGACATGAATCAGCAATGCATGATATATTAAAAAAAAAATTTAGAATAACTCTGATATCTTCTACATGTAATTGCACAAAGACGATTAATCTTTTGAGTCAGACAAGACTATAATAGACAGTAAAACTTTTTTAAGAAATTTAACACGCTCAAAATATAACTTTGCTTACCGAATGTAGCTGAGTTGAACGTAGTAAAATTATCAACAAAATTGTGATCACCGGTGATAATTGTTCGATTAATTCCGTCTCCAACCATCATCAAGTACTTCTTTTTGCTAGATATAGAAACATATTCTTGATAAACACCCTCAGTAACAAAAATCAAAAAGTAACCATTACTAGCAACACTGTTATTTGGTGCAACATTGATAGCATCATTAATAGTTGTAAAATTTCCACTTCCATTTTGATCAACAATCACAATATTACTCACTGTTACACTTTCATCAATCGTTTGAAGTAGTTTTCTCCCGTGTCTTCTAGCTGAATCATAACGTGCACGTACTTTATCCGACATGTTTAACGGTAAACGACCGTTACGAAACCCTAGATTTCTTCCGTTGTGTGACGATGATGATTGTTTTTTGTTATCACCAACCCAACCCTTTACAAAAAGTGCAAGTGACACACTGTGGATCTTTGCATCATTGGAGATTGTTGATGATATATCATTAACCACTGTTTGATCTGAAGAAGTTGTATTCAAACCTTCTAGACATGTTTGTGTGTTTGTTAAAACAGCACTAAGCAAGGTTTGCAATTCTTCACCTTGAGAAACGGGAAGAACATTGCTGGTTCTATTAGCGGTTTGGTGTGTGTTTGATAAGAATTCCAAATTTTGTTGTGCGAGGAATTCACAATCTTTAAGAGCTGAAATCGTGGATTGTGATAAAGATGCTGTGTTTTGAAGATGTGAAAGAACTAAGTTTAAGAATTTTCTTGATTGAGATAAGGATTTTCTGACAGAGAAACGCCCATAGTCAATTATGGTGCCGTTTTGGTTAGCAAGTAGGGTTTTGCAAAAGCGAGGGTCTACTGTGGACTCGCATATTGTTTGTGGTGGGATGTTAGGTTTTTGAGCTAGGGAAGATAATGGAAATGATGCTAAAATGGAAAGTGAAAGAAACATGGAGAGTGTGAGAATGGAAAAGTTCTTGAAGGCCATTTTTTTTTTTAATGGAGGATTGAATTAGGAATGGTTTTGTACTTAGTTAGAAGGATTGTGGAGGTTTATATAGGGGTGGAGGGAGATTTAGATCTTAAGAAAATGACATGGTGATTTAAGAATGAAGATATTGCATGTAAAAAAAGTCAACTTCAAAGGAATCTATGTATGCATTTCCCTATTTGTCAATAAAGTAATGTATGTGTTGCCTAGTTGATGGCGTGGTAGTGATGTCCTTGCATGGAAGAATTAAATAGGCCACCAACAAACCACTTTTGTCCTTTACCTTAACCTCAGTTTTGGTACTTAAAAATATTTTATTAATTATAAAACATATTAGGTTTTTTTTTTCTTTCTTACAATAAAATGATTGATTACAATGAAATCCACTTCAACATTGGGAATACAAACCAATTCAACTAGAATAATTAATTTGTTCATTTTTTATTAAATTTTAAATATATTAAGAGTTAGTTCTTACAAAATATGATTATTAAATTTATATTATAATTTTTTTGAATTAGAATAGAGACAATAATATAAATTAATTACATAGACAAGTATATATTTTATTTGAAAAAAAATATATGAATGTAAATTGAGAGAAATTTCCATAATTTAAGTTTGCAAATTTAACTATCAAAAAGTAATTTTTTTGTTTTGTTTGGTTTTGATTCTCATATTTTTTTTTCCACTTATCTCTTATTTAGATATTTTACTTTAATTTGTTAAATATATGTATTTATTTTTAGTGTTAAATAAAATTAAAAATTTGTTATTATTATCATCAAATAAAATTTTCAATAACTTTTTAAAATGTATGTGTATTTTGTCAAACTTTGTAAGATTGTTAAACACTATTATTTTTTAAAATCAACTTAAAGTGACTTATATTTGAAAATTTATGTCTATTTTTTCAAACTTTATAAGATTGTTGAACATTATTTTTTAAAATCAACTTAAAGTGACTAATATTTGTGTAGTATGTTGTTATTTATCATTAGTTTATTACTTAATATTATATAAAAAAATATAGTAAACATATAGACATCATAAAAAATTGTTGTATACTATATTATATTTTTAATAAATTTAAAGTGATTTATACTTGAGAATTATGTAAGAACTACTATAAGATTAAAAATATTTATTCAAATATTACTTTTATTACTATAATTTGAGGAAAACAAAAAAAAAATTTTTTATTGGATTTTCTCTTTTATATTGTGGAACACTATATTATTTTTTAAGATCAACTTAAAGTGACTTAATTATATTTGTGTTGTATGTTGTTATTTGTCATTAGTTTATTACTTAATATCATATAAAATAATATAGTAAATATAGAGACATCGTAAAAAATTGTTGCAGACTATATTATATTTTAAACAAGTTTAAAGTGACTTATACTTGAAAATTACGTAAGAACTACTCTAAGATTAAAAATATTTATTTCAAGTATTACTCTATTACTATAATTTGAGGAAAACAAAAAAAAATATTTTATTGTATTTTCTCTTTTATATTTGAAATATGAGAGAATATTTTTAATTTAAGAGAATATACATAGTTTGATTAATGATTGGTTTGTAAGATCAATTTATTTAAAATGGTATATTATTTTATCTCTGTGAAGGTTCAAATTCGTGACCTCCAATTTGTAGAAGTATAAGATGAAATTGAATTTTGGGATGTGCTACAAAATAATTATCCCAAGAACCTCCTTGCTCTAAAACACAAGCTCTCAAAAGATCTTCCAATGATTGAATCACCCTCTCAGTCTGACCATCAGTCTGCGGATGATACACCGAACTCAAACACAACTTCGTACCTAAAGCATCCTGCAAACCTTCCCAAAAATGCGAAGTAAACCTCAGATCTCTATCTGAAACAATACTCGACGGAACACCATGCAAACTCACAACTTTCTCAATATACAACTTAGCAAACGTTTCCATAGGATAATCCATCAAAATTGGAATAAAGTGAGCAGATTTTGTCAATCTATCCACAATAACCCAAACAACATCATGACTACTCTGAGTCCTCGGAAATCCAGAAACAGAATCCATAGAAATGTTATCCCACTTCCACTCAGGAATGGATAACGATTGCAACAAACTAGACGGTTTATGATGTTCAATCTTAGACTTCTGACAGATTAAACAAGAATACACAAACTCGGAAATATCCTTCTTCAAACCAGACCACCAGAATAACTTCCTCAAATCTTGGTACATCTTAGTAGCACTAGGATGAATACTCATACCACTACGACGTTCTTCATCAAGAATTCTCCTCCTTAAATCACCAACATCAAGAATGAAAACTCTATCACGACACTTCATGATATCATTCTCATCAATCCGAAAATCACCACCTCGACCTTGATTAATCAACACCAACTTATCCACCAAAACCAAATAAGATATCTGACCTTCTCGAATCTCATCCAAAATTCCACTAGTAAGCTTCAACATACTAAGCTTAACACACCAAGAAGTCGCTTCACAAACCAAACTCAAATCTCGAAATTGCTCAAGCAAATCCAACTCTAGCACCATCAACATTGACATATGCAAATACTTCCTACTCAAAGCATCGGCTACAACATTTGCTTTACCCGGATGATAATTCAAACCAAAATTATAATCCTTCAAGAATTCCAACCATATTCTTTGTCTCATATTCAATTCTTTATGATCAAACAGATACTTCAAACTCTTATGATCACTAAACACCTCGAATCTCGAACCAAACAAATAATGCCTCCAAACTTTCAATACAAATACGACGACGATTGACTCTAAATCATGCGTCGGATAATTTCTCTCTTGAACTTTAAGTTGCCTCGAAGCATAAGCTACCACTTGCCCATTTTTCATTTACACAACTCCTAAACCCATCAAAGAAGCATCACAATATACCAAAATGGTTTTCCAGGATTAGGCAAAATCAAAATAGGAGCGGTTATCAACCTTATCTTAAGCTCTTTAAAATTAGCTTCACACTGCAAAGTCCAAACAAAAGTTTGACCCTTCCTCGTCAACTACGTCAAAGGTAACGCCAACTTAGAAAAACCTTCGATGAACTTACGACAATAACTAGCTAAACCAAGATAACTTCTAATCTCAGAAACAGGTTTTGGAGCTTCCCATTGAGATACAACCTCAACCTTCGACGGATCCACAAAAATATCACCAATCGAAATCACATGCCCAAGGAAACTCACTTCCTTCAACCAAAACTCACACTTAGAAAGCATAGCATACAACTTCTTCTCTTTCAGCACAGATAACACAATCCTCAAATGCAACGATCTTCACCGCTCTTGGAATAAATCAGAATATCATCAATGAACAAAACAACAAATTGATCCAAATACTCATGAAAAATCCTATTCATATATTCCATAAATACACTCGGAGCATTAGTTACAGCGAATGACATTATAGAATACTCATAGTGACCATACCTTGTCCCAAAAACAATCTTCTAAATATCCTCATCTTTCACACGAATCTGATGATACCCAGACCTCAAATCAATCTTACTGAAAAAACAAGCACCAACCAACTGACCCATCAAATCATCAATCTTTGGAAGTGGATACTTGTTCTTAATCATCACCTTGTTCAGTTATCTATAATCAACACACAACCTCATAGAACCTTCCTTCTTTTTAACCAACAAAACAAGTGTACCCCACGACGACACACTCAGACAAATAAACCTCTTCTCAAGCAAATCCTCAAGTTGACTCTTCAACTATTTCAACTCAGAACCAGACATCTGATACGGAGCCATCGAAACATGGCTAGTTCCAGAAACTAAATCAGTCGAAAACTCAACCTCGCGCTCTGGTAGAAAATCACTTACATCTTCAGGAAATACTTCAGGAAAATCACAAACAATAGGCAACTCACCCATAGTTCACTTTTTATCTAGATTCAATGTTGCCAACCCAGCAAAAAAACACATCACCATCCTTCAAGGACTCATCCACTTGCTTAGCAGACAAAAACAAATCTTTCTCGACACCATAATCAAGAAAGATAACTGACTTATTAAAATAGTTGATAAAAACATGATTGTATTCCAACCAGTTCATACCAATAATTACATCCAATTGATCCAACGGAATACAAACTAAATCCATCTGAAACTCCATACCAAAAATACTCAATGGATAATTCAGACATGCAACAAAAGTATACACAGAACCCATAGGAGGAGTATCAATAATCATATTTCCATGCATATCAGACAATTCAAGATTCAACCTCTTAACAAAATCCGCATAAATAAAAGAATGTGTTGCATCAGTATCAATGATAGCAATCAAAGGTGTGCCATTAATAAAGCATGTACCTCAGATTAATCTATCCTCAACAGCAGATAATGCAAACACTTTCCCTTTAGCTTGCTCCTTCTTTGGCTTGTCACACTTGGTACTAATGTGTCCTCTTTCACCACAGTTATAACAAGTCACATTTGCATTCACTCTGCAATCATTAGCTCTATGACCCATCTTTACACACTTAAAACACTTCACAGTATCGTTCCCACATTCGAAACTATGATGCCCCTCGACATCACACTTGAAACATTTGGTCGAAGTAAAAGCTCCTCCTCCACTTGACTTCTTGCCATTACCAGCTTGATGTTTCCTCTTGCCATCATGCAAATTCCTACGAAATTGACCTTTTCATTTCCTATCATTCACATTCTTATAGTAAGAATCACTCTCCCTACTATCCTCATCATAGATCCTGCTTTACATACTATCACGCTGGCAACACAAGCATATCTCATCCAATACGATCGCGTCTAATATCGACAATAGATTAAGGGTGATCAGTTTCTTAATTTGTCCATAGGTATACGACAACCATATTGGAGCACAAACCATTTTTACCAAACTATAATAGTGTCCTTTATCTATGTTCAAATCCGCACTCTTGAAGTCAACAGAACACCAAACCAATGCTCCACCACTGAACAACTCAGAGAAGCGAAAGCTTCTCCCTCACTTGTTTCAAACCCACTCCTGCAAACAAGCGGTTTGAAAACACATAAGTACCGATAGTGTTTAACACACATATCGAATACAACAGGAAATAAGCACATTAGACAACCTGGCCGGATGGACCGACCATTGCTCTAATACCACTAATGTAACACCCATTTTCTAACCCCAAATAAATATGGCATAAATTAGAGTAAAATGGAATGCACGCGTACAAAGGGTGTCACGTGTCATTTTCCACACAACGGAAAACCAACAATACGAACATAACATGCACCTGGTCATAAGTCATAACACATATTTAAATCGTATGCTTCATTAAAATATGCATATCACAGCGGAATATTTCATTTATGAGATAATATCAATGATTACATCTCATACTATAATCATTTAACAACATAAGAATGAATCCATAACATCATCAATTCATATGAATTCAAAACATCGGTACCAAGGCCTCATCACATACTATATCAACATACAAATCCAAAACAAATGAGAATACATAACAAATATCTCATAGAAAGCATAAGTTTAAATAACAGTCGTGTTACATGACCAGAGCAATGACTCACTACCTAGTATAAGGATAAGCTAACTAATCTCCTCAACTAATCTCGTGCAAAGCACTGCTATCTTCGAAACATGCACGTTACCCACATAGAGGCAACATCACAATCGAAAGGTGAGAATTCAGATCATTACTAAAATGTATACAATTAGAAGTAATATAGAAACAATTATCTAATTAACAATTCTCCACACTTCATGTGATATTCCATATAACATAAGAATCATTAAATTAGTAATTCAAGTATAATTATAAGTCATATTACAATTATAACACATTGCCAATCATCACCTTTAACATAAATGTCATCAATATAACAACTCAAGAATCACCAACCAATTATCACGTATGCTAGTCACATATATTTTCATCAATAATGCATAAAACTCTATTGCGAAATGAAATGTGAATCAATATGCATGTGTTACCAATCCATGAACATCAAGTTCAATCACACTCCCGATTCTTTCATCTTATAATTAGAGAAACGCTTCAGATTCGGAAAATACCAAAGCCACTATATTTGTGAACCCATAGTTTCACCACCTCTATTTCCATTCAAGGATCAAAACCAACAAAAGCTCCATTAGGCGTTAAGCTTTCAAATCCCATATCGGCGTTAGGTTTGGGACAACTCAATAATTCCCACGGAATCACCAACATTTCCTCTTGACATAATGAATGCATGTACATGTGCAATCTCAACAATATGCAAATTAAGATTCATCTACATATCTTAATCATACAATCATATACCACATAATTCAATTCATTTGAATTATCTTCACCTCTTGCACAACATACATATAATTATGGTATCATCACCATCAATGCAACATATATAGCATTCATCATTATTATGCATCATAGTCAACACCTAAAATCAATCCAATTCATAACAACCTCAAAGATTTGCCAAAAACATAACATACATATACAATGTCAAGTATTATGTTCATATACATTTTCATGATATATTTCATCTCCACACACCTTTATAACATGTAGCAATTATACATAATTTATGTTATACTCAAACTTCACCAATTTCCAACACTTACTCACACATTTCAAGTATTGAGTTTCTCATCAAAATGCATCCAAAAGCCATCCAAAACTCTATTAAAATTCCCCTAAACTAATGATAAATCATAAGTAAGCAATCCCCTAAACCATTCATGCATTAATTAAAAGAATTATTTTTCTGCACACAGGCACTCGCGCTAAGCGGAGCCTCGGTTGCTGAGCGACCTCACTTTTCAGCAGAAAAACTTCAACGTGAACAGTTCTGCACCAACACGAATTTCCTTCCCAAAACAGTTTTAATGCCCATTTATCACTAATTAAACACCATCTATCATACATACATCATGGTTAACCTAATCATATCACTCAAATCTAGTTTTCTCATTACAAAATATCAATTTCCCCAAATCAATTTGAATAACCAAAACCTAGAATTGAAATACCTTAAATCCTATCATGTTACTAATCACCCCAATCACATACAAGATAATAATAACATGGATTCTCCCTCTTACCTCTTGAATATTCTCTTCTTAGAGTTTCTTCTTCGCTTTTCCTCTTCTCCTCTTCTCTTCTCTTCTTTTCCTCTTCCTCTTTTTTCCACTAAATGATAACTCTAACTATGTTTCTCTTAATCCTTACTAACTAGTAAGTTCTATTTTGGGCTTAACAATTAACACCTCCTTATTACTTTTATTCATTATAATTAGGACCAATACTAATAAACATATGCAAATAATCCAATTATTCATCAATTCACACTATTTAATTAATTATCATATAATATAATATATAATAATAATTAATAAATAACTATTAAAATTTGAGATGTTACAAAAACTATCAAAGGTGGGTTGCACAAATGAAGGTTATCTTCAGATATCAAAATGTTGTGGAAATCTTGAATGATGGAGTATCGGAGCTGGAAGCAGACGCGACAGATGCGCACAAAGATCAGAGGAAGAAAGATTGTAAAGTGCTATTCTTGATTCATCAGCATGTGGACTCTGATGTATTTGAGAAGATAATTGAAGAAGAATCATCGAAAAACGCGTGGGACAAGTTAAAGAACTTGTATGGAGAAAGTGAGAAATTGAAGAAGGTAAAATTGCAGACATTGAGGAAGCAGTACGAGATGATTCAGATGAAAGATGATGAATCAGTCTCTGCATACTTCTCAAGGATTGTGACGCTGACAAATTAGATGAAGGCATGTGGTGAAACAGTCACAAATTTGCAGAAAATAGAGAAGGTACTAAGATCACTAACTGTAGATTTCGATTACATTGTAGTGACAATTGAAGAGGCCAAGACTCTATTCTAGATGACGTTAGAAGAACTTCAAGCTTCATTGGAGGCTCATGAGATGAGGTTGAAGCAGAGAAACTCAGAAAGAGAAAAGGTGGTTGAACAAGCATTGCAATAAAGATTCAGCAAGAAAGCTGAGAAGTCACAGCAGCGAAAGCATCTTTCAAGTGATGAGAAGTCAAACAAGAATGCTGATTTGATCAAGAAAGGTGTGGGCAACAAGTAATATGGGAAGAAAGTTGACACGAAAGAGGTGTAATGTTACAATTGTCAAGGCTTTGGTCATTATGCTCGAGACTGTTGAAGAAAGAAAGCAGCAAGAGCGAAAGAAAGTGATAAAGCCCAATATGCGCGAGCATGAGATAATGACTCGGATGATGTGCTGATGATGGCAAACACTCGGTCGAACGCTGAGGAAACTGA
Source organism: Vicia sativa (assembly GCA_021764765.1). NCBI lineage: Eukaryota > Viridiplantae > Streptophyta > Magnoliopsida > Fabales > Fabaceae > Vicia > Vicia sativa. Next base: position 99,801,953 of record CM038795.1, on the reverse strand, counting down.
CATGCAGTATCTGGATTTAGGATGCAACAACCACATGACTTGAAATAAGGATTGATTCACTAATTTAGATGAGTCAGGTGATAAAGTTTGCATATGGATGGCACATCAACTCTAGAGGTAAAGGAGACATCTCGATTAGGAAAGATGGTGGGAAAACTACTATCACTGAGGTATTGTATATACCCTCTATGACAAGTAACTTGATAAGTGTAGGTCAATTAATTGCAAAAGGCTTCAAAGTGAAACTTGAAAAGAATCAGATGAAAGTCTATAGGGCTGATGGGAGCCTGATAATGAAAGCACCATTGGCAGAAAATAAAACATTCAAGGTCGAACTCAACACATCAGATCATAAGTGTCTTGCTTCAACCACTGAACATAGGAATTTAGGCATGCTCAACTAGAAGAGGATGTTGTTTGGCTTGCCTTATGTGAAGGAACCAAAGCAAGTATGCGAGGAATGTTGCAAAGCTAAGCAAGCGAGGAAGGCATTCAAACATGACTTACTTATGAAATCTAAGGGGAAGTTAGAACTAGTTCACTCTGATGTGTGTGGACCATTTGAAGTAAATTCAAATGGAGGCATCAGATATTACCATATGTTTATTGATGAATTCACCAGACATGTGTGGATTTACCCTATTGAAAGGAAGAGTGATGTACTCACACAGTTCAAGAAGTTTAAGTTGCATGCTGAAAAACAAAGTGGCTGCAAATTGAAGAAGTTAAGAACTGATGGTGGTGGTGAATATATGTTTGCTGAATTTGCCAGACTTTTTAATGAGGAAGGTATAGAGCATGAAATTATTGCACCCTATACGCCTCAGAACAATGGCATAGCTGAAATAAAAAATAGGAGTATACTGAACATGACTAGAAGTATGTTGAAAGCTAAAGAAATGCCTAAAAGATTTTGGGCTGAAGCAGCTTCAACAACAATATACATTCTAAACAGGTGTCCAACAAAGAAGATAGTAGGAAGAACACCTTATGAGGCTTGGATAGGGTCGAAGCCAAGTGTGATTCATCTTAGAGTTTTTGGATCAATGTGCTTCAGGCATGTACCTGAACAATTGAGAAGGAAACTAGATGATCGAAGTGAAAGCATGGTTCTCATAAGTTATCATTCGACTGGTGCATATAAATTATATTCTCCAGTCGAAGATAAACTAATGATCAACAGAGATGTTCTTATGGATAAAAGCAAAGGATGGGGATGGAGTCAAAGTTCAGTTCGACAGGAAACAAACATCGTTATAACTGTGTTCGAAGAAGACCAACGGGATGAACCCTCGACTAGTCGAAGTGAACAAAACAACGTGTCGACCAGTCGAAGTGAAGAGCCACCTAAATAGAATGAAAGAAGGTCAACAAGAACAAGAACTAAATCAACAAGGCTAATTGGATATGAAAGATTTCCAGATCTAGCAATTGATGTTAATGGTGGCCTACTCTAAGAAGCTATGATGATGGTTGAAGCATAACCAATCGAATTAGGTGAAGCCATGAGAAATTTGAATTGGTGTGAAGCCATGAAAGAAGAACTCAGAGCCATTGAGAAGAACAAGACCTGGGAGCTTGTTGAAAGAACGAATAAAAGGCCAATTGATTTAAAGTGGATATACAAGGTGAAACGAAGTCCAAATGGAGAGATTGCTAAGTTTAAGGCAAGGTTAGTGGCTAGAGGCTTTCTATAAAATCCTGACATAGAATTCAATGAATTATATGCACCAGTTACAAGGCTAGAAACAATTAGAATTGTTGTTTCAATAGAAACATATATGGGATGGAAAATGCATCAACTGGATGTAAAATCAGCATTCTTTAATGGACCACAAGAAGAAGAAGTCTATGTCACTCAACCTGGAGGATTCCACGTCAAAGGGAAGGAGTTGAACGTATACAGATTAAGGAAGGATCTCTATGGTTTGAAACAAGTTCCTCGAGCTTGGAATAAAATAATAGATAGCTTCCTGATTGAAGCAGGTTTCACAAAGTGTGTCTCTGAACACAAAGTGTATGTAAATGATGTCAATAGTGTCAGTCGAATCATTTTATTCCTCTATATAGATGACTTACTCATTACTGGAGCAGATGAAGCTGAGATGATGAAAGTCATGTCAAAGCTAATGCAAGAATTAGAAATGTCCGACTTGGGGAATGTCTCATATTTCTTAGGGATGAAATTTAAAAATACTGAAGAAGGAGTATTCTTGCATCAGACTAAGTATGCTCAAGATATTTTGAAAAGATTCAACATGAGCAACTGTATTGAAGCTGTCACTTCGCTATAAACTAGAGCAAAGTTAAAGAAGGAAACAAATGATGAGTTTATAAGTTCGACCCTGTACAAACAAATCATTGGATCCTTGAGATATCTTTGCAATATCAGGCCAGATATCTGTCAAAGTGTAGGACTGTTGAGCAGATTTATGGAGAAACCTCAAGAATGTCATCTCATCGTAGTAAAAAGGGTGTTGAGGTACATCAAAGGAACTATTGATCATGGCGTGTTGTTGCCCAGGAAGTCGAAGAACAACACTAGTGTCGAAGTCCATGGATACACTGGTTCAGAATTTAGTGGAGATCAAGACGAAAAGAAAAGCATTGCAGGTTACATCTTCATGATCGAAGGAGATCCAATCTCCTAGAGTTCGAAGAAACAAAGCATTGTGACGTTGTCATCCTATGAAGCAGAATATGTAGTTGCATCATATGCTGCCTGCCAAACAACATTGATCAAAATGTTACTTGAGGAACTCAAGATAATGGGGCCTAAGAAGATAAAGCTATTTGTTGACAACAAATCAGCCATTAATTTGGCAAATTATCCTGTGTGTCACGGTCGAAGTAACCACATAGAAATGAGGTATCATTTCTTGAGGGATCAAGTCAACAAAGGGAAATTGGAAATTAAGAACTGCAAAACAGAAGTACAACTAGCCGACATATTCACCAAACCTTTGAAGAAATCTAGATTCGAAGAGTTACAGAGAAGCATCAGGATGAGAAGTCTCGAGAACATGAATTAGGAAGTGTGTTAGAAAGTATAATTCATGTTCATTCGATTTAGTCGAATTGTGATTACGTCGAATTAGTAGTAGTGTGTGTCGGATTAGCTAGTATGTCGAATTGTATATAATCGAAATGTTAGACTTTATTCAATGTAGTTGAATGCTGCATGTTGTTGCATTGTGTCGAAGGCTGCATGAGCCTTAGTATTTGAGCCTTAACTTAGTTTCTATTTGGACCTAGGAAAGATGTGCCTATATAAGGAGTTTTCTCTTTGTAATCAAAATAGAATCACAATCAACAACAAACTTTTACAAATTCAGTTAAATTCTCTCTCTCTCTCCTCAATCTTCTTTTTCTTTTCCCAAAACACAATCTTTTTTGAAAAGTCTTTATTCTAACAACACTGACATGATTCTGTCGTTTCAAACTACATATAATATACGGGTTTGGATTGTCTCTAGTGAAAATTATACGGAGGAAATTATGTGAACATCCAAAAGAAACGGGAGACAATCTCCTCCCTTAATATACATTCAAACTAGATATGTATCACTACCTATTTTAGGTACATATGTAATAACAAATCCATGTTCATCCAATAACAATTCTAGCGATCAATGTAGTAGAAATAGAAATTACAAGTAACACGAAATTTTTACAAGAATGCCACACTTTGGGATTTAAAACACAAAAATGCCACCTACCCAAATAAAAATACCAAAATGCCACGATTTTGTGTTGGTTTAACACCGGTTCGTCCAATGCATGGACGACCGGGACCCACTAATTTTTTCGTTCGTCCAAGGGTGGGACGACCGGGTTAAAGGAATTAATTTATTTTTTTTGTTTTCTGATTATAAAATTGATTATAAAATTAATATTTTTTATATAAATTAGTTTTTAATTAATACATTACAATTAAAATATACTTAAAATGGTAAAATATTTTTAAAAATATTTTAACAATTAATTAATTATAACATTTATTTAATTGATTAATGATAATATATTTAATTATAATTAATTATCATTAAATAAATATACTTAAAATGGTAAAATAAATATATTACAATTAAAATATACTTAATTAATTATCATTAAATAAGTATACTTAAAATGGTAAAATAAATATATTATTATTAAATAAATATACTTAATTAATTATCATTAAATAAATATACTTAAAATAGTAAAATAAATATATTACAATTAAAATATACTTAATTAATTATCATTAAATAAATATACTTAAAATGGTAAAATAAATATATTATCATTAAATAAATATACTTAGTTAATTATCATTAAATAAATATACTTAAAATGGTAAAATAAATATATTACAATTAAAATATACTTAATTAATTATCATTAAATAAATATACTTAAAATGGTAAAATAAATATATTACAATTAAAATATACTTAATTAATTATCATTAAATAAATATACTTAGAATGGTAAAATAAATATATTATCATTAATTAATTAAATAAATATTATAATTAATTAATTGTTAAAATGTTTTTAAAAATATTTTACCATTTTAAGTATTTCCGACTGAACTTTTCTATATTAGTAAAATATAATGACAAAAGTCAAGGGCAAGGGGGAAAATAGAAACTAAATCAGTCAAAATTCTGTGTACGGAAAAGCAAATAGGGGTTATCTGTTAAGACTTGAGAGTTAGTTAAGCTCCATCAGATGTTTAAAAAGTCAGTTATATATTAAAGTAGTATAATACTAATGAATTTATTAATACATTACAATTAAAATATACTTAAAATGGTAAAATATTTTTAAAAACATTATAACAATTAATTAATTATAATATTTATTTAATTAATTAATGATAATATATTTATTTTACCATTTTAAGTATATTTATTTAATGATAATTAATTAAGTATATTTATTTAATGATAATATATTTATTTTACCATTTTAAGTATATTTATTTAATGATAATTAATTAAGTATATTTTAATTGTAATATATTTATTTTACCATTTTAAGTATATTTATTTAATGATAATTAATTAAGTATATTTATTTAATGATAATATATTTATTTTACCATTTTAAGTATATTTATTTAATGATAATTAATTAAGTATATTTTAATTGTAATATATTTATTTTACCATTTTAAGTATATTTATTTAATGATAATTAATTAAGTATATTTATTTAATGATAATATATTTACTTTACCATTTTAAGTATATTTATTTAATGATAATTAATTAAGTATATTTTAATTGTAATATATTTATTTTACCATTTTAAGTATATTTATTTAATGATAATTAATTATAATTAAATATATTATTATTAATTAATTAAATAAATATTATAATTAATTAATTGTTAAAATGTTTTTAAAAATATTTTATCATTTTAAGTATATTTTAATTGTAATGTATTAATTAAAAACTAATTTATATAAAAAATATTAATTTTATAATCAATTTTATAATCAAAAAACAAAAAAAAAATTAATTAATTTCTTTAACCCGGTCGTCCCACCCTTGGACGAGTCAGGAAAAATTTAAGTGGGTCCCGATCGTCCATGCATTGGACGAACCGGTATTAAACCAACACAAAATCGTGGCATTTTGGTATTTTTATTTGGGTAGGTGACATTTTTGTGTTTTAAATTTCAAAGTGTGGCATTCTTGTAAAAATTTCAAGTGACACAAGAGTTCATTCACTCTATAAATAAAGAATTCACCCCAAGATATATATGACAAAAATGCAAGGAGATCAAAGTACAAACAATGAATGATAATTGATGTGAAGGTTACGCCACCTTCTCAACGGATTTACTGTGTAAATTCACACAAGAATAAATCTAGCTTATGAGCCTCGAATAAAGGTAAAATTAGTTGCTTCTAGTTTGACGTTTTTCTGTAGGCTACTTGCAATATAAATAAACTAGAGTAATGGAGTAACATTTTATAATAGGGTGGAGTTGGGACTTGGTGTGGATATCATATATATCAAAATGAAGACATATATAGTCCACGGTTTGTGTTTCTCACGTAATTTGAATTTACGTAACACGTTTTTGTTTTATCTTCGTTGAAGCTGTGCTTCTACTTGAATTTAAAGTATTTATTTCTTAATATATTTTATCTTGCTTCACAAAACATAACAAATGTGCGTGAGAGTATGAATCTATATATTAACTTCAATTTGCATTCAAATTGTCAAAATTGATAACATGGGATGCGTAAGTAAAAGTCAGTATGACTGATTAAAAAAATAAAACTATAGACTAAATTTTTTTAACTATTTGTTAAATTATTAAAGAACCAAGTGGTAATTAGAAAACTCAATTTAATTGTTACTTGACCACAATTGCATGCATTTTAGTATCTTGACCAAATCCTTGTGACAGCTTTTGATCTTTCAAATACCTCATGGAATTCATTTGAATTATAGAAAGTCTTGTAACTAAATGTTGACAATTCTTACAAGATGCAACTGCACATATAATACGAAGAGCTGAAGGGTGAAAAAGGGACAAAGAGTAATGCAGTTTGGATGGTCAGTCAAGAAAGTTTAATAGAAAAGAATGTCCAAGCCTGCAACGCCACTTTTGCACCAAGTAGGATAATTACTTAACTAAGTTAATTATAGATGTGATAAAACGTGTATTAGAAAATATTGATGGGAGCAGAAGATTTATAGGAGCATTGATATATAGTGTGAGATTGAGAACATTTATGAGAAACACACGTCTTTGTTTCTAAAATCTTAAGGTGATAGGGGAATGAGTTCTCTCACTCATATACTCTCAAATCACCACATTATTCTCCAATGTGGGACTATTTTCCCCACTATTCACACTTGGTATTTCAACACTCCCCCTCAAGTGTGAGTCCACAATACTCTCCCTCAAACTTACATGCGGGACGCTACCCACGACCATCCACGACCATGTACAAGTTTAAGCCAGTCAGTCTGGTCCCTTTCTCGAACCAAAGACTCTGATACCATTCTTTGGTGCACAAGGATAAAAGTGATCGGAATGATGGAAGAATAAAAAGAATGACGGCTACCAAAAAAAGTAAAGAAATAAATATTGTTGTTATTATTACTGAAATAGGAATACATATTTATACAGAAAAAAATCCAAAACTAAATATGTCAGTAAACCCTAATTAAAAACTAATTTTGGTGATCAAGCTAAAAGATACTAACAGTACAAACTAACAAATACTAAAGTACCCTTAAAACTAAACTAAATAGTTAAGTTAAGGAACCAGAAGTTAAACACTTCTGGACACGATCTCAGAAGTTATATAACTTCTGAACAACACCAGAACACCAGAACATCACAAGTTCTGGATATGGTTTACTGAACATCAGAACTTCTGACTGACCCTCAGAAGTTCTGATTATGAATTATTCTCAACACTAGTGACAACATTTAGCCAACAAATACCTAGGTAAGAATTTCACTCCCATTATTGTTTTATATAAAAACCATTGATTTCATATTTATTCTCCTTAGGGTTATAGATTAGTCGGATTGGCTTCAGTTTTTCTTATTCCCTTTTAGGAACCATGACATCTTTTGCATGGAAAATTTTTAGATAGGCACAATCATAAAGAAATAATTTTATACACAATTAATTACAAAATTTTAATTAATTAAAAAATAAATATAATATTTTCTCTCTCATTTATTTAAAAAAATTAAAATATATAAATTTAAAATTTTCTCTATTTTTATTGTTTATTTCTAAGAATATTGATATAGGATTCCATGTAAGAATTTCTTCTTTAGTATATGTTCTATATTTTTTTTATTATGATTAGGACCTCTTTGAGAAAAAATTTAAATCTTCTTAGCATTATAAAGAGATTCTAAGTCCACTTTATTCAAAATTTAAAATTTTTACTCTTCTTTCTATGAACTTAGAAATGGTAAAAAAAAACGTTCTAAGAACTTGTTTTCTAACTCTGCACAAGTTTGAATAAACCCATTTGGTAACACTGCAAATAATCTTTTGCTTTTTTGGTTAAAATAAATCTAAACAATCTCAATTTTATTTGGCTATCAGTAACTCCTTTTAGTCGACACATTGAACAAGTCTCATAGAAATCAATAAGATGTTTCCATGAGTCTTTAATAGGACTCTCATCGAATTGATTGTCTCTCAAACTGATCGTACCTGACCAGAAGGTGTCTTGGCCCAATCTACAACGGCGGCCCAAAGTGAAAGAGAAGGGGGGGTACCTGCAAGACACTCTGATGCCAAAGTAAGTAGAGGCAGGGAGCAAGCAAGTGAGAGAAGAGAGTTAAAGAATGGGATACCTGACCCTCTCAAGTGAGAGGGTATTTATAATGGGCCAAGATCCGATTAGTGGGCAGAGGTCCAAGCCCACTAGCGGATTGCTAGGGATTGCGTGTGCAGGGAGGCCAGCACGTGGCCTCCTCCCTAGGTTGTCGCCCAGGAAATCCGGGTTTGCTGCGAAGTTCCTGGGAAGGTGTGGCGGTTGAGGAGATCCAGTCAATAGGGTCTGATAATATCAGGGGGCACGTGGCAGCAAAGGACCGTTGGCCACGTGGCCCCCGCGTGGACATCCCAAGCTATTTTCCAAAGGGCAATTGGGCCCAGAATCTGTTGGGCTTAGAGCGTGAGCCAGTCCAGAACAGGAGCCCCCCAAGTCTTTGCTCTAGTAGAGTAATGACTTTGAAGCCGAATCCCGACGGAGGCGTTGGTAGCCTTCACCGGGTAGGAAGCAGCGGCTCGCATTTGTAGTATGCGGATTGTTTTACGGGATATCCGCGTGGGAGCAGCGAGGCTAAGCGTCGTGTCAGTTTAATGCCACTTGTCATTTTGAGATGGGACTTTTGGCGCCTAAAGGTGTGACCTTTCGTATGCCCTTGGATTTTGGTTATAAAAAGGATTTTTAGGGTTTCATTTGTGTATTCTTCCCTGATTTTCCAGCCAAAAAGCTCTTGAACGCAGAATCTTCCACAGCTTTCTATTTCAAACTCTTCAACATGTCTTCGACTCCAAAAGCAGGTAATATTTCTAATTCTTTGATAATTTTCTTTCAATTCGCGTTTTAGGATGAATTTAGGATGAATTTAGGGTCTAATTCGTATGAATATCACGGGGAGGACATTGAATATCGCGGGGAATTTCTTGCATTTAACGGGGAGAGAGTTGAACCCTGCGGGGAGATTCTTGCATTTAGCGGGGAGAGAGTTGAATCCTGCGGGGACATTCTTGCGTTTAGCGGGGAGAGAGTTGATTCTGCGGCGAAATTGGAGTGGTCTTGGCGTGAATGCATGCGGCAGCGTGAATCTCGCGGGGAGATCGTTGTGCATTACGGGGAATTTTTATTGATCGGTTGATAAGTTGTCGGAGGGGAGTGATCCGGGTGAGGTCCTCGAGAGAAAGAGAGATATCTGCTCGTTGCTGCTCGTACGTCCGGGCCCCTCGCCGTGTCACTTGAGTCGTGGTGGAGGGGTGGATTTGATGTCCTCGAATTCACTTTTCTTTCGCTGCTTTTCAGGTGCCGGGGATCAGATATGTGGTGGCGACGAGGGGACGAGCGGACCCCGTCGAGTAAGGCTGGCGCCGGACCTCTCCTGGGTCGCGCCTGAACCAAGGGAGTTTCGCTCAGACTTCTCCACCGACTCATCCAACGCGTTCAACGAAATCGAAGATTTAGACGAAGGAATTGAGGGTTCCTGGGTCGTGCAGATCCCTGGGTCTGGAAGGAGGATCTGCTCGTCGTACTCCTCGACGAGATTTCCTATGTATGAGTTTGCCTTCCGGGAGGCGGGTTTCCGCCTGCCCTTCACTGGCTTCCAGACCGGGGTCTTTACATGGCTGAATCTTGCCCCCTCACAACTCCATCCGAATGCTCTGGCCTTCATGCGGGCATTTGAGATCGTGTGCCGCTACTTGGATATAGGGGCCACTCTCCCCCTCTTCTTCCGCATCTTCCATCTGCAGCGACAGATGGTCGGGGATAAATGCGCCTGGGTCTCGTTCAAGCAGTCCGGCAAACTTTTCAGGCCGTACCTGGACTCTGTTCGGGACTTTAAGAAGCGGTTCTATGTGATAAATCCCGTCACGAGAGAGGCCGAGAATACCCTGTTCGAGCGGACTACGGCGATCAACGAGGACGGACAGGAGGTGGAGAGGATATGGGCGAAGTTTCCTCTTGAATGGGACAGGGGGCATTATGAGCGGGGGCCGGACTTCTACTCCGTGAAGCCCGAGAAGATGGACAAGGACGACCAACTTTCCTACGAGAGGTTGGAAAATTTTGTGAAGAGCTTTAGGCCGGCCATATGTGTCGACCGGGAGGGAAGCGTGCTCCTCGACTCCAATGGGGAAATTGAGATAGCCCGGCGATATATCCATACCAAGGCCCTCCTCGACTGCGAGTCCGATGAGGACGCGTTGAGGCTCTTAGGTATTTATTTGGGAATTCATAAGGGGAGTTGCCCGTGTATTGGTGTGTGCTAACGCTTTCTCGTTTGTTTTGCAGATAAAATGGCGGCCATGGAGGAACGCATGCTCAAGCTCCGTCCCAAGGGTCCTCGACCGTCCGCCAAGGATCGAGTCGTTGACCTTCAACGGCAGGCGCGTGAGGATTCTCAGCCCGCCATCAACACCCCTTCTCCAGCTTCTTCTCCCGACCAACCGCTCAAGAGGCGGAGAGCTGAGCGAGCCGAGCAGGGACAACCGGGGACTTCGGTATCTGTCGGGGATGCCTTCGTGCTGCCCCCTTGCTTCGCTCAGAGGCAACTTTTTGAGGGGAAACCTCTAGTGGTCCAAGCGGTGGAGAGGAAGATGATCTTGGGGCTCGATCCGAAGGTGCGGGGAGAGGGCCTAAATGCTGACATGTCCGCGGTTATCCGACTGCTCGAGACCTCGTTGACTCTCAACGACGAGATGGCTGATGCCCACGCCCAAACGCCAAGCGGGCTGCTGCTCTGGAGCTGGACAACATGGCACAATGGAGCGACTGAAGCTCCGGGTGGATGCCGGTGAGTCAATGGCGTGAGTTGAGGAGATGAAGGAGAAGTGAGCCCTTGGTCAAAGAGAAGGATCGGTGGCGGGTCAAGTTGCTTAGGAGAGCAGTTCCTGCGAGGATGAGTCTGTCAGCAGCTTCTCTCTCGGATTGATTGCGGGTGAGGATCCTCGAAGAGGATACCGTGGAGGCGTTGACCTTCGGTTTTGAGCGGGCTGTTCAGCAGGTGCAGGTGGTGAACCCCGGGATGGAGTTGGTGACTTTCGGAATCGGCCCCTTTCACCGCGTGGTCGATGGGGAGGTTGTGGCTCCTGATGAATGATTTTTCTTGTTTGGATTTGCTTGGGCCTGCGAGCCTGTTATCTCTGGCCTGCGTGCCTCTTGTTTTTAATATTCGTACACTGGGCATGTGCCCGTATTTTTGGATGTTTGTAATTTGGGTCTTGTGCCCGTGAATACTTAGCTGGCCGTCTTCGGCCATTTATTTATCAATGCTTTATTCACGAATGTTTATACTTGTGTTGTTAACTGTTGTGTTATGCTCGGCCTTGTTATCCAACTGCTCGATGTTGTCTTCCCTGGCTTGTGTGCTAGGTTCGGGGGCTTGGGGCCCCAGGCAAGGACATGGTCGTGCTAAGAGACCATATACTCGGGGCGTGGACCGTCCGTCGCGAGCCGGACATCTTGCCAAAGGTGCAAGAAAAACCCGCGGGCCTCGATCGAAGGTTCCGCATCGAACGGGGTCCCTACCTACTGTAGTCGAGTAGGTCCCCGAGTGTAGGTGGCTTGGGGCGCGTACGAGCACCATTCCGCGACCCAAGGCTGAGCTAAATCTCCGAGGAGGGGTTAAAGGGCCACAAGGCGTTGAGCACGTGGTCGTTCTAGCTCAGCTGTAGTACTGTTTGAGCTTTGTAGCGTTCCAAGGTCGAGGGAGTTGTACTCCGTTTAGGTTTGAGGTATCGCTCCGTGCCGTCTTTGCGGACACGATATGGCCCTTCGGTTGGCGGCCTTTCCCTCTCGAGATTCTTTTTGATTCTGCGGAGGACGGATGCCGACTTGAACCCGCTTGATGACCTTACAGTCGTGGCGCGGTGATCTTGTTTTAAGCGTGCTTCTCGTAATGTCGGCCTTGGCGTATCTCGTCGACTAAATCTAGCTCCCGCGATTGCCTCGTCATTTGCTTCCTCCTCTAGGGGAAATTCGGTGCGTCTTGACGGCTCTACGATTCGAGGTATGACCTTTGTTCCGTCGTCAACCGAGCGGGGACTCTCCGTGGTAGAGTGGGGAGTTGTTGGTATGCCCGCATATGAAGTTCTTCTACCCACCTCTTGGCTTCCAGTCTCCGCTGAGTCCTCGCGGGACCACCTCCTTGGCCGTTGGTGCGGGGATGCTCGGCGGATGTGAAGTGGTGCTTGGTGCCCGGCCTTACTACAGTGCGGAAGTTACGATCGGTGGCGTGTCCCATTGTCCGTGGCGAGGCACATGGGATAAGGCGGGCAAGGCGTTCGTTTGTAAAAACGGAGGATGTTAAAGGAAGTGATTTTGACAAGTGCCTCGGCCTCTATCCATTTCGTGAAGTAGTCCACGGCGACTATAAGGTACTTGTTTTGGTAAGAGCGTTGTGTGAAGGGACCGAGTATATCCATGCCCCACCAGCTGAAGGGCCACGGGGAGGTGAGCGTAGTGAGCTCGTGGGGTGGCGCGATGTGCATGTCGGCGTGGCGTTGGCACTTGTCGCATTTTTTACGTGTTCTTTGGCGTCCTTTTGCATGGTGGGCCAATAGTAGCCGGAGCCCAACGCTTTGCGGGCAAGAGAGCGTCCCCCCAGGTGTTGTGCGTTAATACCTTCGTGGATTCCGTGAAGAATGCCGGCCACCTTGGATTCCTCGACGCACTTGAGCAGGGGGATGGAGAAGCCTCTCCGACGCTCGGGGCGGCGTAAGAGCATGCGGCGTTTGGTGGCGGCCTCCAGCTTGTCAGTGGGCAATTCCCCGCGTGTGAGATAGTTGAACATGGGGGTCATCCAGCAGTCTGCATCACCGATCGTATTTACGTCGAGCGTCGTCGCGGACCTCTCTATGCTCGGTTGGGTGAGTGTTTCCTGTATTACGGAGCGGTTCCCTCCTTTCTTCTTTGTGCTCGCGAGCTTGGACAAGATGTCGCCGGTGTTGTTCCGGGGCGTGTTTTCTGCTCGGTCGAAGCCCTTGAGTTTTTCCTTTACAAGGTGGAGGTATTCGATGAGGCTGTCGTTTTTATCCTGGTAGTCTCCGAGGACTTGCGATGCGACGAGTTGGGAATCGGTGAATATCTGGATGTTTAAAGCGCCTATGTCCTCGGCTAGTCGTAGTCCTGCGAGCAGTGCCTCATATTCTGCCTGATTGTTGGATGTTGGGAAGGCCAGAGTTAACGAATGTTCGATCACGATGCCTTCTTCGTTTTCGAGGAGGACGCCGGCGCCGCTTCCCGTCGAACTTGAGGCTCCGTCGACGTGTAGGATCCATCTTTGCTACTTTGGGCGCTTGTTCGTGGCGATCATTTCGGCGAGTCGGCTAGTGCTTGTGCCTTGAGGCTTTCCGTCCTTCATACTGAATGTCGAATTCAGAAAGTTCGAGGGACCATCTCAGCATTCGTCCGGCCATGTCCGGACGGGCGAGGAGCTGTTTCACGGGCTGTTCTGTGCGTACGACGACGACGTGGGCGAGGAAATAGTATCGCAATCTCCTCGCGGCGATGACGAGGGCGAGCGCGACCTTTTCGATTTGCTGATATCTGGTTTCCGGCCCTTGAAGGGCTTTGCTCGTGAAGTAGACGGGTTTTTGCCCGTCATTGGTTTCACGTATGAGTACCGCGCTTACTGCTTCATTGGACACGGCTAAGTACAAGTATAGCGTTTCCCCGACCCGTGGCCGCGAGAGAACTGGTGGTTGAGAGAGTGCTCGTTTGAGGTGTAGGAGGGCTTGCTCGCATTCCTCGTTCCATTCGAAGGTCGGCCCCTTCCTCAATAGTTTGAAAAATGGGAGTGCATGTTGTGCCGATCTTGCTACGAACCGGGATAGCGAGGTTAGCATGCCGTTCAAGACTTGAATGGATTTCTTGGACCTGGGTGTGGACAGTTCGGAGAATGCCCGACATTTGTCGGGGTTGGCTTCAATCCCTCGTTCCGTAAGATAGAAACCGAGGAACTTGCCGGCCTTGACTCCGAACGTGCACTTCTCCGGGTTGAAGCGCATTTTGTGCTTCCGGGCTTGGTTGAAGACTTTCCTTAGCCGTGATGCGTGATCGTCCTCGCCTTGGGATTTCACGATCATGTCGTCCATGTACACCTCGAGCATGTCACCGATCTCATTTTGAAACACCTTGTTCATCATTCGTTGGTAGGTCGCTCCGGCGTTCTTCAGTCCGAAGGGCATCACGTTGTAGTAATAGTTCCCCGACTCTGTCATGAAGGCCGTGCAAGTCCTGTCGGCCATGTCCATGGGGATCTGGTTGTATCCTGAGTAAGCATCCAAAAAAGAAAGTAATTTATAGCCGGCCGAGTTGTCGACCAGTCTATCAATGTTAGGTAAAGGGAAAGCATCTTTGGGACATGCCCGATTAAGATCAGTGTAGTCAACGCACATACGCCATTTTCCATTAAATTTTTTAACAAGTACAACGTTTGACAACCAAGTTGAATACCTGGCCTCGGAAATAAAATTTGCTTCTAGGAGGTCTTTTACAGCTTTTTCGGCAGCCTCCGCCTTCTCGGGAGACTGCTTACGCCTACGTTGTACTATGGCCCTAGCGGCTGGATCTATGGCGAGCTGATGGCAGGCGACCTCAGGGTCGAGTCCGGGCATTTCCGCTGCGCTCCATGCGAAGAGATCTACATTTTCCCGAAGGCAAGCTCTGAGTTGCTTCTTTGCCAGGTCGGGGAGGTCGGCGCCGATCTTGACGCATTTGCTGGGGTCTTCTCCGAGAGGGACGAGCTCGAACTCGCCGTCGGGAATTGGGCTGAGTGGATCCGCGTCCCCTACTTGCCCGTCGACTTCGTCCGTTGTGAATCTGGTGTCGAGGTCCACTGTGCTGACGTTGGGGCTCTGATCCTCTGCGGTTTTGGGGAGCTCGACCTAGGCGTTGTCCGGCCCTTCCTTGTTGGAGGTGGCTACTTTTGGGTCGACCAAGGTCTGTCCTCTGGCCGCGGCGTTGTGGCACCTCCTCGCAGCTTTGATGTCGCCGCAGATGGTGGCGACGCGTCCCCGTTTGGTGTAGAACTTGAGCTTCAGGTGGACGGTCGAAGGAACTGCTGTGAGTTCTGCCAGCGTCGTTCTGCCCAGAATGACGTTGTAGAGAGAGTGGCAGTCGATCACTAGAAAGCGAACTTTGACCTGTCGCGAAGCAACATCCTCGCCGAAGGTGAAGAGGAGCTCGACGTACCCCCAAGGTCGGGATGTGGAGCCGTTGAACCCCTGAAGGTCGGACCCCACGTATGGCGATAGGTGAGATTCGTCGAGCTGGAGTGTGCGGAACAAGGTGAGTGTACATGACGTCGACCGAGCTGCCTTCGTCGACCAGGATCCTGTGGACTTCGAAGTTGGCCATCCTTGCTTTGATAAGGAGGGGAATGTGGGCGTTTGGTGCTCCTCCGGGAAGTTCCTCCAGGTAGAAAGTGATCGGTTCAGATTTGCCGCGGAACTGTTCGAGCGAGACATCGTTGACTGGGGCCTTGTCGATCAGCTCATCGAACTTCCTCTTAGCCGAGTTAATGGACAGTTGGGTGTCGCCACCGCCGGAGATGACCATGGCCGAGGGGAATTCTTCCCACGGGCTGTGGGTGAATATCGGGCTCTGAAAATCTTCGGGCCTAGTCACCGAGTATGCTATCTGGTAGGGGCCAGAGTCCCCTTGTGGTCGGCCCTCGTCCTCGGCGTCTTTGGTATCCCGGGCACTTCTTGAGCCTTCAGGCTTCTTGTATTGTCTGAGTCTCCCACCTTTGATTAGTGTCTCGATTGCGTCCTTGAGGTGGACGCAATCTTCAGTCAAGTGACTGTGACTTCGGTGATACTGACAATATTTTGTCCTGTCGGCGCCTGGCTTCGCAGGAGTGGGTTTCAGGCGTCTGACCCCTCCGTCCCTGAACTCAGTAGTCGAGCACTCCGCTAGGATTCGCTCGCGGGAAGCGGTCAGCGGTGTGTAATCGGTGAAACGTCCAGCTGGACCTCGCTGCTCGCGGGATTCCCGGGGCTTATCCTCGCGCCGTTTTTCATCAGGACGACGAGACGAACCTGCCTCTGGTCGTCGGTTATCCTGGTGTCTGGTGGCGTTCCCCGAACCTCGACTCCTCGAGTCTCTGGCGCGGTTGACGGCTTCCTTCTCCTCGTATGTGATATAGGCCCGAGCCTTGTCGAGGAGAGCATCGAAGGTGGTCGGGGGTTCGATGCCAACGGCCTTCCTGAAATCCGTACTGGGGAGGAGCCCTCTTTCCAGCAAGTATCGCTTCATCTGGTCGTCACAGGGAACTTGTATAGCTTCCCTGTTGAAGCGATCAATGTATTCTCGGAGGGTTTCGTCGCTTTTCTGAATGATGGCCTCGAGGGAGGCCTCGGTCTTTGGATGCCTGCGGGAGGCTGTGAATGTGCTCGTGAACTGGGCCTTGAGCTCTCTCCAAGAGTGTATGGACCCCGAGGGTAAGCTTTTATACCAGTCCATCGCTGTTTTCCTGAGAGTGGTGGGGAATAGCCTGCATTTGATCGGTCCCCCCCCCCACGTTGAGGTATTGGAGCATAGCCTCGAAACCGTCGATGTGGTCGATGGGATCGTCGACCCCATCATAACTGGCGAGCTGAGGCGGTTTCTCCATTCCCCGAGGAATTGGGGCATTCATGATGCTAGCGGACAAAGGACCGCGTGGGTCGTCCTCGTCGCTCCGATGGGGAGAGCGCGAGCGGGAGCGACGTTGATCTTTGGGGCGAGTACGTCTGCTCTTGGTCCTTCTAGACTCGTTGGCTCTTCGTTCGCGCCGGGGACGCGATTGGGGTCGTTCCTCGGGTTGTTCCTGGTCTCGTCGCTCTATCGCGGGTCCCCTTCCTCGGGAGCGGCGTGTCGGGCTGCGAGAGTCATCTCTCTTGTTCCTCCGCGGGGGAGTTTGAGAGCGATGTCGTCGAGGTGATGGTGACCACGAGTCTGGTCGTCGACGTCTCCGCGGTGATCGGCGGGAGGCTTTGAGAACGTGAAGGCGTTCCCCCTGGGTGAAGAGCAGGAGGTTGGTGTTGTTGATGGCCGCGAAGAGGGCTGTGACCGTGGGATCGGCATCGGGAGGTGGCAGCACTTCTTGAAAGACCGCGGGGTCAGTTGTCCGACGACGATTTGATTCAGCTCTGCGCTCTTCTCCTCGATAGGATCCAGTGGAGGAGGCAGTTTGCCCATCGCGAGGATCTCCGCTCGGGAAAATGGTGTCGTTTTGCTCGGCCACATCGTCGCGAGGGGGACTTTGCACGTTGGTTGCATGATCGGCCATGACAAACTGAGTTTTTGGTTTGCTTTGGTCAACTGAATGAAAGGAGACGGGGAAGCAAGATTCCCACGGCGCGATCGTGCGACGGAAGGTGTCTTGACCCAATCTGCAACGGCGGCCCAAAGTGAAAGAGAAGGGGGGGTACCTGCAAGACACTCCGATGCCAAAGTAAGTAGAGGAGAGCAAGCAGAGAAGAGAGTAAAGAATGAGATACGACCTCTCAGTGAGGGTATTTATAGTGCCAAGATCCGATTAGTGGGCAGAAGTCCAAGCCCACTAGCGGATTGCTAGGGCTTGCGTGTGCAGGGAGGCCAGCACGTGGCCTCCTCCCTAGGTTGTCGCCCAGGAAATCCGGGTTTGCTGCGAAGTTCTTGGGAAGGTGTGGCGGTTGAGGAGATCCAGTCAATAGGGTCCGATAATATCGGGGGGCACGTGGCAGCCAAGGACCGTTGGCCACGTGGCCCCCGCGTGGACATCCCAAGCTATTTTCTAAAGGGCAATTGGGCCCAGAATCTGTTGGGCTTAGAGCGTGAGCCAGTCCAGAACACAAACCATGCAAGAACAATATTTTTTTATATCAAAAGCCACGAAATTTGCCGATTTGAACCCAAGAGAAATTTACTCATCATTAGTTCTTTTGTAATAATCTCTTATAATCCACCTAGATAATGGATAACCATAATTACTTTCTCTTGATCATTCTCGTTATTTGAAAATGTTGGCGTTAACTATTTTTCCTGCTCTTCATATGTTAACCGTGTTAACCAAACTACTTTTAGATTTGCCTTTGTTCTCTTCTTGATTTCTGAATCAAATATCAATCCGCTAATGCAAGAGTCTCGCATAATTATAAAAAAAAACCAATAGCAAGCAATTGAACTACAGTGATAAAGCAACTTCTGTTAAGGATATAATCCGAATAATATCGGGTTCGTTTTTTAGGTGGAAACAAAAACTTGGTCAATACCCGTACCTCTCAGCATGAACTCTGGATTATTAGGACCCCTTTCTTCTAGAAACCAGAGTGTGAAAAACAAAAACCAATAGCAATTTATTTAGTAATTGTTTTTATTCGAAAAATTTATTTCGTACCCATATATTTAGATTTGTATTCCTACAATTTTTTAAAAATGTCAATTATACTTTTAAATATTTTTAATCAATTCACCAATTCAAATTTTTATTATTCACCAAAAATTTAAAGTTTGCACCCTTTCGCATGCTTTCTGGAACACTTAAAGAAAGTGTTCTGGTATGTGTTGTAACAAATCAAAACACTTTTTGAAAGTGCTCTGCTTTAAAAAAATGTTAAAGGAATTTTAGCAACAGTTCAAAACCGTGGCCTAAAATAACAAAACTATTTTTTTAATTATCATACCGTAACACTTTTTGAAAGTGTTCTGGTATGTGTTGTAACAAATCAAAACACTTTTTGAAAGTGCTCTGCTTTAAAAAAATGTTAAAGGAATTTTAGCAACAGTTCAAAACCGTGGCCTAAAATAACAAAACTATTTTTTTAATTATCATACCGTAACACTTTTTGAAAGTGTTCCGTTTTAAAAAAACATTGCTAAAAGAGTTTTAGCAACAGTTCAAAACCGTAATCTAAAATAAATAAAAAATTGTTTTTTTTTAATTTACATACCATAATACTTTTTGAAAGTATTCTAATTGGGTTTATTATTAAGATACCGAAACACTTTTTGATAGTGTCTTGGTTTAAAAAAATTGATAAATGAGTTTTAGCTACGGTTCGAAATCGTGGCCTAAAGTAATGAAATTGTTTTTCAAAAAAAAACTTATCATACCGAAATACTTTTTGAACGTGTTCCGGTTGGGTGTGTTATTAAGATACTGGAATACTTTTGGAAAGTGTTTTGATCGTACCTGATCAGAAGGTGTCTTGGCCCAATCTGCAACAGCGATTGAAGATGAAGAGGGGGTACCTGCAAGACACTCCGATGTCAAAGTAAGGAACGTCAGAAGAAAGCAAGCAAGTAGAAAAGAGAGAATGAATGAGATACATGTCCCTCTCAAGTGAGAGGGTATTTATAGCCCCCGGCGCTGGGCCAAGGTCCAGTTAGAGGGTAGTGATCCAAGCCCACTAACGGACTGCTAGGGCTTGCGTGTGCCTGGAGGCCAGCACGTGGCCTTCTCCCTGGATTGTCGCCCCGGGAAATCTGAGTTTGCTCCGAGATTTCCGGCGGGCGTGTGGCAGTTTAGGTAGGAGTAACGGGTCCGTTATTTTCGGGGGGCACGTGGCAGTCAAATACCGTTGGCCACGTGGCCTTCGCGCAAGTGATGCAAACTGTCCTTTAAGGGCAAATGGGCCTTGGTTCTGTCTGCCAGATTGAGCCCCTATGACTGTGGGTCAAGTGTTGGGCCAGTCCAGAACAGGAGCCCCCCAAGTCTTTGCTCTTATTTGAGAGTAATGACTTTGAACCGAGCGTATCCCCGCCGGGGACTTTGTCGAAGTACGTTCAGATGTATACGGGCACGAACCCGTAGCTACAGTGACCATCGAGCGGGCACGTTTGGTTTGTTAACGTCGGGGATGTCCGCGCATATCCGCGGGTTGCAAGATGGACAGGGCTTGGCCTCTTAGTCCTCGGGGAGCAGGTCGACCGGTCATTCCATGTGTCAGTTTATGCCACATGTTGCTTCCAGAGAAGGTGCGTGGCGCTCAAAAGGCGTGACCTTTCGTATGCCCAAGGTTTTTGGCTATAAAAGGGGTCCTTTAGGGTTTCATTTGTTTATTCCTCTCCAGCCCTCTAGTTTCTGCCAATAGAGTTCTCGAACGCGAAGCTTGCAAAACATCAACTCTTCAATTCCCAACATGTCTTCAACCTCAAACGCAGGTAAACATCCCCTAACTCCTTGATAATCTTCTTTCAATTTGCATTTAGGATGAATCTAGGTCTTGAATTTGTATGAATATCGCGAGGACATACTAGAATATCCCAGGGAGAGGCTTGAATATCACGGGGAGAGACTATAATATTATGGGGAGAGGCTTGAATATCAGCAGAGAGACTTGAATATCATGGGGGAAAGTTTCGATGTTGCGGGGAGTTCTGTGGGTCCTATGAGGGAATTTGATGAACAGTTGATGAATTCTTGAGTCCCTCGGGGAAGAAGTGAATTCTCCGGGGAACGATTCGAGTTTCGTGGGCAATCCATGAGGGTTTTTCGAGGGGAGTATGACTTTTACGGGGAGAATTACTCCCCGGAGCGATCCGCGGGGTCCCCGAGAGAGTGAGTTTAAGCTTATCGTACATGGTCTCCAGTGCGCTTCCCTTGCTCGTGTCGCCGGGCCCCTCGCCCTTTCACTTGAGTTGTGGTGGAAAGGTGGATTTGACATCCTCGAATTCACTTTTCTTTCGCTGCTTTTCAGGTGTCGGGGAACATCCTCCTGGAGAGGGTACATGCGAGCTCCGACGAATAAGACTGGTCGCGGACCTTTCCTAGGTCGCGCCCGAGCCAAGGGATTTCCGCTCGAATTTTGCTGCTGATCCTTTCACCGCGTTCAATTTGATCGAGGATTTGGACGAGGGTTTCGAACCTTCCTGGGCCGTTCAAATCCCCGGGGAAGGCAGAATGATTTGCTCCTCGTACTCTTCCATCAGATTTCCAATGTATGAGTTCGCGTTTCGGGAGGCGGGCTTCCGTATGCCCTTCACCGGTTTTCAAGTGGGGGTGTTCACATGGCTAGATCTGGCCCCGTCACAACTCCATCCGAATGCCCTGGCTTTCATGAGGGTATTCGAGCTGGTGTGTCGGTACCTGGACATTGTGGCCACCCTCCCTCTATTCTTCCGCATTTTCCATCTCCAACGGCAGATGGTCGGCGACAAATGTGCCTGGGTGTGGTTCAAGCAGTCGGGCAAGCTGTTCAGGCCGTATTTGGAGTCTGTCCGAGACTTCAAGAAACGTTTTTACGTGGTGAAGCCCCTCACCAGAGATGCCAAGGACACCCTCTTTGTGCGCACCGTGGAGGTCGGCGAAGATGGCAAAGAGGTGGACAGGCTGAGGGCGAGGTTCCCACTCGAATGGGATAAAAAGCATTACGAGCGGGGACCGGATTTCTACTCCGTGAGGCCCGAAAAATTGGATAAAGAAGACCAGCTCTCCTATGAGAGGCTGGAAAATTTTGTGAAGAGCTTCAGACCGGCAATCTGTGTCGACCGGGAAGGAAATGTGCTCCTTGACTCCAATGGGGAGATTGAAATTGCTTGATATATTATCTGAAGGTCTATTGGATTGCGAGTCCGCGAGGACACGCTGAGGCTTTTAGGTATTTGTGTTCGGGAACATAGAGGTGTACGCGTTGCTCGTCTTTTAACTTGTGCTAACTTTCCTTTTATTGCTTTGCAGATCGAATGGCGGTCATGGAGGAGCGCATGCTCAAGTTGCGGCATAAGGGTGCCCGTGCAACCGCCAAAGACCGTGTCACCGTGCTTCAAGAACAGGCGCGAGCAGACACCCAAGCTGCTGGGAACAATCTTTCCCAGCGTCTTCCCGAACAAGCTCGAGGCGAAGGCGGCGCCTCGGCGGGGTGCACAGGACCTCAGTCTCGACCGGGGACGCCTACGTGTTGCCTCCGTGCTACGGCCAGAGGCAGCTCTTTGAGGGCAAACCTCCGGTGGTGCAAGAGGCGGAAAGGGACATGATCCTGGGGCTCGACCCGAAGCTGCGGGCGGAAAGTTTGAACGCCGATGTGTCCGCGGTCATCCGGATGCTCGAGACCTCGTTGACGCTCAACGACGAGGCGTCCAGACTCCGAGCCAAGGTCGACAAAGCTAACGCTCGTGCTGCCGAATTGGAGCTCGAGAATATGGAGTATCATGGCGAACTGATGAAGCTCCGAGGGCTGAACCATAGATATGAAGAAATGGCCAGAGAGATGAGGGAGATGACGGAAAAATATGAGTCGTTGGTCGAGGAGTGGAACAAACTGGATGCTCAGGTGAAACTGCTGCAAGGGCAAGTGGCTCCTATCGAGGATGAGTCCACCGAGGAGCAGGCGCTCCTTTCTCGGGCGGATCTGATCGGGCGGATATGGGTCCTCGAAGAGGATACAGTGGAGGCGCTTTCCTTTGGTTTTGATCAAGCCGTCCAGCAGCTGTAGGCGGTAAACCCCGGCCTGGAACTCGTGACCTCTGAGATTGGCCCTTTCACCACGTGGTTGACAGGCAGATCGTGTCTCCCCATGATGTCTGATTTGTAATTGGTTGGGCCCGCGAGTCCGTTGTTTTTCGGCCTGCGTGCCCCTTTTTGAATTTGTATAAACACTGGGTCAGATGCCCGTTATTGTTTTGTCGGCCTTTGTTGGTCGTTAATTTTATGAATTTCTGTTATTCTAATTGTGTTAATTGCGCCTTATTTGTTATGCCAATTATTTTATTGGGTATGTTCAATTGTAGAAAATGTTCGACCTTGTTGTTCCTAGTTCATATGCTAGGTTCGGAGGCTGGAGGGCTCCTGGCGAGGATGTAGTCGTGTTTGGGACTACACCCTCGAGGCGTGGACCGTCCGTCGCGAGCCGGACATCCTGCCAGAAGTGCATGCTAACCCACGGGCCTCGATCGAGGAATCCGCATCGTGCGAGGGGCACCTGCCATGCATCGTCGAGAAACCCCCGCTTGTTGGTTGTTTTGGGACTCGCGCTAGCACCATTTCGCGGCCCAAGGCTGAGCTAAGTCTCCGTGCAGGGGAGCGCTGGCCACTATGCTCTGGGCATGTGATCGAGCTGATCTAGCTGTAATACTGTTTGAGCTTTGTAGCGTTCCAAGGTCGAGGGAGTTGTATTCCGGTTAGATTTTCTAAGTAATAGGCTCGTGTGTCCGTTTTTGCTCGGACGCGATATGACTCTTCCCAATTGGCGGCCAGTTTCTCTTCGCGAGATTCCTTTTGGTTCCTGCGGAGGACTAGGCTGGTGACGTCAAACTCGCGTTTAATGACTTTGCTGTCGTGGCGTAATGTAATTTGTTGTTTCAAGCGGGCTTCCCGGAGGGCCGCGCCTTCTCGGATCTCGTCGACCAAGTCTAACTCCCGCGTGGCCTCGTGATTCACTTCCTCCTCGAATTTGATGCCTCGGCGGTTCCAATTTCTAGTATAACCGCTTCTCTTCCGCACGTCAACCAAAAAGGGGATTCTCCAGTGGTGGAATGGGGAGTTGTTCGATATGCCCACAGTACGCTCTGCAGCTCTTCAACCCACCTGCTATTGGCCTCCCCGAGTCGTCGCCTAAGTCCCCGTAATAAGACCCTGTTTGCGGCTTTTGCTTGACCGTTTGTATGGGGGTGCTCGCCAGAAGTGAAGTGCTGCTTGGTGCCTAGTCGTGCCACGAAACTGCGGAAATTCTAGTCGGTGAATTGCGTTTCATTGTCCGTGACAAGGGCCTGCAGGATGCCGAAGCGGGCAAGGATATTCCATTTGTAAAAATGGAGGATGTTGAAGGAAGTGATTTTGGCGAGTGCCTCGGCCTCTATCCATTTTGTGAAGTAGTCCACGGCCACGATGAGGTATTTGTTTTGGTAGGAGCCTTGTGTGAAAGGACCGAAGATGTCCATTTCCCACCAACTAAAGGGCCACGGGGACGTAAGTGTCGTGAGCTCGTGTGGTGGAGCAATGTGCATGTCGGCGTGGCGCTGGCATTTGTCGCATTTCTTGACGTGTTCCTTTGCGTCTCTCTGCATAGTGGGCCAATAATACTCGGCGCGCAGTGCCTTGCGGGCAAGTGACCGACCACCCAAGTGTTGTGCGTTGATCCCTTCGTGGATTTCATGCAGGATGTCGGTCACCTTGGACTCCTCGACGCACTTGAGGAGGGGGATGGAAAAACTTCGTCGATACAAACGTTGTTCGAGGACGACATATGAGCACGCACGTCGTTTGGTGCTAGTTGCTTCTAATTTATCCGCAGGTGAGGTAATTGAATACAGGGGTCATCCAACAGTCTGCGTCCCCGATTGCGTTAATGTCGAGCGACACCGAGGATTTCTCGATGCTCGGGCGTGCTAGCGACTCTTGTATCACGGACTTGTTGCCACCCTTTTTCCTCGTGCTCGCAAGTTTGGACAAGATGTCTGCCCGGGTGTTTTGTTCTCGGGGGACATGCTTAATCTCTGTTCGGTCGAAGTTTCTCAATTTCTCCTTGACGAGATTGAGGTATTCGATGAGGCTATTGTTCTTGGTCTGGTATTCCCCGAGGACTTGTGACGCGACGAGCTGGGAGTCAGTGAACACTTGGATGTCTCGAGCGCCCATGTCTTCGGCGAGGCGCAGCCCTGCGAGCAGCAAGGCTTCATACTCAGCATCCGACCAGCCATATCGAGGCGAGCAAGGAGCTATTTTATGGGTTGTTTGGTCCGTACGACGATTACGTGGGCGAGAGCGGCCTTTTCGATTTGTTGATACCTAGTCTCGGGCCCTTGAAGGGCTTTGCTCGTGAAGTAACCGGGCTTTTGTCCGTCTTCAGTTTCGCGTATTAGAACTGCGCTTAATGCTTCATTGGATACAGCTAAGTACAAGTATAATGTTTCCCCACTTAGTGGCCGCGAGAGCACTGGTGGCTGCGAGAGTGTCTGTTTGAGGTGCAACAGGATTTGCTCGCACTCCTCGTTCCATTCGAAGGTCGGCCCCTTCCTCAACAATTTGACAAACGGAAGGGCATGTTGGGCCGACCTAGCGACGAAACGGGATAGGGAGGTGAGCATGTCGTTCAAGATTTGAATGGAATTTTTGGATCTGGGGGTGCGCAATTCGGAAAATGCCCGACATTTGTTGGGGTTAGCTTTGATTCCTCGTTCAGTGAGATAGAAACCGAGGAACTTTCCTGCCCTGACTCCGAATGTGCACTTTTCTAGATTTAAGCGTATTCGATGCCTTCGAGCTTGGTCTAATACCCTCTTCAGACGTGAAGCGTGGCCGTCCTCGGTGTGGGATTTGACGATCATGTCGTCCATATAAACCTCGAGCATCTCGCCGATCTCGCCACGGAAGACTTTGTTCATCATACGCTGGTAAGTCGCCCCGACGTTCTTTAGTCCGAAGGGCATTACGTTGTAGTAATAGTTGCCCGAAGCAGTCATGAAGGCCGTGCAACTTTTGTCGGCCATAGCCATGGGGATCTGGTTGTAACCTGAATAAGCATCCAAAAAAGAAAGCAGTTTCTAGCCGGCCGAGTTGTCGACCAACATATCAATATTAGGCAAAGGGAAAACATCTTTGGGACATGCCCGATTAAGATCAGTATAGTCAACGCACATTCCCCATTTTCCATTAGATTTTTTAACAAGTACAACGTTTGACAGCCAAGTTGAATACTTGGCCTCGAAAATAAAATTTGCCTCTAGGAGGTCCTTTGACTTTTCGGGACCTGCTTTCTCGAGGCGCCTCGCCTCACGTTGTACTACGGCCCTAGCGGCTGGGTCTATGGCGAGCTGGTAACAGGCGACCTCAGGGTCGAGTCCGGGCATCTCTGCCGCACTCCATGCGAAAAAATCTGCGTTGTCCCGGGGCTCGAGTTGCTTCTTGGTCGGGCGGGCGCCGATCTTGGCGCACTGTCGGGTCCTCTCCGAGTGGTACGAGCTCAAACTCGCCATCTGGAATTGGGCGGAGGGGATCCGCGTCTCCGGCTTGTCCGTCGGCATCATCCTTTGCAAACCTGGTGTCGAGGTCCACTATGCTTACGTTGGGATTCTGGGGCTCTGCGGCTTTAGGGAGCTCGATCTGGGCGTTGTCCGGCCCATCCTTCTTGTTCGTCGCCGGTGCTTTTGGATCGACGAGTGTCCCCACGGCAGCGGCGTTGCATCTCGGCTTTGATGTCGTCGCGGATGGTAGCGGCGTCCCGTTGGTGTAGAACTTGACTTCAAATGGACGGTCGAGGGGACTGCTGTGAGTTCCGCCAGAGTGGTTCTCCCCAGAATAGCATTGTAGAGGGAGTGGCAGTCGACCACTAGGAAACAGACTTTGACTTGACGCGAGGCAACGTCTTCGCCGAAGGTGACGAGGAGCTCGACATATCCCCAAGGTTGGGACGTGGAGCCGTTGAACCCCTGTAGGTCAGATCCCACGTATGGTGATAGATGGGATTCGTCGAGCTGTAAGGTTCAGAAAAGATGAGTATACATCACGTTGACCGAGCTTCCTTCATCGACGAGGATCCTATGCACTTCAAAGTTCGTCATCCTTGATTTGATAAGGAGGGGAATATGAGCATTGGGTGCTCCGCCGGGGAGTTCTTCTAGGTAGAAGGTGATCGGCTCAGATCGGCCGCGGAACTGTTCGAGAGAGACCTCGTTGACTGGGGCCTTTTCGATCAATTCGGTAATTTTCTTGGCGAGTTGGTGGACAGATGCGTATCACCGCCAGAGATGACCATGGCCGAGGGAAATTCCTCCCATGGGCTGTGAGTGAATGTGGGGTTGTGGAAGTCCTCTGGTCTGGTCACCGAGTATGCTATCTGATAAGGGCCGGAATCCCCTTGGGGTCGGGCCTCCTCCTCGACTTCCTTGTTTTCTCGGGCACCTCGAGATGTTTCAGGTTTCTTATACTGCCCGAACCTTCCGCCTTTGATTAACGTCTCGATTGCATCCTTGAGATGGACGCAATCCTCGGTGAGGTGTCCATGGCTCGATGATCTTGTGACCAGGTCTGTCGGCGCGCGCCAGGAGTGGGTTTTGGGCGTCTGACCCCACCGTCTTTGAATTTCGTAGCCGAGCACTCTGCTAGGATCCGCTCGCGGGAGGTTGTCAGCGGGGTATAGTCGGTGAAGCGTCCAGCGGGGCCTCGTTGGTCTCGGGGATCTCAGGTTCGGTCATCGCGTCGTTTGTCATCAGGGCGGCGAGACGATCGTGTTTCTGGGTGTCGGTTATCCTGGTGTCGATTTTCCTCTTATGATTGCAGCGGAAATTCGATTTTCCTTTGTGATCCTTACGAATGGACATGGTCGTGATGATAGAAATTTTGTGGTGATTCGGATTTATCGCGACGTTGATGAAGAACAACGTCTCTCGATCCACCGAGCGGCTTGCTCCGATCACGGTGCTAGGCGCTCACGACGAGCTTTGGTGAGAGAGTGAGCGGAATCTCGGCAGGATTCGGACCGAATTTTCATCAAGTGTTAAGCTTCATCACAAGGTCCTATTTATAAGACCACAAGTGTGGGCTACAAGCTTAAAAGCCCAACAAAGGTGTAAACTAAAAGCCCAATAAAGCACGAAAATCATACATTATGATGTATCGTATCACATAAACATGTGGTACCTTACCATATTCCGTATTCCACTTCCGTATTCCATTTAAGTACACGTACCCTACGAT
Source organism: Vicia sativa (assembly GCA_021764765.1). NCBI lineage: Eukaryota > Viridiplantae > Streptophyta > Magnoliopsida > Fabales > Fabaceae > Vicia > Vicia sativa. Next base: position 99,774,106 of record CM038795.1, on the reverse strand, counting down.
GTTCCTTATTTTCACTATCTCTCATTAATCGTCCTTATGTGTGTGACCACAGGTTTCATGACGTTGGCAATTATATTAAATCATATTTAACATAATAAGCGATGGCGGTATCTGCAACACATCACTGCTACCCAAGTCACGAAAATGTCATGTGATCGACAAATCCTTTCCGTGATAATACTTGTGTGTATAATTACCCTTTGCCCTTATGTCTATATTGAACACAAGGCATATACCGTGTCATCCTTGTCCGGTTCAATATTGGGCCCTCACATTTATCCGTTATGCGGGATGGGCAAATTCTATCTAGGTCACTCATGTCCCTCAGCATGCTTTGTGAAGTACCCATCAATTTTTATGATCATCCGATTACGGACAACGTTTGATCGACAATAAAGCACTTGACTCACATCTAGGGTCCATAGTGGTTTCAGTCGAAGGGTGGTATGCACCACTTATCACCATGAGAATAACTTATGACACTTTGCATAACATTCTATGTAGTACTCTCATAGCGGGTCAATCCAGTATAAATATTACTCCTAATATTTATACCTATGTCAAGACTTGATAACTCCTTATCCATGATCCACGAGATGCGATCATCAGTCTATCTTCATAATAATCTTAATGCTTTAATGTTATCACACTTCACAATAAAGCTCGATTATGGATACTTTAAGAATAGTGTCCTTATGTTTAATAGATCTCATGATTAAGTCACACTTAACATTGCATTAAACAAACTAACTATTCTAGGGACTTTATTATTTCAAAAAAGAAAACATAATAAAGAAAAGCCTTTTATTATTTAATAAATAATTCGATACAAGTACCAAAAGGTATTGGCCTCTAGGGCTTACACCAACAGTATAGTCGGTGAAGCGTCCAGCGGGTGTCATACCCCAAAATTTGCCCTCCATCTACTCAAAAGATTTCATACATCTATGCTCAAGGATTCCTCAAGAGTTGATCAGACAAACTCTCTCCTAGACAATCAACCCAAACTAGGGTTTGGTATCTCTCAAGTCAAGATGGATTTCCAACATCTCCAATGGCCTTCATGCCTCCTCATATGCTTCAAAGATTCTCCATGTCAAGTTTCAAGCCTCACAAGTCAAGTTTCCTCGATAATTGTTCGGATGGTTGAAAATCGGATGTATGGACAAAAAGTCAGGTGGTCAACATACGGTCAAAACTTCGATTTTTGGTCAACATCCTCATTTTGAAGTTACATTCATCATTTGATCAAGGGTTGATCATGATTCATCAAGAAAACTCAAGATTTGCTCAAAAGTCAAACTTTCTAAATTAGGGTTTCTAGATGAAAAGTCAATCGAACTTTGTTGATCATAACTTTCTCATACTTTCTCGAAATTTTCCACCACCTCTTGTTTTGAAGGAAATTCAATTCTCTACAACTTCATGTCTCACAAGAATGTCCAAAAATGCTTCATTTGAGAGGTATAGCTCAAACATTCAGGTCATTTTCAAAGTCAACAAAAGTCAACTTTTTGTTTTGAAGATATTTTGAGCATGGTAACTCCAATTGAGATGAGACCAAAGACATTGGTTAGAGGACTCTTAGAGCTTTCCAAAAAGTCCAAGAACACTCAAAAATGTGGAAAATTGAGCAAGTTACACCATCTACAAGTTGGGCAATTTTGGAAGAATGCACAAAGAGATACTCAAAAAATCAAAAACTTTGCAAATGGGCCTACTTTTCTTCATCCAAACTTGTTCCTCATACAATTTGGAACATCAAAGCCCAAAGCCACGAATTTTTATTTTATTTTTCTATTTAATTTGGAATTTATTCATTTAAATACAAATTAAATTCAAAAATAAAGTATAAAATCAAAAATTAATTGCAAATTGATTTTCTCTTTTCCTTGCATCCAAGTAACTCAACAAAGCCAGCAAATTTGAAAATTGGATTGATATGGCAAGATTGGATTGAAAATTAATCAAAATTTGAAAATTTGATTTTGTACAAAATCAAATTTGATTTGCATTGATTGATGATGATTTCTTCCTCAAATCGGCTCAATTCCATCCAATATAAATACACAATGCATAGCACATGATTAAGAGACGGAAGAATCCAGAACCCTAGTTTCAAACTCAAAAATTTGTGACCTTGAGCAAGCTGGCGGTCATTGATTGACTTGTTTCAAGTGGTTTTGAGCATCCAAACATTCCTTGCCATCCATGATCGATCCGGACCTTTACTTCATTCAAAACTATCCGAATCAAGGAATCAGAGTTTGGTTTGTTCTTACAAAAATCGAAATCGTATTTTAATTCTCATGCATTTTAACATGTTTCGTGGTTTGTTTTGTGTTTAGATGGAAGTTTGCAAGCTTTACGCATAGTTTGATTGCATTTTCATGGCCGGAATCGAGCTTGCCATGGCTAGGGTTTCATGGACCAATTGAGATTCCACGAAATAGGACAAATTGGCCAAAGAATACTACCATTGTGTTTAGAATGACAAATCCAATCGAACCATGCCTTTAAACTGAATTTATATTACGTGTCTTGGATTTTGGAATTTGGGGACTATAAGCGTCAAGCTCACGAGGCCGGCAAAATGCCAATTCAAAATGAAAGAGATGAAGTTCTTGGCGCGGAGCGATGCAATCCGGAGGTGGCGTGCATGTATCCCACTCACTTCGTTTTCAAACACCAGATGCAACGTGGCGTAGCGGTCAGCGTGTTAGTCCTCAAGGTTTCAGCCTCTGGTCACGAGTTCGATCCCTATGGACACCAGTTTGCATTCTTTTTTCAAAACTCAAATATTTTCCATATTTTCTTTTATTTCAATATTTTTCATCATATTTTAATTCTTTTCCATATTTTATTTATACATTAAAAAATTACCAAAAACATTTTTTCTTTTTACATTATTTTCATAAAAACCTTTATTTAATTTAATAAATTAAAAAATATAATTTTTGCATGCATATTTATTTTATTTATATTTTTGCATTTAAATCATTATTAATTGCATTTTAATTATTAAATCTTTTCCAAAAAATCCCAAAAAATTATTATAGCTTATTTATCTTATTTCCAGCATATTTTAATTTTCTCATATTCAAAATTGCATTTTTTCTAACATTTTCTCTTATTTCAATTTCATCATATTTCCCGATTTTCTTATTCTTTCACAGGTTGCTCCGATTTGGACGTTTTTCTTTTATCGTTTTATTTTTCCAATAATGTAACTGTTCATGGGATGTAATAGTTTAATTTAGGCTTTTATTTTCCGCAAGTTAAATTATGTATCTGCCCCAAAGCCATGTAATAGCGTAGGTTTACCTTTCCGCACCTTTACATTCCGCACTTTACTTTCCGCACCCTTATCAATTGCTAGTAATTAGGCGTGTATGGCAAGATAATAATTGGACATAGCTCACACTAATCTTCAAGATAAAATATCTGAATTCAACACACTTCTTTCACACACGCACCCCTTAGGGTAATTCTCTCTCGATGCCTTTCGAATTCAAATGGTCATGTCCCTCGAACGTAGAGGTATTCTAGCACCGTTGCCTTCCAAACAAATCATCATAGTCCCTTCGATACAAGATCATAGACCCACGATGTCCTCCGAATACATGATCTTGACCCTCGATTGTCGCCTACGAAAATGATGATAGTCCTTCGAATGTGCTAGGATACTTCCTACAAGTTGCCTTCTATGACCATCCGATGTCCTCGAATGTCCGTTTACATCAAGCGAATGGAGCTACCTACTAACTAATGGTATGGCTAGCGCTATTCTAAAGGAATGTAGAGTACAACAAAAGCGACCAATTACAGGTGGGTAAGTAAGTCTTTTAGTTGCTCGCTCTATCAAATGCTTTTCACACCACACACTTTTTTTCAAAAGTTCAAATTCTTTTCAAAACAAAAACATTTCCGAACACTTTGTATACATTCCTACGTGAATCATTACAAAGTCAAAGCGAAATGCCTTTTTTCAAAACATTTTTGTCAAACACACAGAAAGCAATTTTTAAAGTGATCTAGAGCAACTAAGAGCCCGTAGATAACTACGGATGGAAAGGGGTGCTAATACCTTCCCTTTTCATAACCATTCTCCCGAACTCAGAATCTAACGAAGGTCTTTTACGTACTTTTACCTTCCCTTAATTGGATAAAAATAAAAGTCGGTGGCGACTCTTGCTATCCGCACATTTGGATACAAAAATCCTACAAAGTCAGTTCACCGTATCACAGAACTGGCGACTCTGCTGGGGATAGTACCTTAAAGAGAGAATTGCCTTAAGGATTTCTAAATCACCTTTATTGCTTTTTGTTTGACTTGTATGCTTTATCTTTAGGGTTGCTTGGGTATTATATTGTTGGGGATCCTACACGGATCGGGTTTCCTTTTAGGTAAGTAGCATTAGATCATCGCGACCGTTGGGCGTATAACTACGCGGTCAACATGATGGCTACGTTAGCGTGACACTTTGGTTGCCCGATACTCTTCATTCCCAAGTTGAAGAAAGTATTTGGCTTCTGCGTGGTGTCATCAAGCGCTAACTAAACTTTTAGAACCTTAATTGACCCATCTTGGCCATTAGAAGGTAGTGAGATGGTGGCTTTAGTGTAGACCAGGGTTGGTTGATACTCGATGCTCGCTCATTGAGATCGAGACTTTTGGGACATTTTCGATCGACCACTTGGCGTCGTATTGAAATAAGCGCCTACGAGAAGATCGTGATATGAGATTCCTAGGCGTTACTATTATAGGACAAGATGAACCAACTCAAACTTTTGGTGGGGTAATCACCTATACCTCATGCAAGCCTTAAACATAGGCTCATTGTGTGAATTGTTTGTGTGTGCTAAACATGACATCATGACATCATCCGCGTTGCATATCATTTCTAACTATTTCAAGGACCTGAGGTTTATCTTTGCTGTTTTGTAGGGATTATGGCTTCTAGAAAGACTATCCGAATCAACTTCATGGGTATCCTTCTCAGCTCAAAGAATTGGTTTGAAATTCGACCATGCTCAGTTCATCAAAAGACATGGTTATCTACTTGATTTGGTTATCTCCGGTTTTGAAGAATATATGATGCATGTCCTATTCAGTTCTTTGATCCAAAGCACCATTGCACATTTCAGTTATCAGTTGGTTCCTACTTTAGAAGAGTTCTCTAAGCTACTTGGGATACCTATTCTTGACCAAATGCCATTCACGGTCTAGAAAAGGTTCCTAAGTCGAAGACATGCATCGCCTTACACCTTAGCGTTCGAGATATTGAAGCCAATTGGGAAACTAGAGTGGAGTTAAGGGTTTACTTTCCAAGTTCTTAATTAAGAAAGCGAGAATTCCTCAAAGTTATGAGTTTCCATGCATTTGAAAACATTGTGGCCTTGCTAATTTATGGTTTGGTTCTATTCCCTAACTCGGATCAATTCATAGATGTCAACGCCATCAAGTTGTTTCTTACCCGCAATCCAGTGCCTACCTTACTTGGAGACATTCTACATTCTCTCCACACTCGTACTACTAAGCGACAAGGAACTCTCATGAGTTGTGTCCCGTTACTTTCAAGGTGGTTTATTTCGCACCTTCCTCCATCAGTTTTGAAGAACGAACAAAGGTTGAGATGGTCTCAAAAATTGATGTCACTTTCTCATTCCGATATCCGTTGGAACCTTTTCTCTCAAAAGGACTTCACCTTCATTGAGCGTTGTGGAGAATTCCCTAATGTACCACTACTCGGTATAAGGGGAGGTATTACTTACAACCCTTCTCTAGCTCTACGTCAGTTTGGTTTTGCTCGAAGAGATGGTCCACATGATATGCTTCTCCAAGATATTGTTTTCGACTACAACCACGATCTCGAGTGCAAGCGAGGTTTATACATGCTTGGGGCATGGTAAAGAAGACGATACCAAGACTTTGGGCACCGAACTCCATTCCTTGGGAACCTTACCTCAAATGGGTGCGAGCTCGAGCTCAAAACCTCATGATGCCATTCACCTTTGTTCTACAATTAATTATGGAACTGTTTGCTATAGGTGACGTACCCTATCTTTGTTCTCCATCGACATGCCTACTAATTTTGAAGACTTGAGAGAGATCCTGATTCAACTAAAAAGAAGAAAGGGATACCTTTGAAGCTCGGTGTTATGCAAGTGAGAAAGTGTTAGAATTGACCAAGCTACTTCACGAGGAGCGAAACATCAACATACATCGGCACCAAGAGGAAGCCCATGGGAGACTTAGAGCTTTAGGATGTTTATGTTTTCTTTATTGCTTTGAACTATCTCTTGTACTTAAAAGAAAAAGAATAATAATGAGAAGTACTAATAAATGTTTGTTCATTGCTTGTTTAACAAATTTAAATCTCTTAGGTCCTTGAAAACATTGCATTGCATTCGCATAAACATTGCATATCATAGCATAACATTGCATCACGGTACATTGGAGATTGGTTTTCTCATTTGCTCGCTATTTATTTTAGAAATGGCTCTTGAGCAGATCGTCAAAGATCTCCAGCTCGGAATGCTCAATTTCATGAGATGTTTACCACTTGGTCCAAGGCCAAGAAGATCGAAGAAGCTCATCAACAAGAAGAAGAAGGTCGTTGGTCTCCTCAACATGGTGAGACGTTCAAAGGGGTCCTAAAGGTGGTCGACGTGAGCTCTCTGAAGGAAGTGTCCATACCGAGGAGTACCAAGGGTGATGAAGGTGATCAGCGTGAGCCAAAGAAAGGAGAGGATCATTCGATTATGGCGGACTCGGGGAAGATGACAAGTACAAACAACTTGAAGACCGTCTGAATCTTTGTGAAAACTTGAAAATGTCCGGTTGAACTTTGATGATCCGAGTCTTGTTCTGGTGTTGTGATTCCTCCCAAGTTCAAAGTTCCACTTTTGCTAAGTATGATGGCATGTCTTGCCCTAGTGCATTTGAAGTCCTATGTCCGGAAGATCAATCCCCACGATGACGAGAAAGTTGTGGATGCACTATTTTCAAGAGAGTTTGTCCGGAACCCGTTGGAATGGTACTATCGACTAGAGAATGATAGTATCCGTACTTGGAGTGATTTGGTGATGCTTTCTGAGATGAGTACAATTGAATTGACACCCACTAGCATGCAAGCGCAAAGCATGTCTATGGTCGTGACGAGAAGTTCAAGGATGCGGCTCGAAGTGGAGAGATCTAGCGGTGAGTTCAACCACCCTTGTCCAATAGGGAGTTGGTTGATATGTTCATGGGAACACGCAGGCCCATTCTTGATCATCGATTGGAAATTCTTCATCTGGATTCACCTGATATTGACGGTAGCATTATTTGGTATCGAGTGGGAAGATTCATGTAGAGACATCTTGAATCTTTGAAGAATCCTTTGGTGCTAAGAAAGAAGCTAATCTTTGTGTGTATGAATTAGGAAAAGCCAGGAGACCGACCGCTCAATCTGTGGGGGCGGTTGTGATCTCAATCCTACATCAGCACAACCTCGGTAGGGGGCAGCGTAACGAGCAGCGCCGCGAGGCAATAAGATCAACATGCCTTGCATGAGCCTTGCAACACATGTTGAGCGCGAGTGATTACCTTGAGGATCCTCCTCGGGAATGTCAACACTTCCTCTCCAGTACAATCCAATGCTAAGTGTACTTACCATTCCAATAGCCGGACGCGACGACAATTGTTGGGCTCACGAAAAACAGATTCAGGATATGATTGAAGCTAAGGTTGAGTTTGATCCTCTGACCCGAGACTCGAGATGTGATCAATGCTCCTATGCCTAACCACGACAAGAGTTCCAATCTTTGGGGATGATACTTATGTCTTCAACATAGATGACTTGACCATTCCTCACGATTGTTAAGAAGAATTTGTTGCAATCCGGTGTCGATCCGGGATGCCCGGAGTCGTTGGTGCCCGTCTCACACTGATGGTTGTGCGGTTAGAAGGCGTGTTCGGTGCATGATGGATAACGTGAGATACTATTTACGAAACCACCGTGCGTGTCGTGAAGAAATGTCTAAGTTGAAGATCGACAACCTGAGCAATTGCCATCTGTGGGATACCTTGGGGCCAAGTGGAAAGTATGATTACATGGTGAAGTACACTGTCCGATAGTTACAAGATTCTATTGAAGATGTTAAAGGCGACCGGGATGGGGTGACGATTTCCAGGAAGACTATCGTGTTAACACCATAAGGTTTCCTCTGCGGTGATCAGTGCTACAAGTGGCACCTCTCATCATCACTTCTCAAGACCGGTTCCATATTCCTCGACAAAAGCTATCCCTTGGATTATGGGTGATGTTTACTATCATGGCGTCAAACAAAATCCTCGACCATTGAAGATCTTACTGTGAAGTTTCTATTCACACGACATTGATAACATCATAGGATCGATGGGTGACGAGCAGGAAGGAGTATTCTCTCGGAGATCTCTCCTCCAAAGAGACTGCGACTCATTTCCGCATTCGACTACTAAGTCAATATCCCAGCTAGAGGAAAGAACAGTGACTCATCACCTTTCGACGGTACCAAAATTCACCGAAGACACCTCCAAACAAGAAATGGAGGAAGTGCAGAAGATCATCAAGAAGAGTGACTTACAATGTTGTGGAAAGATTAGGACGAGACTCACGTCCAAGATCTCCATGCTTGCTTTCTGCTCTTGTGCTCTAAGGCTCATGCTAATGCCTTGGTGAAGTTTACGAAGAATGCTCATGTGCCGCAAGACACTACCACCAAGACCAGTTCGAGTTTGTATTGCTAGCATTGCCGACAGCCTGAAGCCTGCAATCTTCGATTTACTCCTTGGGAAAACATAACAAGGCCTTACATCTGACAATGCAAGGCACTACATTATCTCATGTTACGGTGGATACGGTTCTGCTCTGGTATCCTACCGGCGCTTTGATGAACGATGTGGTTGGATTCAGACGGTGACATTATTGTGAAGCTTTTGATGGTTCTGCTTGCGATTGCTTGGAAAGCTCACTACGCACAGTAAAGTCGGTTCCCGGACTTTTGATTCCACTTTCTTTGTCATGGACATCAAACTTATTCTTACTATTTCGGACGCCCTTGGATACATGGGAAGGGCCTTATTCCCACTGCATCGAGCTGAAATATCCGGTGAAAGGGAAAGTTATTACGGTGTGTGGTGAAGAAGAGTATGTTGAGTCATCTCGGATCATTCCGCTATCTCGAGATGGAGGGTGAATTCTTGAACTCCTTGTCGAGCTTTGAAGCAATACCAGTCATGCGGCTCTCCACAGCCAAAACTCCCCGAAGTTGCTCAAGTTCCGCCTAGGATGGCCTCATTGAAGATGCTCAAGCTGCCGGTTGAAGAAGGTAGCTGTTGAAATTCAGCTCCACGATCTTCCTTTCAAATTTGACAAGACGGTTTAGGCTTCTATCAAGGGTCGAAGATGATGCGCGGCGAGCGCGCGGCCAACTTTCCTTTCATCGGCCCGAGTGGAATCCGTGCTATGAAGAGGCCGACAGCGGCCGACGGCCAAACAAGTGGATCTTCGACTCGGATCATGAGCTCGACAATTGGAAGGCCGAAGGCGTCATACCAATCTCCTTTACAGCCAGGGTAATTGCTCTTGTTTTGTTTTGCTTTTTCATTATTCTTTATGTTTTGAACAATAAACTTTGAAAGCACAGGTGCCTTGCCAGGCGTCATGGCTTTCGTTCTGAAGGTTAATGCTCATTGTTTGCGTTCATTCAATAAATTCGTTGGACTTTTGCATTCAATTGTGTTTTCTTTCTTTTTCTTTATCACCCTTCAAAAGCTATGTGTTCTTACACACCCACGTGATACATTCGGAATCCTCAGAATCTCGTTAATCATGACTATGCTAGTGCTAAATATGACTTCGATAATCCGATCTATGCCGAAGGCGAAAGTGAGGAAGATTGTGAGGTGCGGAGAACTTGCCAGGATTGCTAGCGGAAGGTTATACGGCCACACCGAAGAGCAAGTTGAGGTCGTGGTAGATGCTGGCCGAAGGCAGAAAAGAGATCAAGATGGGCGGGTCTTGAGAAACAGGTTT
>CM038795.1:99596106-99763945 GCA_021764765.1 Vicia sativa | reverse complement strand
CAACTAAAATACATATTCACCAAACTCTCAAGAAATCTAGATCAAGAGTTGCTTATGAAGCACTGGGGATTTATGTCTCGAGAACATGAATTAGAAGTGTGTTAGAAAGTATAATTCATGTTCATTCGACACGACCGTGATTACGCTTCTAATTAAAAGAGTAGCAGGTGTCTGACAATAGTATATAATAATTGTATATAATCGAAATGTTAGACTTTATTCAATGTAGTCGAATGTCGCATGTTGTCATGATTGCACAAGGCTGCATGAGCCTCCTAGTATTTGAGCCTTAACTTAGTTTCTATTTGGACCTAGGAAAGATGTGCCATATAAGGAGTTTTTTTGTAATCAAAATAGAATCACAATCAACAAACTTTTTACAAATCTGCTTAAATCTCTCTCCTCAATCTTCTTTTTCTTTTCCAAAACACAATCTTTTTTGAAAGTCTTTATTCTAACAACACCGACATGATTCGTCAAGTTCAAACTACATAATATACTTGCTCGATTGTTTCATGAATGAATTATATGTGATTAAGAAATCGGAGACAATCTCCTCCTTAATATACATTCAAACTAGATATGTATCACTACCTATTTTAGGTACATATGTAATAACAAATCCATGTTCATCCAATAACAATTTAGCGATCAATGTAGTAGAAATAGAAATTACAAGTAACACTTAAATTTTTACAAGAATGCCACACTTTGGGATTTAAAACACAAAATGCCACCTACCCAAATAAAATACCAAAATGCCACGATTTTGTGTTGAGTTTATCACGGTCATTCAATGCATGGACGATCGACCCACTTAATTTTTTTCTGCACTGGTTCGCCCAAGGGTGGGACGACCGGTTAAAGGAATTAATTTATTTTTTTGTTTCTCGATTATAAAATTGATTATAAAATTAATATTTTTATATAAATTAGTTTTTAATTAATACATTACAATTAAAATATATTTAAAATGGTAAAATATTAAAATATTTAACAATTAATTAATTATAACATTTATTTAATTGATTAATGATAATATATTTAATTATAATTAATCATTAAATAAATATACTTAAAATGGTAAATAAATATATTATAATTAAAATATACTTAATTAATTATCATTAAATAAGTATACTTAAAATGGTAAAATAAATATATTATTATTAAATAAATATACTTAATTAATTATCATTAAATAAATATACTTAAAATAGTAAAATAAATATATTACAATTTATAATATTTAATTAATTATCATTAAATAAATATACTTAAATGGTAAAATAAATATATTATCATTAAATAAATATACTTAGTTAATTATCATTAAATAAATATACTTAAAATGGTAAAATAAATATATTACAATTAAATATACTTAATTAATTATCATTAAATAAATATACTTAAATGGTAAAATAAATATATTACAATTAAATATACTAATTAATTATCATTAAATAAATATACTTAGAATGGTAAATAAATATATTATCATTAATTAAATAAATATTATAATTAATTAATTGTTAAAATGTTTTAAAAATATTTTACCATTTTAAGTATTTCCGACTCGAACTTTTCTATATTAGTAAAATATAATGACAAAAGTCAAGCAAGGAAAATAGAAACTAAATCAACAAAATTCGTGTACTAAAAAGCAAATAGGGTTATCCAAGACTTGAGAGTTAGTTGTTCCATGTTTAAAAAGTCGGCTTATATATTAAGTAGTATAATACTAATGAATTTATTAATACATTATATTAAAATATACTTAAATGGTAAAATATTTTAAAAATATTATAACAATTAATTAATTATAATATTTATTAATTAATTAATGATAATATATTTATTTTACCATTTTAAGTATATTTATTTAATGATAATTAATTAAGTATATTTATTTAATGATAATATATTTATTTTACCATTTTAAGTATATTTATTTAATGATAATTAATTAAGTATATTTTAATTGTAATATATTTATTTTACCATTTTAAGTATATTTATTTAATGATAATTAATTAATATTTATTTAATGATAATATATTTATTTTACCATTTTAAGTATATTTATTTAATGATAATTAATTAAGTATATTTTAATTGTAATATATTTATTTTACCATTTTAAGTATATTTATTTAATGATAATTAATTAAGTATATTTATTTAATGATAATATATTTACTTTACCATTTTAAGTATATTTATTTAATGATAATTAATTAAGTATATTTTAATTGTAATATATTTATTTTACCATTTTAAGTATATTTATTTAATGATAATTAATTATAATTAAATATATTATTATTAATTAATTAAATAAATATTATTAATTAATTGTTAAAATGTTTTTAAAAATATTATCATTTTAAGTATATTTTAATTGTAATGTATTAATTAAAACTAATTTATATAAAAATATTAATTTTATAATCAATTTTATAATCAAAAACAAAAAAATTAATTAATTTTTAACCCTTTTCCACCCTTGGACGAGTCGTAAAATTTATATCCCGATCGTCATGCATCGACGAACCTATTAAAACCAACACAAAATCGTGGCATTTTGGTATTTTTATTTGGGTAGGTGACATTTTTGTGTTTTAAATTTCAAAGTGTGGCATTCTTGTAAAAATTTCAAGTGACACAAGAGTTCATTCACTCTATAAATAAAGAATTCACCCCAAGATATATATGACAAAAATGCAAGGAGATCAAAGTACAAACAATGAATGATAATTGATGTGAAGGTTACGCCACCTTCTCAACGGATTTACTGTGTAAATTCACACAAGAATAAATCTAGCTTATGAGCCTCGAATAAAGGTAAAATTAGTTGCTTCTAGTTTGACGTTTTTCTGTAGGCTACTTGCAATATAAATAAACTAGAGTAATGGAGTAACATTTTATAATAGGTGGAGTTGGGACTTGTGTGGATATCATATATATCAAAATGAAGACATATATAGTCCACGGTTTGTGTTTCTCACGTAATTTGAATTTACGTAACACGTTTTTGTTTTATCTTCGTTGAAGCTGTGCTTCTACTTGAATTTAAAGTATTTATTTCTTAATATATTTTATCTTGCTTCACAAAACATAACAAATGTGCGAGAGTATGAATCTATATATTAACTTCAATTTGCATTCAAATTGTCAAAATTGATAACATGGGATGCGTAAGTAAAAGTCAGTATGACTGAAAAAATAAAACTATAGACTAAATTTTTAACTATTTGTTAAATTATTAAAGAACCAAGTGGTAATTAGAAACTCAATTTAATTGTTACTTGACCACAATTGCATGCATTTTAGTATCTTGACCAAATCCTTGTGACAGCTTTTGATCTTTCAAATACCTCATGGAATTCATTTGAATTATAGAAAGTCTTGTAACTAAATGTTGACAATTCTTACAAGATGCAACTGCACATATAATACGAAGAGCTGAAGGGAAAAGGGACAAAGAGTAATGCAGTTTGGATGGTCAGTCAAGAAAGTTTAATAGAAAAGAATGTCCAAGCCTGCAACGCCACTTTTGCACAAGTAGGATAATTACTTAACTAAGTTAATTATAGATGTGATAAAACGTATTAGAAAATATTGATGGGAGCAAGATTTATAGAGCATTGATATATAGTGTGAGATTGAGAACATTTATGAGAAACACACGCTTTGTTTCTAAAATCTTAAGGTGATGGGGGAATGAGTTCTCTCACTCATATACTCTCAAATCACCACATTATTCCAATGTGGGACTATTTTCCCCACTATTCACACTTGGTATTTCAACACTCCCCCTCAAGTGTGAGTCCACAATACTCTCCCTCAAACTTACATGCGGACGCCACCCACGACCATCCACGACCATGTACAAGTTTAAGCCGGGCCACCGTCCCTTTCGAACCAAAGACTGATACCATTCTTGGTGCACAAGGATAAAAGTGATCGGAATGATGGAAGAATAAAAAGAATGACGGCTACCAAAAAAAGTAAAGAAATAAATATTGTTGTTATTATTACTGAAATAGGAATACATATTTATACAGAAAAAAATCCAAAACTAAATATGTCAGTAAACCCTAATTAAAAACTAATTTTGGTGATCAAGCTAAAAAGATACTAACGAAGACAAACTAACAAATACTAGTACCTTAAACTAAACTAAATAGTTGTTAAGGAACCGTGGTTAAACACTTCGGACATCATCTCGTGGGTTATATAACTTCTGAACAACACCAGAACACCAGAACATCACAAGTTCTGGATATGGTTTACTGAACATCAGAACTTCTGACTGACCCTCAGAAGTTCTGATTATGAATTATTCTCAACACTAGTGACAACATTTAGCCAACAAATACCTAGGTAAGAATTTCATCTCATTATTGTTTTATATAAAACCATTGATTTCATATTTATTCTCCTTAGGGTTATAGATTAGTCGGATTGGCTTCAGCTTTTTCTTATTCCTTTAGGAACCATGACATCTTTTGCATGGAAAATTTTAGATAGGCACAATCATAAAGAAATAATTTTATACACAATTAATTACAAAATTTTAATTAATTAAAAATAAATATAATATTTTCTCTCTCATTTATTTAAAAATTAAAATATATAAATTTAAATTTTCTCTATTTTTATTGTTTATTTCTAAGAATATTGATATAGGATTCCATGTAAGAATTTCTTCTTTAGTATATGTTCTATTTTTTATTATGATTAGACCCTTTGAGAAAAAATTAAATCTTCTTAGCATTATAAAGAGATTCTAAGTCCACTTTATTCAAAATTTAAAATTTTACTCTTCTTTCTATGAACTTAGAAATGGTAAAAAAAACGCTCTAAGAACTTGTTTTCTAACTCCGCAGACAAGTTTGAATAAACCCATTTGGTAACACCTAAATAATCTTTTGCTTTTGGTTAAAATAAATCTAAACAATCTCAATTTTATTTGGCTATCAAGAACTCTTTAGTAACACATTGAACAAGTCTCATAGAAATCAATAAGATGTTTCCATGAGTCTTTATAGGACTCTCATCGAATTGATTGTCTCTCAAACTGACTGCACTCGACGTAAGGTGTCTGGCCCAATCTACAACGGGCGGCCCAAAGTGAAAGAGAAGGGGGTACCGCAAGACACTCGATGCCAAAGTAAGTAGAGGCGCAAGCGCGAGAAGAGAGAAAAGAATGGATACCCGACCTCTGCGCGAGAGGGTATTTATAGCCCCACGGGCCAAGATCCGATTAGTGGGCGTAAGTCCAAGCCCACTAGCGGATTGTTGTGGATCGCGGTGGTGCGTGGAGGCCAAAGACGGCCTCCTAGGTCACGCCTGTGAAATCCGGGTTTGCCGCGAAGTTCCCGGAAGTGTGGCGTCGAGAGATCCAAATAATAGGTCTGATAATATCGTAAGCACGTGGCGCAAAGCGATCTATACGTGGGCCTTCAAGGACATCCCAAGCTATTTTCCAAAGGGCATTGGGCCTGAATCTGGCTGAGCGTGAGCCGCCCGTATCAGAGCCCCCCAAGTCTTTGCTCTAGTAGAGTAATGACTTTGAAACGGGCGTATCCTCGACGGAGGCGCCTCGCACGCCTCACCGGTAGGAAACGAGCGCAGCCTCGCATTTGTCAGTAGTCAAGCAAGCATACTGGATTGTTTTACCCGGATATCCGTGGGAACGCCGGGAGCGAGGCTAAACGTCGTGTCGCTTTAATGCCACTTGTCATTTTGAGACGGGACTTTGGCGCCTAAAGGTGTGACCAGATGCCCTTGGATTTTGGTTATAAAAAAGGATTTTTAGGGTTTCATTTGTGTATTCTTCCCATTTTCCACCAAAAGCTCTTGAACGCAGTAATCTTCCACGCCTTTCTATTTCAAACTCTTCAACATGTCTTCGACTCCAAAAGTGTAATATTTCTAATTCTTTGATAATCTTTCAATCTGCTTTAGGATGAATTTAGGATGAATTTAGTCTAATTGTATGAATATCACGGGAGGACATTGAATATGGAATTTCTTGCATTTAACGGGAGAGAGTTGAATCAAGGGAGATTCTTGCATTTAGCGGGAGAGAGTTGAACTCCGGGACATTCTTGCGCTTAGCGGGAGAGAGTTGATTCTCACGCGTAAATTGGAGTGGTAATCGCGAATTGAATGTCACGGCTAAAACGCTGAATCTCATGGGGAGATCGCTCGGTATTACGGGAATTTTTATTGATCGGTTGATAAGTTGTCGGAGGGAGGATCCGGGTGAGGTCCCCGAGAAAGAGAGATATCGCCGCTGTCGTCAGACCGGCCTCCCGGTCACTTGAGTCGTGGTGGAGGGTGGATTGATGTCCGACCCACTTTTCTTTCTCGCCGCCAGGTGCCGGGATCGGCGTGGTGGCGACGGGACGAGCGGACCCCGTCGGTAAGGCCGGCCCGACTCCCCGGTCGCTACCGAACAAGGGAGTTTCGCCGACTCTCCACCACTCATCCAACGCGCTCAACGAAATCAAGATTTAGACGAAGGAATTGAGGGTTCTCGGGTCGTGCATCCCTGGTCTCGAAGGAGGATCTGTCATTGCACTCCCTACCAGATTTCCTATGTATGAGTTTGCCTTCCGGAGGCGGCTCACCGCTTCACCGCTTCCAGACGGGTCTTTACATGGTCGAATCTTGCCCTCACAACTCCATTCGAATGCTCTCCGCCTGCGCGGCATTTGAGATCGTAGCCGCTACTTGGGCCACTCTCCCCTCTTCCGTGATCTTCCATCCGCAGCTGCATGCATGGTCTGGGATAAATGCGCCTGGTCTCGCCTGCATCCCAAGAACTTTTCAGTCAGCACTGACTCGCTCAGACTTTAAGAAGCGGTTCTATGTGATAAAGCCCATCACGAGAGAGGCCGAGAATACCCTGTTCGAGCGGACTACGGCGATCAACGAGGACGGACAGGAGGTGGAGGATATGGGTAAGTTTCCTCTTGAACGGGACAGCATTATGAGCGTGGCTGACTTACTCCGTGAAGCCCGAGAAGATGGACATGACGACCAACTTTCCCACGAGAGGTTGGAAAATTTTGTGAAGAGCTTTAGGCCGCCATATGTCGATCGAGGGAAGCGTGCTCTAATTCAATGGGAAATTGAGATAGCCCGCCGACATATCCATACCAAGGCCCTCTCGACCGCAGTCCGATGAGGACGCTACGAGGCTCTTAGGTATTTATTTGGGAATCTATAAGAGTTGCCCGTATTGTGTGCTAACGCTTTCTCGCTTGTTTTGCAGATAAAATGGCGGCCATGGAGGAACGCATGCTCAAGCTCCGTCCCAAGGGTCCTCGACCGTCCGCCAAGGATCGAGTCGTTGACCTTCAACGGCAGGCGCGTGAGGATTCTCAGCCCGCCATCAACACCCCTTCTCCAGCTTCTTCTCCCGACCAACCGCTCAAGAGGCGGAGAGCTGAGCGAGCCGAGCAGGGACAACCGGGACTTTATCCGCTTGGATGCTTGCTGCCCCTGCTTCGCCGTGAGGCAACTGAGGGGAAACCTCCGGTGGTCCAAGCGGCGGAGAGGAAGATGATCTTGGGGCTCGATCCGAAGGTGCGGGAGAGGGCCTAAATGCTGACATGTCCGCGGTTATCCGACTGCTCGAGACCTCGTTGACTCTCAACGACGAGATGGCTGATGCCCACGCCCAAACTTCCAACGCTAACAAGCGGGCCGCTTTCTCCGAGCCGACAACATGGCACAATGGAACGAATCAAGCTCCGGGTCCTGGATGCCCCAGATGAGTCAATGGCGCTGGAGTTGAGGGAGATGAAGGAGAAGTACGAGCCCTGGTCAAAGAGAGAAGGATCACCATGCCGAGGTCAAGTTGCTTGGAGCCGGCAGCCCTCGCCGAGGATGAGTCTGCAAGCAAGACGCTTCTCTCTCAAGTGATTTGATTGCCCCGCGAGGATCCTCAAGAGGATACCGTGGAGGCGTTGACCTTCGGTTTTGAGCGGGTGCTCAAAGAGGTGTGTGTGTCCTGGATGGAGTCAGGACTTTTAATCGGCCCTTTCACCAAGGCGGGTCGACGGGGAGGTGTGGCCCCGATGAATGATTTTTCTTGATTTGCTTGGGCCTCGCGAGCCTCATATCTCCGCGTGCTCTTGTTTTTAATATTCGCATAATCGGGCATGTGCCCGTATTTTGGATGTTTGTAATGGGTCTTGTGCCCGTGAATACTTAGCTGGCCGTCTTCGGCCATTTATTTATCAATGCTTTATTCACGAATGTTTATACTTGTGTTGTTAACTGTTGTGTTATGCTCGGCCTTGTTATCCAACTGCTCGATGTTGTCTTCCCTGGCTTGTGTGCTAGGTTCGGGCTGGGGCCCTGTGCAAGGATGGTCGTGCTAAGAGACCATATATCGTGGACCGTCTGTCATGAGCCGGACATCTTGCCAAAGGTGCAAGAAAACCCGCGGGCCTCGATCGAAGGTTCCGCATCGAACGGGGTCCCTACCTACTGTAGTCGAGTAGGTCCCCGAGTGTAGGTGGCTTGGGGCGCGTACGAGCACCATTCCGCGACCCAAGGCTGAGCTAAATCTCCGAGGAGGGGTTAAAGGGCCACAAGGCGTTGAGCACGTGGTCGTTCTAGCCACCGTAGTACTGCTTTGAGCGCCCTGGGCTCAGGGAGTTGTACCGCTTAGGTTTTCGGTATTACGCCCTGCGTCTGCCTTTGCCCCGACACGATATGGCCCTTCCCTGGCATGCCGCTTCCTCTCGAGATTCTTTTGATTCCTCGCGAGGACCGATCACGACTTAACCGCGCTGATGACCTTCGGTCGTGTGGCGCCAGCTGTGATCTGTTTTAAACGCAGCTTCCGTAATGTCGCCACATCTCGTCGACTCAAATCTAGCTCCTGCCAAAGGCCTCGCCATTTGCTTCTCCTCTAGGGGAAATTCAAACGCCTCGACGCTCTCCGATTTCGACGGCATGACCGCCTTTTGTTCCGTGACGTCAACCGAAACGGGACTCTCCCGTGGTAGAGTGGGAGTTGTTCGTGATGCCCATAGCACGCTATGAAGTTCTTCACCCACCTCGCCTTCCCGAGTCTCCTCACCGAGTCCTCGCAGCAGACCTCGCTCGGCACCGCCACGCTGGTCCGGGATGCTCGGCGATGTGAAGTGGTGCTGTGCCCACTTTACTACGAAATTTTGAAGTTCGACGGAACTGTGGTCCCATTGTCCGTGATTTAGGCCTGGGATACCGGGTTGCAAGGGCGCTTTCGTTTGTAAAACGGAGGATGTTAAAGGAAGTGATTTTGACAAGTGCCTCGGCCTCTATCCATTTCGTGAAGTAGTCCACGGCGACTATAAGGTACTTGTTTTGGTAAGAGCCAGTGAAGGACCGTATATCCATGCCCCACCACCGAAGGGCCACGGGAGGTGAGCGCGAGTGCTCGTGGGTACGATGTGCATGTCGGCGCGGCGCTGGCACTTGTCGCATTTTTACGTGTTCTTTGGCCCTTTTGGCGGGCCAATAGTAGCGGAGCGCAACGCTATGGCAAGAGAGCGCCCCGTGTGTTGTGCGTTAATACTCGTGATTCCGTGAAGAATGCCGCCACCTTGGATTCCTCGACGACTTGAGTGCGGGGATGGAGAAGCTCCGATACAACCGCCGAGGACGACGTAAGAGCATGCACGACGCTTGGTGGCAGCAGCCCACCGCTGGGCACCCCGCTGTGAGATAGTTGAACATGGGGGTCATCCAACACCGCATCACCGATCGTATTTACGCCGAGCGTCACGCGACCTCTCATGCTCTCATTGTGAGTGTTTCAGACACGGAGCGGTTCCTCCTTTCTTTGTGCTCGCGAGCTTGACAGATGTCTCGCCGTGTTCCGCCCCGGGACGTGTTTTATCTCTCGCCTTTGCCGAAGCCCTTGAGTTTTTCCCTTTACAAGGTGGAGGTATTCATGAGGTCGCTGCTTTTATCCGGTAGTCTCCGGAGACTCATGGATGCGACGAGTCGAATCGGTGAATATCTGGATGTTTAAAGCGCCTTATGTCCTCTAGTCGTAGTCTCCGCGAAAGGCCTCATATTCCATTTATTGTTGGATGTTGGGAAGGCCGAGTTAACGAATGTTCGATCACGATGCCTTCTTCGCTTTCGGAGAGACGCCGGCGCCGCTCCCCGCCGAACTTGAGGCCCGCCGACGTAGGATCCATCCGTTCTCGCCCGGGCGCCTGCTCGTAAGGGCCATTTCGCGAGGAAGTCTGGTTAGTGCTTGCCTTCAAGGCTTTCCGCCCTTCATACCGAATGTCGATTCAGAAAGTTCGGTGGGACCATTCAAAGATTCGTCCGCCATGTCCGGACGGGCGCGAGGAGTCGTTTTCACTGGCCGTTTCAGGCGCACGACGACGACGGGCGCAGGAAATAGTATCGCAATCTCCTCGCGGGCATGACGAGGGCGAGCGCGAATTTTTCGAGACGGTCGATATTCGGGTTTCCGCCCAAGGGCTTTGCCGGAAGTAGACGTGTTTGCCCGCCATTGGTTTCACGATGAGTACCGCGCTACCGCTCATTGGACACGCTTAAGCACAAGTAGAAGCTTCCCGACCCGTGGCCGCGAGAGAACCGGTGGTTGAGAGAGTGCTCGCTTGAGGTGTGAGGGGTCGCATTCCTCGCTCCATTCGGTCGGCCTTTCCTCAATAGTTTGAAAATGGGAGTGCGTCAGGCCGATCTTGCTACGAACCGATAGCGAGGTTAGCATGCCGCTCAAGACTTGAATGGATTTCTTGACCGGGTGTGATGCTCGAGAATGCCGACATTTGTCTGGTTATAATCAACTCGCCCGTAAGATAAACCGAGGAACTTGCGGCCTTTGACTCGAACGCACTTCTCCTGTTGAAGCGCATTTTGTGCTTCCGGCTTGGTTCATTCCTTAGCCGTGATGCGGATCGTCCCCGCCTTGGGATTTCGATCATGTCGTCCATGTACACCTCGAGCATGTCACCGATCTCATTTTGAAACACCTTGTTCATCATTCGCTGGTGGTCGCCCGTTCTTCATCCGGGGCATCACGTTGTAGTAATAGTTCCCCGACTGGCCATGAAGGCTGCAAAGTCCCGCGGCCATGTCCATGGGGATCCTGTTGTATCCTCGAAAAGCATCCAAAAAGAAAGTAATTTAGCCACGAGTCTGTCGACCTCTATCAATGTTAGGTAAAGGAAAGCATCTTTGGGACATGCCGATTAAGATCAAGCAGTCAACGCATATACGCCATTTTCCATTAAATTTTTAACAAGTACAACGCTTGACAACCAAGTTGAATACCGGCCTCGGAAATAAAATTTGCTTCTGGAGGTCTTTACAGTTTTTTCGGCACCTCCGCCGGAGACGCCACGCCACGTTGTACTATGGCCCTAGCGGCCGGATCTATGGCGAGCTGATGGCAAAGTACCTTGTCGTCAGTCTGGGCATTTCGCCGCGGCCCATGCGAAGAGATTCATTTTCCCGAAGGCAAGCTCGAGTTGCTTTCTGTGTGTCGGGAGGTTTGCTACCGATCTTAACGTGATGGCCGGGTCTTCCGAGGGGGACGAGCTCGAACTCGCCGTGAATTGGGCGGAGTGATCCGCCCCTCGCTTGCCTGCCGACTTCGCCCGCTGTGAACTGGTGTCGAGGTCCACCGGCCGACGCTAGCTCGATCCTCTCGCTTTGGGAGCTCGACTCGGGCGCGGTCCGGCCCTTCTTGTTGGAGGCGGTGCTTGGGCCGACCAAGGTCCGTCTCCGCCGCGTCGCAGGGCACCTCCTCGCAGCCTTTGATGTCGCCGCAGATGGTGGCGACGCGTCTCGCTTGGTGTAGAACTTGAGCCTGGTGGACGGTCAAGGAACTGTGAGTTCTCGCCAGCTGCTCGCCTGTAATGACGCCAGAGAGTGGCGCCGATCACTAGAAAGCGAACCTTGACTCGTCATGAACAACATCCTCGCCGGTGACGAGGAGCTTGACGATCCAAGGTCGGGATGTGGAGCCGTTGAACCCCTCAAGGTCGGACCTCACGATGGTGATAGGTGAGATTCACGAGTGGAGTGTTCGGAACAGTGAGTGTACATGACGTCGACCGAAATGCTCACGACTGTGATCCCGTGGACTTCGGTTGGCCATCCTTGCTTTGATAAGGAGGAATGGGCGCTGGTGCTCCTCCCGGAAGTTCCTCCAGTAGAAAGTGATCGTCTGCATTTGCCGCGAACTGTTCGAGGAGACATCGTTGATCGGGGCCTTGTCGATCGCTCATCGAATCCTCTTAGCCGAGTTAATGGACGCTTGGGTGTCGCCACCGGAGATGACCATGGCCGAGGGGAATTCTTCCCACGGGTCAGGTGAATATCGGCCCAAAATCTTCTGCCTAGTCACCGAGTATGCTATCCGGTAGGGGCTGAGTCCCTGTGGTCGGCCCGCCCCCCGGGCCTTTGGTATCCGGCACTTCGAGCCTTCGTGCTTCTTGTATTGTCTCGAGTCTCCCACCTTGATTAGTGTCTCGATTGCCCTGAGGTGGACGTTCGCCAAGTGATCGTGACTTTGTGATATCGAATATTTTGTCCTGCCGGCGCCGGCTTCGTAGGAGTGGGGTTTCAGCGCCCGACCCTCCGGCCCTCGAACTCGTGAGTCGAGCACTCCGCCAGGATTCGCCGCCGGGAAGCGTCACCGTGTGTAATCGTGAAACCCGCCGACTCGACCCGCCGCGGATTCCCGGCTTATCCGCGCTGCTTTTCATCGACGACGAGACTAACTCGCCCGGGTCGCTTGCTATCCGGTGTCTCGTATGCCTCTCGAACCTCGACTGGTCTCCGCGCGGTTGACGGCTTCCTTCCTCGTATGTGATATAGGCCCGAGCCTTGTCGAGAGCATCAAGGTGGTCGGGGTTCATGCCAACGGCCTTCCCGAACTGTGACTGGAGCAGCCTCTTCCAAGGTATCGCTTCATCGGTCGCTTGTGGAACTTGTATAGCTTCAAGGAAGCGATCAATGTATTTCGGAGGGTTTCGGCTGTCAATGATGGCCTCGAGGGAGGCCTCGCCTTTGGATGCCCGCGGAGGTCGGAATGTGCTCGTGAACTGGGCCTCGAGCTCTCCAAGAGTGTATGGACCAGGGTAAGCTTTTATACCCATCATTGCTTTCCGAGAGTGGTGGGGAATAGCTCGCATTTGATCGGCCCCCACGTTGAGGTATTGGAGCATAGCCTCGAAACCGTCGATGTGGTCGATGGGATCGCCGACCCCATCATAACGGGCGTAGCCGAGGCGGCTTTCTCCATTCCCGAGGAATCGGGGTATCATGATGCTAGCGACAAAGGACCGCTGTGGGTCGCCCCTCGCCGCCCGATGGGAGAGCGCGAGCGGAGCGACGTTGATCTTGGGGCGGTATACGCTCGCTTGGTCCTTCTAGACTCGCTGGGTTTCTTCGCTCGCCGGACGCGATTGGGGTCGCTCGGTTGTTCCTCGGTCTCGCCGCCTATCGCGGGTCCCCTTCCTCGAGCGGGCGGGCTGGGTCGAGAGTCATCTCTTGTTCCTCGCGGGAGTTTGAGAGCGATGTCGCCGAGGGGTGAGTGACCACGAGTCTGGTCGCCGACGCCTCCGCTGATCGGGCGGGAGGCTTGAGAACGTGAAGGCTCCCCGTGAAGAGGTGAGGTTGGTGTTGTTGATCGCTAAGAGGGTCAGACCGTGGATCGGCATCGGGAGGTGGCAGACTTGAAAGACCCCTGGGTCGCTTGTCCGACGACGATTTGATTCGCAACGGCTTCTCCTCGATAGATCCAAAGGGAGGAGGCAGCTTGCCCATCGCGAGGATCTCCGCCGAAAAATGGTGTCGCTTTGCTCGGCCACATCGCCGCGAGGGGACTTTGCACGTTGGTTGCATGATCGCCATGACAAACCGAAGCTTTTTGCTTTTGGTCAATCGAATGAAAGGAGACGGGAAGCAAGATTCCACAGACGCACCGATCGCATTCGACTGTATAAGGTCTTGACCCAACTGCAACGGGCGGCCCAAAGTGAAAGAGAAGGGTACCTGCAAGACACTGCCAAAGTAAGTAGAGGCAGAGCAAGTGCAGAGAAGAGAGTAAAAGAATGAGATACCGACCTCTCAAGTGAGAGGGTATTTATAGCCCCAGCCACTGTGCCAAGATCCGATTAGTGGGCGTAAGTCCAAGCCCACTAGCGGATTCGTTAGGGCTGCGGTGCAGGAGGCCAGACGTGCCTCCCCTAGGTGTCGCCAGAACCGGGTTTGCCGCTAAGTTCGGGAAGGTGTGGCCGAGGAGATCCAATAATAGGGTCCGATAATATCGGGGCACGTGGCACCAAGGACCGTTAGCACGTGGCCCCCAAGTGGACATCCCAAGCTATTTTCTAAAGGGCACCAGCCTTAACTGGGCTTAGAGCGTGAGCCACCCGTAACACAAACCATGCAAGAACAATATTTTTTATATCAAAAGCCACTTAAATTTGCCGATTTGAACCCAAGAGAAATTTACTCATCATTAGTTCTTTTTGTAATAATTCTTATAATCCACCTAGATAATGGATAACCATAATTACTTTTCTTGATCATTCTCGTTATTTGAAAAATGTTGGCGTTAACTATTTTCCTCGCTTCTTCATATGTTAACCGTATAACCAAACTACTTTTAGATTTGCCTTTGTTCTCTTCTTGATTTCTCGAATCAAATATCAATCCGCTTAATGCAAGAGTCTCGATAATTATAAAAAAACCAATAGCAAGCAATTGAACTATGTTGATAAAGCAAATCAAGTATGATATAATCCGAATAATATCGGGTTCGCTTTTTAGGTGGAAACAAAACTTGGTCAATACCTGCACTTCTCAGACATGAACTCGATTATTAGGACCCTTCTTCTAGAAACCGTAGTGTGAAACAAAAACCAATAGCAATTTATTTAGTAATTGTTTTATTCAAAAATTTATTTCGCACTCCATATATTTAGATTTGTATTCCTACAATTTTTTTAAAATGTCAATTATACTTTTAAATATTTTTAATCAATTCACCAATTCAAATTTTATTATTCACCAAAATTTAAAGTTTGCACCTTTCGATGCTCGAAATAAAGAAAGTGTTCTGGTATGTGTTGTAACAAATCAAAACACTTTTTGAAAGTGCTCTGCTTTAAAAAAATGTTAAAGGAATTTTAGCAACAGTTCAAAACCGTGGCCTAAAATAACAAAACTATTTTTAATTATCATACTGCAACACTTTTGAAAGTGTTCGGCATGTGTTGTAAACAAATCAAAACACTTTTTGAAAGTGCTCGCTTTAAAAAATGTTAAAGGAATTTTAGCAATAGTTCAAAACCGTGGCCTAAAATAACAAAACTATTTTTTTAATTATCATACCGTAACACTTTTTGAAAGTGTTCCGTTTTAAAAAAACATTGCTAAAAGAGTTTTAGCAACAGTTCAAAACCGTAATCTAAAATAAATAAAAAATTGTTTTTTTTTAATTTACATACCATAATACTTTTTGAAAGTATTCTAATTGGGTTTATTATTAAGATACCGAAACACTTTTTGATAGTGTCTTGGTTTAAAAAAATTGATAAATGAGTTTTAGCTACGGTTCGAAATCGTGGCCTAAAGTAATGAAATTGTTTTTCAAAAAAAAACTTATCATACCGAAATACTTTTTGAACGTGTTCCGGTTGGGTGTGTTATTAAGATACTGGAATACTTTTGGAAAGTTTTGACGTGCACCGATCGAAGGTGTCTTGGCCCAACTGCAACAAATATGAAGATGAAAGAGGGTACCGCAAGACACCCGGATGTCAAAGTAAGGAACGCCAAGAAAAAGCAAGTAGAAAGAGAGAATGAATGAGATACATGTCCTCTCTGTGAGAGGGTATTTATAGCCCCGCGCCGGGCCAAGGTCCGCTGAGGGTAGTGATCCGCCCACTAACGGACTGCTAGGGCTTGCGTAGCTCGAGGCCAAGACGCGGGTTCTCCTCGATTGTCGCCCGGAAATCCGAGTTGGCCCGAGATTTCCGCGGCGGTGGCGCTTAGGTAGGAGTAACGGGTCCGTTATTTTCGGGGCACGTGGCAACAAATACCGTGGCCACGTGGCCTTCAAGGCAAGTGATGCAAACGTCTTTAGGGCAATGGCCTTTGGCTCCGCCAGATTGAGCCCCTATGATCAGGTCAAGTGTTGGGCCGCCTGTAACAGAGCCCCCAAGTCTTTGCTCTTATTTCGAGAGTAATGACTTTGAACTGAGCGATCTCACGGGGACTTTGTCAAGTAATGCTCAGATGTATACGGGCACGAACCCGTAGCTACAAAGTGACCATCGATGGCACGCTTGGTTTGTTAACGTCGGGATGTCCGCATATCCATGTTGCAAGATGGATGGCTTGGCCTCTTAGTCCTGGGCAGTGTCGAACGGTCATTCCATGTGCCGCTTATGCCACATGTTGCCTGAGAAGGTGCGTGGCGCCCAAAAGGCGGACCTTTCGATGCCCAAGGTTTTGGCTATAAAAGGGGTCCTTTAGGGTTTCATTTGTTTATTCTCCAAATTCTCTAGTTTCTCGCCAATAGAGTTCTCGAACGCCAAGCTTGCAAAACATCAACTCTTCAATTCCCAACATGTCTTCAACCTCAAACGCAGGTAAACATCCCTAACTCCTTGATAATCTTCTTCAATTTGCATTTAGGATGAATCTAGGTCTTGAATTTGTATGAATATCATGAGGACATACTAGAATATCCTGTGAGAGGCTTCAATATCACGGGAGAGACTATAATACATGGGAGAGGCTTGAATATCAAAGAGAGACTTGAATATCATGGGGAAAGTTTCATGTCATGGGAGTTCTGTGGGTCCCATGAGGGAATTTGATGAATGCTGATGAATTCTTGAGTCCCCTGGGAAGAAGTGAATTCTCCGGGAACGATTCGAAGTTTCGTGGGCAATCCATGAGGGTTTTTCGAGGGAGTATGACTTTACGGGGAGAATTACCCTCGAGCGATCCGCTGGGTCCCCGAGAGTGAGTTTGCTTATCGCATATGGTCTCCGGCGCTTCCTTGCTCGCGTCGCCGCCCTCGCCTTTCACTTGAGTTGTGGTGGTGTGGATTTGACATCCTCGAATTCACTTTTCTTTCATTGTGTGTCGGGAACATCCTCGGAGAGGGTACATGTAGTCTCGACGAATAAGACCGGTCGCGACCTTTCCTAGGTCGCCCGAGCCAAGGGATTTCCGCCGATTTTGTCACGATCCTTTCACCGCTGCTCAATTTGATCGAGATTTGGACGAGGGTTTCAACCTTCCGCCGCTCAAATCCCCGGAAGGCACGATTTGCCTCGCATTTTCCACGATTTAACAACGAGTTCGCTGCTTCGGGAGGCGGGTCGATGCCCTTCACCGCCAAGTGGGGGTGTTCATGGTTAGATCTCGCCTCACACAACTCCATCCGAATGCCTCGCTTTCGCGAGGTATTCGAAATGTGTCGCACTGACATCAGGCCACCTCCTCTATTCTTCCGCGACCATCTCCAACGCGATGGCTCATGACAAATGCTCCTGTGTGGTTCTGCAGCCGGGCAAGCTGCTCAGCCAGATTGGAGTCCGTCCAGACTTCAAGAAACGCTTTTACGTGGTGAAGCCCTCACCGAGATGCTAGGACACCTCTTTGTGCGCACTGGAGGTCGGCGAAGATGGCAAAGAGGTGGACAGGCTGAGGGCGAGGTTCCCACTCGAATGGGATAAAAAGCATTACGAGCGGGGACCGGATTTCTACTCCGTGAGGCCCGAAAAATTGGATAAAGAAGACCAGCTCTCCTATGAGAGGCTGGAAAATTTTGTGAAGAGCTTCAGACCGGCAATCTGTGTCGACCGGGAAGGAAATGTGCTCCTTGACTCCAATGGGGAGATTGAAATTGCCCAGCGATATATTAATACGAAGGTCCTGCTGGATTGCGAGTCCGACGAGGACACGCTGAGGCTTTTAGGTATTTGTGTTCGGGAACATAGAGGTGTACGCGTTGCTCGTCTTTTAACTTGTGCTAACTTTCCTTTATTGCTTTGCGCATCGAATGGCGGTCATGGAGGAGCGATGCCTGTTATGCATAAGGGTGCCCGGCAACCGCCAAAGACCGTGTCACCGTGTTTCAAGAACAAGCGCGAGCAGACACCCAAGTTGGAACACCTTCCGCCTCTCGAACAACCGCCAAGAGGAGGGCGCAGCTACTGAGCGGGGTGCCTGGACCCGCCTCGACCGACGCCACGTGTTGCCTGCATACGGCCAGAGGCGCCTTGAGGGCAACCTCGTGGGCAAGAGGCGAAAGGGACATGATCGCTCGACCGCTCAAGTGAACGCTGGCGTGTCCGCTGGGTCATCCCGGATGCTCGAGACCTCTGACGCTCAACGACGGCGCCCGGACTCCGAGCCAAGGTCATTAAAGCTAACGCTGCGGTCACCAATTGAGCTCAGAATATGGAGTATCATATGAATCGATGAAGCCCGAGGGACGAACCAGATATGAAGAAATGGCCGAGAGACGAGAGAGATGACGGAAAATATGAGTCGTTGGTCGAGGAGGAACAAACTGATGCTGTGTGAAACTGCAAGGCGGGTGGCCCTATCGAGGATGAGTCCACCGAGGAGCAAAGGCCCTTTCTCGGCGGATCTGATCATGCGATATGGGTCCTCAAGAGGACATGGAGGCGTTTCCTTTGGTTTTGACCCGTTCAAAGAAATGTAAAGGTAAACCCCGGCCTGGAACTCGTGACCTCTGAGATTGGCCCTTTCACCACGTGGTTGACAGTGCATCGTGTCTCCATGATGTCTCGACGAATTGGTTGGGCCCGAGTCGTTGTTTTTCGCCCGCGTTCCTTTTGAATTTGTAAAACGTCGTATGCCCGTTATTGTTTTGTCGGCCTTTGTTGGTCGTTAATTTTATGAATTTCTGTTATTCTAATTGTGTTAATTGCGCCTTATTTGTTATGCCAATTATTTTATTGGGTATGTTCAATTGTAGAAAATGTTCGACCTTGTTGTTCCTAGTTCATATGCTAGGTTCTGGAGGTGGAGGGCTCCCCCGCGAGGATGTCGTTTGGGACTACACCGAGGCGGACCGTCCGTCATGAGCCGACATCCCGCCGTAAGTGCATGCTAACCCACGGCCTCGATCGAGGAACTGATCACAGGGGCACCCGCCATGCATCGCCGAGGAAACCCCCGCTGTTGGTTGTTTGGGACTCGCTAGCACCATTTCATGCCCAAGGCCGAGCTAAGTCCTGCAGGGAGCCGCCACTATGCTCGGCATGTGATCGAGCCGATCTAGTGTACACTGCTTGAGCTTTGTAGCTCTGGTCGAGGGAGTTGTATTCTTTAGATTTTCTAAGTAATAGGCTCGTGTCCGCTTTTCTCACGCGATAGACTCTTCCCAATTGGCGCGCTCGCGAGATTCCTTTGTTCCCCGCGAGGACTAGGTCAGTGACGTCAAACTCGCTAATGACTTTGCCGTCGTGGCGTAATGTAATTTGTTGTTTCATGCGGGCTTCCCGAGGGTCACGCTTTCCTGGATCTCGCCGACCAAGTCTAACCCCGTAGCGCTCGCCGCTCACTCTCCTCGAGGGGAATTTGGTACCGACGGTTCCCCGATTTCTGCTGTATAACCGCTTCTTCCGCACGCCAACCAAAAAGGGATTCTCCAGTTGTGAATGGGGAGTTGTCGATATGCCCACGACGCCCGCAGCTCTTCAACCCACCGCTATTGGCCTCCCAGTCGCCGCCAAGTCCCCGTAATAAGACCCTCGTTCATGCTTTTGCTTGACCGCTTGTATGGGGTGCTCGCCAAGTGAAGTGTTGCTTGGTGCCTAGTCGTGCCACGAAACCGGAAATTTAGTCGGTGAATCGTGTTTGTCCGTGATGGGCCCGCAGGATGCCGAAGCGGCAAGGATATTCCATTTGTAAAATGGAGGATGTTGAAGGAAGTGATTTTGGCAGTGCCCCGCCCTATCCATTTTGTGAAGTAGTCCACGCCACGATGAGGTATTTGTTTTGGTAGGAGCCTGTGTGAAAGGATCAAGATGTCCATTT
This sequence comes from Vicia sativa, assembly GCA_021764765.1. NCBI lineage: Eukaryota > Viridiplantae > Streptophyta > Magnoliopsida > Fabales > Fabaceae > Vicia > Vicia sativa. The sequence goes on along the minus strand of CM038795.1, from coordinate 99,743,848 downwards.
CCCACCAACCAAAGGGCCACGGACGTAAGTGTCGTGGAGCTCGTGTGGTGGAGCAATGTGCATGTCGGCGCAGCCGCATTTGTCGCGATTTTGACGTGTTCCTTTGCGCCTCTCATAGTGGCCAATAATACTGGCGCGCAAAGGCTCGCGGGCAAGTGACCGACCACCAAGTGTTAGCGCTGATCCTTCGTGGATTTCATGCGGTGATGTCGGTCACCTTGACCCTCGACGCACTTGAGAGGGGATGGAAAACTTCGCCGATACAAACGTTGTTCGAGGATCTACATATGAGCACGCACGCCGCTTTGGTGCTAGTTGCTTTCTAATTTATCCGCAGAGGTAATTGAATACGTGGGTCATCCAACAAGGCCCCGATCAGGTTAATGTCGAGCGACACCGAGATTTCTCGATGCTCGGCATAGCGACTCTTGTATCACGGACTTGCCACCCTTTTCCTCGTGGCTCGCAAGTTTGACAAGATGTCTGCCCGGTGTTTTGTTCGGGACATGCTTAATCTCCGCTCGGTCGGTTTCTCAATTCTCCTCGACGAGATCGAGGTATTCATGAGGCTATTGCTGGTCCGTATCCCCCGAGGACTTGTGACGCGACGAGTGGGAGTCGATGAACACTGATGTCTCGAGCGCCCATGTTCGGCGAGGCGCAGCCTGCAAGCAAGGCTTCATACTCAAAGATCCCACCAAATTACATCGAGGCGAGCAAGGAGCTATTTTATGGGTTGTTTGGTCCGACGACGATTACGTATGTAGCGGCTTTTTCGATTTGTTGATACTCAGTCTCGGCCCTTGAAGGGCTTTGCTCGTAAGTAACCGCTTTTGTCCGTCTTCGCCGCGATTAGAACCGCGCTTAATGCTTCATTGATACAAATAAGTACAAGTATAATGTTTCCCCACTTAGTGGCCGCAGAGCACTGGTACGAGAGTCTGCTTGAGGTGCAACAGATTTGCTCGCACTGCTCCATTCGAAGGTCGGCCCTTCCTCAACAATTTGACAAACGGAAGGGCATGTCAATGAACCTAGCACTAAACGTGATAGGGAGGAGCATGTCGCTCAAGATTTGAATGGAATTTTTGGATCTGGGGTGCGTAATCGAAAATGCCCGACATTTGTCAGTTAGCTTTGATTCCTCGCTCGAGATAGAAACCGAGGAACTTTCCCGCCTCGACCAATGTGCACTTTTCTAGATTTAAGCGTATTCATGCCTTCAGCTTGGTCTAATACCCTCTTCGACGTGAAGCGGGCCGCCCCCTGTGGGATTTGACGATCATGTCGTCCATATAAACCTCGAGCATCTCGCCGATCTCGCCACGAAGACTTTGTTCATCATACCGTGTCGCCCACGCTCTTTAGTCCGCGGCATTACGCTAGTAATAGCCAAGGCGCCATGAAGGCCGCAACTTTTGTCGCCATAGCCCGGGATCTCTGTAACTGAAGCATCCAAAAAGAAAGGCTTAGCCGCCGAGTTGTTCACCAACATCAATATTAGGCAAGGAAACATCTGGGACATGCCCGATTAAGATCAAGATAGTCAACGACATTCCCCATTTTCCATTAGATTTTTAACAAGTATTAACGCTTGATGCCCAAGCGAATACTTGGTCTAAAAATAAATTTGCCTCTAGGAGGTCCTTTACGCCTTTTTCAAGACCGCTCGAGATCGCCACGCCACGCTGTACCACGGCCCCAGCGGCTGGGTCTATGGCGAGCTGGTACAAGCGACCTGTGGTCGAGTCCCGCATCTCCGCCAGACTCCATGCGAAAAATCTGCTTGTCCCGGCAGTTCGAAGTTGCTTCTTCATGAGGCTGCAGCGGGCGCCGATCCTGACGCACTTGTCGGGTCTCCGAGGTACGAGCTCAAACCCGCCATCCGGAATTGGGGGATCCGCTCGCCGTCCATCGGCATCATCCTTGCAAACCGTGTCGAGGTCCACTATGCTTACGCTGATTCGGGCTCGGGCTTGGAGCCTCGACCGCCATCCCGCCCATCCTTCTTGTTCGCCGGCAGCTGGATCGACCAGGTTCGCCCTCGGCCGCGGGCGCCAGGTGGCATCTCCTCGCTTTGATGTCGCCGCAGATGGTAGCGACGCGCCCTGCTTGTAGAACTCAGCTTCAAATGGATTTCGAGGGACTCTGTGAGTTCCGCCAGAGTGGTTCTCCTGAATAGCATTGCAGAGGAGTGGCAACACCACCAGGAAATGATTTTGACTTGACGCGAGGCAACGCTCTTCGCCAAGGTGACGAGGAGCTCGACATATCCCCAAGGTCGGACGTGGAGCCGCGAACCCTCAGAGGTCGATCCCACGACGGTGATGACGGGATGGATCACGAAATGAAGGTTCGTAAAAGATGAGTATACATCACGCTGACCGAGCTTCCTTCATCGACGAGGATCCTATGCACTTCAAAGTTCGCCATCCTTGATTTGATAAGGAGGGAATATGAGTATGGTGCTCACGGGAGTTCTTCTAGGTAGAAGGATCGCCCGATCGTCAGCTGAACTCTCTCGAGAGACCCTGATCGGGCCTTTCGATCAATTGCCGAATTTTCGCTGGCCGAGTTGGTGGACACCGCTGATCACCACCGCTTTTAGATGACCATGGCCGAGGGAAATTCCTCCCATGGGCCGTGAGTGAACGTGGGTCAAGTCCTCTCGTCCGTCACCGAGTATGCTATCCGATAGGGCCTAATCCCTTGGGGTCGGGCCTCCTCGACTTCCTTGTTTTCTCGGCACCTCGAGATGTTTTGTTTCTTATACCCAACCTTCCGCCTTTGATTAACGCCTCGATTGCATCCTAGATGGACGAACCCTGGAGGTGTCCATGGTTCATGATACCGACAGCATTTGGTCCCCGCCGCCGGCTTCATAGGAGGGTTTTACCGACCCCACCGCCTTTGAATTTCGTAGCGAAAGCACTTCGCTAGGATCCGCCGAGGTTGCCGGTATAGTCTCGTGAAGCGCCCAATGGGCCTCGTGGTCTCGGGATCTCGTGTTCGGTCATCGCGCGCTTGTCATCGTAAGGGCGAGACGATCGTGTTTCGCGTGGTTATCCTGTGTCGATTTTCCTCTTATGATTGCAAATGAAATTGATTTTCCTTGTGATCTCACGAATGGACATGGTCATGATGAGAATTTTACCTCTGTGGTGATTCGGATTGCGTGATCATTTAACGCTGATGAAGAACAATTTCTACTCAAATTAATATCATCAATTTTGCCCGATCAAAGTTAGCCGTCACGAACGAAACTTTGAGTGAGAGAGTGAACGAATCTTCAGGATTCGTGACCGAATTTTCATCAAGTGTTAAGCTTCATCACGGGTCCTATTTATAAGACCACAAGTGTGGCTATGTTTAAAAGCCCAACAAAGGCTGTAAACTAAAAGCTCTAATAAAGCACACGAAATCATACATTATGATGTATCGTATCACTTAAGTATGGTACCTTACCATATTCCGATTCCACTTCAGATTCCATTTAAGTACACCGCATCTCTACGATGTTCCTTATTTTCACTATCTCTCATTAATCTTCTATGTGTGACTGTAGGGTTTCAAGGACGTTGGCAATTATATTAAATCATATTTAACATAATAAACAGAAGCGTATCTAGCAACACATCATCGCTACCCAAGTCACGAAAATGTCATGTGATCCGACAAACTTTTCCGTGGATAATACTTGCGGTGTATAATCACCTTGCTTTATGTCATATTGAACACAAGGCATATAACCGGTCATCCTTGTCCGGCTCAATATTGGGCCTCGACATTTATCCTGCTATGATGGGCAAATTTATCAGGTCACTCATGTCCTCAAGATGCTTGTGAAGTACCCATCAACCTGCTTTTATGATCATCCGCCACGACAACGCTTGATCAAAGAATAAAGCACTGAATCTCACATCTAGGGTCCATAGTGTTTCAGTCATGGTGGTATGCAATCACTTATCACCATGAGAATAACTTATGACACTTTGCATAACATTCTATGTAGTACTCATAGAAGGAGTCAATCCAAGATAAATATTACCTCAATATTTATACCTATGTCAAGACTCTGATAACTCCTTATCCATGATCCACGAGATGCGATCACGCCTATCTTCATAATAATCTTAATGCTTTAATGTTATCACACTTCACAATAAAGCTCGATTATGGATACTTTAAGAATAGTGTCCTTATGTTTAATAGATCTCATGATTAAGTCACACTTAACATTGCATTAAACAACTAACTATTCTAGGACTTTATTATTTCAAAAAGAAAACATAATAAAGAAAAGCCTTTTATTTAATAAATAATTCGATAAGTACCAAAAGGTATTGGCCTCTAGGGCTTACACCAACAAAGATAGTCGTGAAGTCCAGCGGGTGTCATACCCCAAAATTTGCCCTCCATCTACTCAAGAGATTTCATACATCCATACTCAAGGATTCCTCAAGAGTCGATCGACAAACTCTCCTAGACAATCAACCCAAACTAGGTTTGTATCTCTCAAGTCAAGATGGATTTCAACATCTCCAATGGCCTTCATGCCTCCTCATATGCTTCAAAGATTCTCCATGTCAAGTTTCAAGCTCACAAGTCAAGTTTCTATAATTGTTCGATGGTCGAAAATCGTGTATTGGACAAAAGTCAATCGTGGTCAACATACAACAAAACTTCGATTTTTGGTCAACATCCTCATTTTGAAGTTACATTCATCATTTGATCAAGGGTTGATCATGATTCATCAAGAAAACTCAAGATTTGCTCAAAAGTCAAACTTTCTAAATTAGGGTTTCTAGATGAAAAGTCAATCGAACTTTGACCGATCATAACTTTCTCATACTTTCTCGTAAATTTTCCACCACCTCTTGTTTTGAAGGAAATTCAATTCTCTACAACTTCATGTCTCACAAGAATGTCCAAAAATGCTTCATTTGAGAGGTATAGCTCAAAACATTGTGTCATTTTCAAAGTCAACAAAAGTCAACTTTTGTTTTGAAGATATTTTGAGCATGGTAACTCCAATTGAGATGAGACCAAAGACATTGGTTAGAGGACTCTTAGAGCTTTCCAAAAGTCCAAGAACACAAAAATGTGGAAAATTGAGCAAGTTACACCATCTACAAGTTGGGCAATTTTGGAAGAATGCACAAAGAGAGATACTCAAAAATCAAAACTTTGCAAATGGGCCTACTTTTTCTTCATCCAAACTTGTTCCTCATACAATTTGGAACATCAAAGCCCAAAGCCACGAATTTTTATTTTATTTTTCTATTTAATTTGGAATTTATTCATTTAAATACAAATTAAATTCAAAAAAAAGTATAAAATCAAAATTAATTGAAAATTGATTTTTCTTTCCTTGGCATCCAAGTAACTCAACAAAGCCAGCAAATTTCGAAATTGATTGATATGGCAAGATTGATTGAAAATTAATCAATTTGAAAATTTGATTTTGTACAAAATCAAATTTGATTTGCATTTGATGATGATTTCTTCCTCAATCACCCAATTCCATCCAATATAAATACACAATGCATATAGCACATGATTAAGGACAAGAATTGCCCAACCCTAGTTTCAAACTCAAAAATTTGTGACCTTCAAGCAACTGCGCTATTGATTCAAATTGTTTCAATGGTTTTGAGATCCAAACACATTCCTTGCCATCCACCGAATCGATCCAGACTTTACTATTCAAAACCATCCGTAATCAAGGAACCGAGTTTGGTTTGTTCTTACAAAATCGAAATCGATTTTAATTTCATGCATTTTTAACATGTTTCGTGGTTTGTTTTGTGTTTAGATGAAGTTTGCAAGTCGCATAGTTTGATTGCATTTTCATTTGAATCAAGCTTGCCATGGTTAGGGTTTCATGGACCGAATTGGGATTCCACAAATAGGAAAATTGGCCAAAACGAATACTACCATTGTTAGAATGACAACCAATCGAACCATGCCTTTAAACTGAATTTATTGTGCATCGATTTTGAATTTAGACTATAGCGCCGCCTCGAGGCCACGCAAATGCCTGTAATTCAAAATGAAAGAGATGAAGTTCTTGGCGCTGAACGATGCAACGGAGGGTGACGCTGGCATGTATCCCACCACTTCGCTTTCAAACACCGATGCAACGCATGAAGCGGCCAGTTAGTCCTCAAGGTTTCAGCCTCTGTCACGAGTTCGATCCCTATGGACACCTTTTGCATTCTTTTTCAAAACTCAAATATTTTCCATATTTTCTTTATTTCAATATTTTTCATCATATTTTAATTTTTTTCATATTTTATTTCTGCATTAAAAATTACCAAAAACATTTTTCTTTTACATTATTTTCATAAAACCTTTATTTAATTTAATAAATTAAAAATATAATTTTGCATGCATATTTATTTTATTTATATTTTTGCATTTAAATCATTATTAATTGCATTTTAATTATTAAATCTTTCCAAAAATCCCAAAAATTATTTTAGCTTATTTATCTTATTTCCAGCATATATTAATTTTCTCATATTAAAATTGCATTTTTCTAACATTTTCTTATTTCAATTTCATCATATTTCCGATTTTCTTATTCTTTCACAAAGGTCCCGATTTGGACGCTTTTATCGCTTTATTTTTCCAATAATGTAATTGCTCATGGGATGTAATAGTTTAATTTAGGCTTTTATTTTCCGCAAGTTAAATTATGTATCTGCCCAAAGCCATGTAATAGCGTAGGTTTACCTTTCCGCACTTTACATTCCGCATTTTACTTTCCGCACTTATCAATTGCTAGTAATTAGGCGGTATGGCAAGATAATAAATGGACATAGCTCACACTAATTTCAAGATAAAATATCTGAATTCAACACACTTCTTTCACACGCACTTTAGGGTAATTCTCTCGATGCCTTTCGAATTCAAATGGTCATGTCCTCGAACGTAGAGGTATTCTAGCACCGCTGCCTTCCAAACAAATCATCATAGTCCCTTCGATACAAAGATCATAGACCCACGATGTCGCCTCCGAATACATGATCTTGACCTCGATTGTCGCCACGAAAATGATGATAGTCCCTTCGAATGTGCTAGGATACTTCCTACAAGTTGCCTTCTATGACCATCCGATGTCCCTTCGAATGTCCCGCTTACATCCAACGAATGGAGCTACCTACTAACTAATGGTATATAGCGCTATTCTAAAGGAATGTAGAAGTACAACAAACGACCAATTCGAGTGGGTAATAAGTCTTTAGTTGCTTGCTCTATCAAATGCTTTTCACACCACACACTTTTTTCAAAGTTCAAATTCTTTTCAAAACAAAACATTTCCGAACACTTTGTATACACTCCTACATGAGTCATTACAAAGTCAAAGCGAAATGCCTTTTTCAAAACATTTTGTCAAACACACAGTAAAGCAATTTTAAAAGTGATCTAGAGCAACTAAGAGCCCAGAGATTCACGGATGGAAAGGGTGCTAATACCTTCCTTTTCATAACCATTCTCCGAACTCGTAATCTAACGAAGGTCTTTTTTCTCATACTTTACCTTCCTTAATTGATAAAATAAAAGTCGGTGGCGACTCTTGCTATCCGCACATTTGGATACAAAATCCTACAAAGTCGGGCTTCACCGTATCACGTAATCGGGCGACTGGGATACACCTTAAAGAGAGAATTGCCTTAGGATTTCTAGATCACCTTTATTGCTTTTTGTTTGACTTGTATGCTTTATCTTAAGGGTTGCTTGGGTATTATATTGTTGGATCCTACACCGATCCGGTTTCCTTTTAGGTAAGTAGCATTAGATCATCGCGACTGCTAGACGATAACTACACGCGGTCAACATGATGGCTACGTTAGCGTGACACTTGTTGCCCGATACTTTCATTCCCAAGTGAAGAAAGTATTTGGCTTCGCGTGGTGTCATCAAGCGCTAACTAAACTTTTAGAACCTTAATTGACCCATCTTGGCCATTAGAAGGTAGTGAGATGGCCGGCTTTGGTGTAGACCGAGGTTGGTTGATACTGATGCTACGCCATTGAGATTGACTTTGGGACATTTTCGATCGACCACTGGCCGTCAGATTGAAATAAGCGCCTACGAGAAAGATCTGTGATATGAGATTCCTAGAACCCGTTACTATTATAGGACAGATGAACCAACTCAAACTTTTGGTGGGTAATCACCTATACCTCATGCAAGCCTTAAACCTAGGCTCATTGTGTGAATTGTTTGTGTGTGCTAAACATGACATCATGACATCATTCGCATTGCATATCATTTCTAACTATTTCAAGGACCTAGGGATTTATCTTTGCTCTGCTTTGTAGGATTATGGCTTCTAGAAAGACTATCCGAATCAACTTCATGGGTATCCTTCTCAACTCAAAGAATTGGTTTTGTAAATTCACCATGCTCGGCTCATCAAAAGACATGGTTATCTACTTGATTTGGTTATTCGGTTTTGAAGAAGATATGATGCATGTCCTATTCCAGCTTTTGATCCAAACACCATTGCTTTACATTTCCAGATTATCGCTTGGTTCCTACCTTAAGAGTTCTCTGTTACTGGGATACCTATTCTTGACCAAATGCCATTCACCGGTCTAGAAAAGGTTCCTAAGTTCAAGACATTGCATCGCCTTACATCTTAAGCGCCGACATCAAGCCAATTGGGAAACTAGAAGTGGAGTTAAGGGTTTACTTTCCAAGTTCTTAATCAAGAAAGCCCGAGAATTCCTCAAAGTTATGAGTTTCATGCATTTGAAAACATTGTGGCCTTGCTAATTTATGGTTTGGTTCTATTCCCTAACTCGGATCAATTCATAGATGTCAATGCCATCAAGTTGTTTCACCCGCAATCCAGGCCTACCTTACTTGGAGACATTCTACATTCTCCACACTGTACTACTAAGCGACAAGGAACTCTCATGTGTTGTACCGCTACTTCAAGGTGGTTTATTTCGCACCTTCCTCCATCGCTTTGAAGAATGAACAAAGGTTGAGATGGTCTCAAAGATTGATGTCACTCTCTCATTCCGATATCCGTTGGAATCTTTTCTCTCAAAAGGACTTCACATTCATCGAGGCCAGGAGAATTCTAATGTACCACTACTGGTATAAGGGGAGGTATTACTTACAACCCTTCTCTAGCTCTACGCGTTTGGTTTTGCTCAAGAGATGGTCCACATGATATGCTTCTCCAAGATATTGTGTTCGACTACAATCACGATCTCCATTACGATTTAAGGTTTATACATGCTGGGCATGGTAAAGAAGATCGATACCAAGACTTTGGGGCACCAACTCCATTCCTTGGGAACCTTACCTCAAATGGGTGCGAGCTCGAGCTCAAACCTCATGATGCCATTCACTGCTCTACCAAGAATTATGGAACTCTGCTATAGGTGACGACTTTTTCTCCATCCCGACATGCCTACCGATTTTGAAGACTTGAAGAGATCCCGGATTCAACTAAAGAAGAAAGGGATACCTTTGAAGCTGTTATGCAAGTGAGAAGAAAGTGTTAGAGTTGACCAAGCTACTTCACGAGGCGAAACATCAACTACATCGGCACCAAGAGGAAGCCCATGGAGACTTAGAGCTTTAGGATGTTTATGTTTTCTTTATTGCTTTGAACTATCTCTTGTACTAAAAAGAAAAGAATAATAATGAGAAGTACTAATAAATGTTTGTTCATTGCTTGTTTAACAAATTTAAATCTCTTAGGTCCTTGAAAACATTGCATTGCATTCGCATAAACATTGCATATCATAGCATAACATTGCATCACGTACATTGAGATTGGTTTTCTCATTTGCTCGCTATTTATTTTAGCGAAATGGCTCTTGAACAGATCACAAAGATCTCCAGCTCGAATGCTCTTTCAGAGATGTTCACCAACTTGGTCCAAGGCCAAGAAGATCAAGAAGCTCATCAACAAGAAGAAGAAGGTTGTTGGTCTCCTCAACATGGGTAGACGTTTCAAAGGGGGTCCTAAGGTGGTCAGCCGTATTGAGCTCTCTGAAGGAAGTGTCCATACCGAGGGGAGTACCAAGGGTGATGAAGGTGATCAGCGTGAGCCAAAGAAAGGAGGAGAGGATCATTCTGATTATGGCCAGTACTCTGAGGAAGATGACAAGTACAAACAACTTGAAGACCGTCTGAATGCTGTGGAAAACTTGAAAATGTCCGGGCTGAACTTTGATGATCTGAGTCTTGTTCCTGGTGTTGTGATTCCTCCCAAGTTCAAAGTTCACTTTGCCAAGTATGATGGCATGTCTTGCCCTAAGCGCATTTGAAGTCCTATGTCCGTAAGATCAATCCCACACCGATGATGTTGTGGATGCACTATTTTCAAGAGAGTTTGTCCAACCATTGGAATGGTACTATCACTAGAGAATGACCGTATCCGCACTTGGAGTGATTTGGTGATGCTTTCTACATAAGATGAGTACAATGTTGAATTGACACCCACTCGCATGCAACTACAAAGCATGTCTATGGGTCGTGACGAGAAGTTCAAGGAGTATGCCGTAAGTGGAGAGATCTAGCAAGAGTTCAACCACCCTTGTCCAATAGGGAGTTGGTTGATATGTTCATGGGAACACCGACAGCCCATTCTTCAATCATCCGATTGGAAATTCTTCATCCGGATTCACCGAGTGATATTGACAAAGAGCGATGAAGTCGGTATCAAGAGTGGAAGATTCATGTAGAGACATCTTCAAATGCGCAAGAGATCCTTTGGTGCTAAGAAAGAAGCTAATGTTGTATGGTCAAAAGCCGAGCCAAGACCGACCGCTCAACTGTGGGGCGCTGTGATCTCCAATCCTACATCAAGACAACCTCGAGACAAACACAGAACCGTAACGCCACGAAGACGAAGATCAACATGCCTTTGTCGCAAGCCTTGCAACACATGTTGAACGCAGAGTCGACACCTTGAGGATCCTCCTAATGTCAACACTTCCTCTCAAAGTACAATCCTAATGCTAAGTGTGCTTACCATTCCAATAGCCTGTAAGATCGACAATTGTTGGGCTCAAGAACAAGATTCAAGATATGATCAAGCTGCAGATTGAGTTTGATCCTCCCGCTGAGACCAATGTGATCAACGCCCTATGCCTAACCATGACAAGAGTTCCAATGTGTTGGGATGATACTTATGTTTTCAACATAGATGACTTGACCATTCCTCCGATGACCGTTAAGAAGAATTTGTTAATCCGTGTCAATCCAGATGCCCAGAATTGTCGTTGGTGCCCATCGCACCGATGGTTGTGCTTGGTTGAGAAGACGTGTTCAAGGCATGATGGATAACCGTGAGATACTATTTCGAAACCACCGTGCGTAAGTCGTGTGAAGAAATGTCTGTTGAAGATCGACAATGCGAACGAAACTGCACTATCTGTGGGATACCTTGGGGCAGCCAAGTGGAAAGTATGATTACATGGTGAAGTACACCGTCTCGATAGTTACAAGATTCCTATTGAAGATGTTAAGGCGACCGGATGGGGTGACGATTTCCGTAAGACTATGCCGATGTTAACACCATAAGGATTTCCTCTCTGATCCTGTGCTAGAGTGGCACCTCTCATTATCACTTCTCCAAGACCGCCCATATTCCTCCGACAAGCTATCCCTTGGAATTATGGAGCGATGTTTACTATCATGGCCAAGCAAGATCCTCCCGACCATTGAAGATCTTATCAAGTTTCTATTCCCGACATTGACAACATCACCGGATCCAGAAGGTGACCGAACCGAAGGGTATTCTCTCCAGATCTCTCCTCCAAAAGACATCGCGACTCGCATTCCACTACTCAATCAATATCCCACTGAGGAGAACCAAGGACTCATCCCGTCAAGAAGTACCAAAGGAAGTTATCAAGACACCTCCAAACAAGAAATGGAGGAAATTCAAGATCATCAAGAAGAGTGACTACAATGTTGTGGAACAGACGAGATCTGCCCAAGATCTCCATGCTTGCCTCTTGTGCTCGAGGCTCATGCTAATGCCTTGGTGAAGTTTCAAGAATGCTCATGTGCCGCAAGACACTACCATTCAAGTTTGTATTGCTACTGGCCAACAACGGCCTAGGCTTCTCGATTTGACCTTCCGAAAGAAACATAACAAGGCCTTGCACATCTCTGAATGCAAAGGCACTACATTATCTCAGGATACCGGTCGCCTCAATATCCTTCCAAGACGCTTTTGATCCTTGATGTCAAGGGTTGGTCCGAGACCCAAGGACATTATTGTGAGAGCTTTTGATGGTTCTAAGCGCACAAGATTGGAGAGCTCATCACATAAAGTCGGTTCCCACTTTTGATTCCACTTTCTTTGTCATGGACATCCGTCCAGCTTATTCTTGCCTACACGCCTGATATCACTTTGCACTGTAACCAAAAGTTGAGGTGGTGAAGAAGAGTATATGGTCACCATACTATTCCGCTATCTCGAGATGGAGGGTGAATTCTTCGAGACTCCTTGTCAAGCAAACAATACCAGTCACCTCTCTCCTCACTGGTTGCTCAAGTTCGCTAGGATGGCCTCATTGAAAGATGCTCATTTGGGGTCATCCTCGATCTTCCTTTCAAATTTGACAAGACCGTTTAGGCTTCACCATCAAGGGTCAAGATGATACGCAACGTCCGCCAACTTCCTTTCGCAGACGTGGTGGAACCAACATGCAAGTGGATCTTCAACTCCATCATGGGCTCAGAAGAAATCAAGACGCATACCAATCTCCTTTAGCCGGAGTAATTGTTTTGTTTTGTTTTTCGATTTCTTTATGTTTTGAACAATAAACTTTGCCTGTGCCTTGCCCGCCATGGCTCGCTTACAGGGTTATTATCCATTGTTTATTTTCATTCAATAAATTCGTTGGACTTTTGCATTCAATTGTGTTTTCTTTCTTTACTTTATCACCCCTTCAAAAAGCTATGTGTTCTTACACACACCCACGTGATACACGCGAATCACTCCGAATCTCGACTATGCTAGTGCTAAATATGACTTCGATAATCCGATCTACCAAGTCAAGACGAAGTGAGGAAGATTGTGAAGTGCCAGAGAACTTGCCGATTGCTACAAGAAGAGCGAGTTATACACCACACCAAGAGCAAGTCGAGGTTGTGAATTTGGGTGTAAAAGAGATCAAGATAGGAGCGGTCTTGAAGGTTAAAGAAAGGTTGGTTCAGATGCTACGAGACTATATTGAGGTTTTTGCATACGAAGACATGCCGGTTTAGACATTGATATTGTGGTACATCGATTGACAAAAGAAGGTTTCTCCCTGAAAAAGGCGCCCCGAGATGTCGAGAAAATCAAAGCGGTTATGAAGCAATCAACGGTTTCTTAGTCACTCTTATCCCAGTTGCAATGTGGTACCCGTGCTCAAGAAGGATGGTAAGGTACGAATGTGTGTGGATTACGAGATCGAACAAAGCAAGTCCGAAAGACGATTTCACTTCCTCATATTGATTTCGTTGACAACACCGCAAAGATAAGTTTTTCCTTCATGGATGGTTTCTCCTACAATCAAATCAAAATGGCTCAAGACATGGAGAAGACTACTGTTACACGGGGCACTTTTCGCTACAAGGTTATGCTGCTCGGAAGAACGCAGCGCCACTTATCGCGCTATGGTGACATTATTTCATGACATGATTCATCACGAGATAGAGGTCTACGCCGACGACATGATAGCTCGATCCGCATCAAGAAGAACATCTAGATCATTTGCGTAAACTGCTGATGTTGAAGAAGTACAGATGAGACTTAATCCTAACAAGTGCACTTTGGAGTCGATCCGAAAACTCCTAGGGTTTGTAGTCGGGAAGAGGTATTGAAGTTGATCCCGCCAAGGTTAAAGCTATTCAAGAGATGCCACCCCCACGAGAAGGAAGTCGAGGTTTCTTGGGCCGATGAACTACATTGCTGTTCATTGCACACCTAATCGCTACTTGTGAGCCAATCTTCAAGTTACTTAAGAAAGATCAAGTAGTGGAATGGAACGACGATTGCCGATCGCTTTTGACAAAATCAAGGAGTACCTACTAATCCTCCTATCCCGATGCCGCCACAAGGAAGACCTCTTATCATGTACTTGATGTTGTTAGAGAACTCAATGGGGTGTGTTGGGCAACATGACGAGTCCGGTCGAAAAGAGCATGCAATATACTACCTTAGCAAAAGTTTACCGATCGTGAAACAAGATACTCACGAGAAAACTTGCAACGCTCTGGCTCATGACAAGATATAGACTCACACTACCTTGTTGATTTCTAAGATGGATCCGATAAAATACATCTTTGAGAAAAGCCTCCGAAGAATAGCAAGATGGCAAATGATCTTGACCGAATATGACATCCAAGACACTTCTCGTAAAGCGATCAAAGGAAGTAGTAGCCATCATTTCTCATGCCGTAGATGACTATCGCCCATCAATTTATGAAGATGTTTTACTAGTTACAGATGGAAGAACGTGCCTGCACGAAGGACCTCGAACAAGGATCCCGATGGACTATGGTCTTTGATGGAGCCTCAAACGCACTTGGCAATGGCATTGGCGCCATCATTACATCCCCCCAGTGACATACACTTTCACCGCCAGATTATGTTTCAGCTTGCACTAACAACATGGCCGAATACGTGCATCATGGGTATCAAAGTCTATTGACTTAAGAATCAAGTTCTTACAAGTGTATGGAGACTCACTTTAGTGATCGACGATTAAATGGGATAAGCATCCGAATCTCATTCCATATCGAGAGCATGTTCGAGTTTGATTCCTTATCAAGAGATTACTTTTGATCACATTCCACGAGAAGAGAATCAATGGCTACTATGTCGCCTATGTTCAAGGTTAGATGGGACAACGAGGCCCCATCATCATTGAGAAGTTTGACGAACCAACAGATTGTTATGAGCTTGATAGTAAGAGAAACCTTGGTACTATGACGTGAAGAGGTATCTGAGACTCGTGAATATCCGCAGGGCATCCATGATAAGAAGTTCATGAGAAGATTTGCTTCCAAATTCTTTCTCAAGAACGACATCTTATACAAGCGCAACCACGACTTGTGCTTACTCTGTAGACCGAAAACAGAATGCGATCATGGAAGAGTTACACAAGGCTAATTTGGTACCCACTCCAAAGGACACACTATGGCTAAGAAGATTTTGAGAAAAGTTACTATTGGTCCACCATGGAAGTCGATTGTCACCGCTATGCTCGATCTTGTCACAAATGCCGATTTATGCCGACAGAGTGCACGACCTCCAAGTACCTCGAATGTTTTAACTTCTCCATGGCCTTTGCAATGGGGCATTGACATGATTGAGATTAAGCCCACGCTCCAATGGACATCGCTTCATCCTTGTGGCAATTGATTATTTCACCAAATGGGTAGCCTCGTATGCATCTCGTTACCAAGAATGTTGTGGCTCGATTCATCAAACATAATCTTATCCGGTATGGCACTCGAAAGGATTATCACCGATAATGGTTCCAATCTCAACAACAAGATGATCACCGAACTCGCACGCAGCTCAAGATCAAACATCACAACTCTTCTCCATATCGGCCTAAGATGAATGGCGCAAGGAAGCCGCCAACAAGAACATTAAGAAGATTATACAAGATGACAAGACTTACAAAGATTGGCATGAGATGTTACCATTCGCTCTTCATGGTTATCGCACTACAAGATGAACATCAACAGGGCAACCCCTTCTCTGTATACGGTATGGAAGCCGCCTTACCCATCGAGGTTCGATACCCTCAACCGTAGTCCTCCAGAGGTGAGTTAGATGAAGACGATCGACTCTTGACCGATTAATTTGATTGATGAGAACGACTCGCATCCATCCGCCATGGATGATTTATCGTAAACGAATGATCGAGCATTTAACAAGAAGGTCAAGCACCGAGTCTACCAAGCGGTGATCTAGTAGTCAAGCGCATCATTCTTCCACAAGGTGATCCTGTGGGCAAATGGACTCCCACCTATGAGGGACCATTTGTAGTCAAGATGATTTTCCTACGGAGCTATGATACTTAGCACCATGGATGGTGAAGACTTCCACACCCCGTGAACGCAGACATAGTCAAAAATACTACGATAAAGAGACCCGCTAGGTCGAACTAGGCAAAAATAAGGAGATCCTGGGAACCGGGCAAAAATTAAGGATATATACAAAACATGTACACCGCAAGTCGAAAACCCGAAAAGGCGGCTTGGGCAAAAAGGGTATCCCTAGATCGAAAACCCGAAAGGGCGGTCTAGGCAAAAGTTAGGATTTAAGCGCACGACTATGTCTCTTCCGATCACCGCTTCAGATTACTATCAAGATTCAAGATTCAAATGGCGAATCACTACTCACTTTCTAACGACAACAAGGAGATGAGATAGTTGAAATATATGAGTACTAGCATAGTTGGAACTTAACGAGATTGTTTCCGATAGCTTTTACCTTTCTTGTGTACAAACCACTTGGCCATACGCCACCTTCAAATAAATACTTCTTTCTCTTTACAATTTCTTGTTGTTATTTGCAATAAGTCCAACGCTTGCTTTGAATGATTATACGATTTGACAATAAAAATCTCCACAAACATACGAAAAGTGAACATTCAAAAGTACTTACTACGTTCCGTGAATTGGGATGACGACGAAAGTCAACGAATAGTTCCCCACAAGAGCATAAAGGTGTCACCCACAACACACCTTCCCCAATGAGTATAAGGGAATCCATGAGCAGCGATTCCACTCAACCAAGCAACGTTACATCGCCCCAAGAACACTTCATCCAAATGGATATTTCTCAAATCCTCCCCTTCTCCCCAAGCAGATCCGACTCAAACTTGGTCGATAGTGCATCGGAGGAAACATACACCTTTTATTCCCACCAGAGATTACAACGGACTCTGACTCTTCAAGCCCGGCCTCTCAAAGAACCATCAAATGCTCCAATGAGATCTACACTGAATCCCCGAGAGCGCCTCTTAAATTTTCTCACAGGATCTACATACAAGGTCCTCAACAGATCGCCTCCCGTGCCTCCTCAGCAGGTCTATGAGATCTCCAACAACGAGCTTCTCAAATCTCTACCTTCCTCAACAATATCTAGGCCCAAGACTTGGTCGATAGTGCATCGAGGAATCCAGATAT
Organism: Vicia sativa; assembly: GCA_021764765.1. Classification (NCBI taxonomy): domain Eukaryota; kingdom Viridiplantae; phylum Streptophyta; class Magnoliopsida; order Fabales; family Fabaceae; genus Vicia; species Vicia sativa. Next base: position 99,726,667 of record CM038795.1, on the reverse strand, counting down.
CTTCTCCTCCTTCAAAAGGGTTCTCACCTACTCAATTCCCTGTGTAAGTCGAAATCTTCAAATGTAATATCCGTGATCTTCTTCAAGATGGATATGTTTTGAAATATCACAACATTCATCATTCATACATTACTCATAAAGTCATAATTCATGCATATGTCATTCATATACACCGTCATGCATCATACTTTGCATAAGACTAACAAATATTCTATCAAAGTTTCTCTTGTTTTCAAAAACAGTAATGCCACCGACGCAAACAGTCCAGATTAAGCCCGAGCCGACGGAAAACTATCTAAAGACCGCCAAACAGGTCCAGATTAAGCCCAGCCGACGGAAAACTATCCGAAGACCGCCCGACGATCGGTCCAGATTAAGCCCGAACCGACGGAAAACTATCCAAAGACCACCGGTTATCCTCCGATAATGTGCAATGGATCAACACCGATGCACAACAGGGAAGCTATCCACATTCTGGCCAACTACAATCTCTCTCAGAGTAATCAGCGCGAAGATTTATTCTGGTTATCAACAGCAACTACAGAGTCTAGCGTACGACTCAGTTGCCTTGGATGGCATCTTAAGCCCATCTCCGACTATTTGTCAACATCTCTTCACTATCAGAATGCTGCATATATGGTTAAAAATCAATACAGACCAATAACTTCATTTAAAGTGAACTCTAAGTCTAACGTACGACTCCCTTCGGATGGCATCTTAAGCCCATCTCCTTTCCACTTCCAGGAACATCTACAGAGCCTAGCGTACGGCTCACTCCCCAGCATCGACCTTTCCAGATGGCATCTTAAGCCCATCTCCGTCAGCTCTCCTATTAACAACCTCGAGTCTAGCGACGACTGCTCCCCAAGTCTCCAACTTCTCCAAATGGCATCCGAAGCCCATTCCCGCATCATCCACCAACAATGAGTGCAAATTTTCAGTATTTCTTGTTCAATCATCTTCTACCTTGTGTCACGAAGACAAGCATGTCAATCTAACCTTCCAATACAAGAAGATTGAACAGGGCAGCTGTCATACCCCAAAATTTGCCCTCCATCTACTCAAAAGATTTCATACATCCATACTCAAGGATTCCTCAAGAGTCGATCGACAAACTCTCTCCTAGACAATCAACCCAAACTAGGGTTTGGTATCTCTCAAGTCAAGATGGATTTCCAACATCTCCAATGGCCTTCATGCCTCCTCATATGCTTCAAAGATTCTCCATGTCAAGTTTCAAGCCTCACAAGTCAAGTTTCCTGCATAATTGTTCGATGGTCGAAAATCGTGTATTGGACAAAAAGTCAATCGTGGTCAACATACACAAAACTTCTGATTTTTGGTCAACATCCTCATTTTGAAGTTACATTCATCATTTGATCAAGGGTTGATCATGATTCATCAAGAAAACTCAAGATTTGCTCAAAAGTCAAACTTTCTAAATTAGGGTTTCTAGATGAAAAGTCAATGAACTTTGACCGATCATAACTTTCTCATACTTTCTCGTAAATTTTTCCACCACCTCTTGTTTTGAAGGAAATTCAATTCTCTACAACTTCATGTCTCACAAGAATGTCCAAAAATGCTTCATTTGAGAGGTATAGCTCAAAACATTACAGGGTCATTTTCAAAGTCAACAAAAAGTCAACTTTTTGTTTTGAAGATATTTTGAGCATGGTAACTCCAATTGAGATGAGACCAAAGACATTGGTTAGAGGACTCTTAGAGCTTTCCAAAAAGTCCAAGAACACTCAAAATGTGGAAAATTGAGCAAGTTACACCATCTACAAGTTGGGCAATTTTGAAGAATGCACAAAGAGAGATACTCCAAAAATCAAAACTTTGCAAATGGGCCTACTTTTTCTTCATCCAAACTTGTTCCTCATACAATTTGGAACATCAAAGCCCAAAGCCACGAATTTTTATTTTATTTTTCTATTTAATTTGGAATTTATTCATTTAAATACAAATTAAATTCAAAAATAAAGTATAAAATCAAAATTAATTGCAAATTGATTTTTCTTTCCTTGGCATCCAAGTAACTCAACAAAGCCAGCAAATTTCGAAAATTGGATTGATATGGCAAGATTGGATTGAAAATTAATCAATTTGAAAATTTGATTTTGTACAAAATCAAATTTGATTTGCATTGATTGATGATGATTTCTTCCTCAAATCACCCAATTCCATCCAATATAAATACACAATGCATAGCACATGATTAAGGACGTAAGAATTGCTCCAACCCTAGTTTCAAACTCAAAAATTCGTGACCTTCAAGCAATCGCGTCATTGATTAATTTTGTTTCGTGGTTTTGAGCATCCAAACACATTCCTTGCCATCCACCGAATCGATCCGCTTTCATTCAAAAATCCGTAATCAAGGAATCCGAGTTTGGTTTGTTCTTACAAAATCGAAATCGATTTTAATTTCATGCATTTTAACATGTTTCGTGGTTTGTTTTGTGTTTAGATGGAAGTTTGCAAGCTTTCTCGCATAGTTTGATTGCATTTTCATGGCGAATCAAGCTTGCCATGGCTAGGGTTTCATGGACCGAATTGGGATTCCACGAAATAGGACAAATTGGCCAAAACGAATACTACCATTGTGTTTAGAATGACAAATCCAATCGAACCATGCCTTTAAACCGAATTTATATTATGGTAATTGATTTTGAATTTGTAGACTATAGCGCCGCCCGAGGCCGACGCAAAATGCCCGTAATTCAAAATGAAAGAGATGAAGTTCTTGGCGCGGAACGATGCAACGGAGGTGACGCGGCATGTATCCCACTCACTTTCAAACACCGATGCAACGTGTATGGCCGGCGTGTTAGTCCTCAAGGTTTCAGCCTCTGGTCACGAGTTCGATCCCTATGGACACCAGTTTGCATTCTTTTTTCAAAACTCAAATATTTTCCATATTTTCTTTTATTTCAATATTTTTCATCATATTTTAATTCTTTTCCATATTTTATTTATACATTAAAAATTACAAAAACATTTTTTCTTTTTACATTATTTTCATAAAAACCTTTATTTAATTTAATAAATTAAAAAATATAATTTTTGCATGCATATTTATTTTATTTATATTTTTGCATTTAAATCATTATTAATTGCATTTTAATTATTAAATCTTTTCCAAAAAATCCCAAAAAATTATTATAGCTTATTTATCTTATTTCCAGATATTTTAATTTTCTCATATTAAAATTGCATTTTTCTAACATTTTCTTATTTCAATTTCATCATATTTCCGATTTTCTTATTCTTTCACAAAGTTGTCCGATTTGGACGCTTTATCGCTTTATTTTTCCAATAATGTAACTGCTCATGGATGTAATAGTTTAATTTAGGCTTTTATTTTCCGCAGTTAAATTATGTATCTGCCCTAAAGCCATGTAATAGCGTAGGTTTACCTTTCCGCACTTTACATTCCGCATTTTACTTTCCGCACCTTATCAATTGCTAGTAATTAGGCGTATGGCAAGATAATAATTGGACATAGCTCACACTAATCTTCAAGATAAAATATCCGAATTCAACACACTTCTTTCACACACGCACCCCTTAGGTAATTCTCTCTCGATGCCTTCGAATTCAAATGGTCATGTCCCGAACGTAGAGGTATTCTAGCACCGCTGCCTTCCAAACAAATCATCATAGTCCCTTCGATACAAAGATCATAGACCCACGATGTCGCCTCCGAATACATGATCTTGACCTCGATTGTCGCCACGAAAAATGATGATAGTCCCTTCGAATGTGCTAGGATACTTCCTTTGCCTTCTATGACCATCCGATGTCCCTTCGAATGTCCCGCTTACATCCAACGAATGGAGCTACCTACTAACTAATGGTATGGCTAGCGCTATTCTAAAGGAAGTACAACAAAACGACCAATTCGAGTGGGTAAGTAAGTCTTTAGTTGCTCTATCAAATGCTTTTCACACCACACACTTTTTTCAAAGTTCAAATTCTTTTCAAAACAAAACATTTCCGAACACTTTGTATACATTCCTACATGAATCATTACAAAGTCAAAGCGAAATGCCTTTTTCAAAACATTTTGTCAAACACACGTAAAGCAATTTTAAAGTGATCTAGAGCAACTAAGAGCCCGTAGATAACTACGGATGGAAAGGGTGCTAATACCTTCCCTTTTCATAACCATTCTCCGAACTCGTAATCTAACGAAGGTCTTTTTCGTTACTTTTACCTTCCTTAATTGGATAAAATAAAAGTCGGTGGCGACTCTTGCTATCCGCACATTTGGATACAAAATCCTACAAAGTCGGCCACCGTACTGGGCCTCGCTGGTCTCGAGGATCTCAGTTCGGTCATCGCCGCTTCATCGTGGCGGCAGACGATCGTGTTTCTGGGTGTCGGTTATCCTGGTGTCGAGCGGAGTTGCCCGAACCGCGACTCCTTGAGTCCCTCGCGCGATCGACAGCCTCTTTCTCCTCATAAGTTATATAAGCCCGAGCCTTGTCGAGGAGGGCATCGAAGGTGGCCGGAGGCTCAATGCCGACAACTTTCCCGAATCAGGGAGAAGTCCCTCAACAACAGATGCGCCATTTGGTCAGTAGGGACTTGGATGGCTTCCTGCTGAAGCGGTCGATGTATTCCTTCGTCACACTCTTCGAATGATAGCCTCGAGGGAGGCCTCGGTCTTCGGGTGCCTGCGGGAGGCGGTGAAAGTGCTCGTGAACTGAGCATTTAGTTCCCTCCAAGAGTGGCTAGACCCCCGGGGCAAGCTTTTGTACCATTCCATGGCTGCTCAAGAGTGGTGGAAACAACAGATTTGATCGGTCCACCGACGCTGAGGTATTGGAGCATGGCCTCAATCCGTCGATGTGGTCGACAATCATCTACCCGCCGTAGCTAGCAAGTGAGGGGGTTTTTCCATTCCCCGGGGAATGGGTGCTTCCATAATGTTGGCAGACAAGGGACCGCGGGGGTCTTCCTCGTCGCTCCGGTTGGGAGAGCGCGAGCGAGATCGATGGCGATGATGCCGGGTCGCAGGGTCTTCAGCACGGGGATGTCCACCCCGATTTTTCCTTGTTTTGTCTGTGCCTCGCTCTCGTCGGGGTGGCGAACGAGCTCGTTTCTTGAGCTTTTCTTGAGGATTTCGCTCGGCCACGGGTCCTCTGCCCTTAGAGCGCCGCGTTGGGCTGGAAGTGTCATCTCTCCTGGTTCTCCGCGGGGGAGTTCGTGAGCGATGCCTTCTGGGAAATGGTGACCAAGAATCGGGACGCCGATGTCGGCGAGGTGACCGTCGGGAAGCTTCCAGCACATGGAGACGCTCCCCCTGGGTGAATAGCATTAGGTTTGTCTGGTTGATGGTCACAGCGGCGACTGGTCTCTGGCGGGGCTTGACCTCTTGAAATACTGCCGGTTCGGCTGTCCGACGACGGTGGCCCTCAGTTCTGCGCTCATCTCCTCGGTGAGATCCAGTTGAAGAGGACACAATGTGCCCATCTCGGGGATCTGCCTCGTGGAACTACGTGTGGTTTGGGTCGGCCAGATCGTCGAGGAGGGTATTCTCAATGTTGGTTGCAGGGTCGGCCATGACAAATGGAGTTTGATTTTCTTCGGTCAACTGACTAAAAGAAGATGGGGAAGCAAAGTTCCCACAGACGGCGCCACTGATCGTACCTGATCAGAAGGTGTCTTGGCCCAATCTGCAACAAACAAGATGAAGAGGGTACCGCAAGACACCGATGCCAAAGTAAGGAACGACAGAAGGAAGCAAGCAAGTAGAAAAGAGAGAATGAATGAGATACCTGTCCCTCTCAAGTGAGAGGGTATTTATAGCCCCCAGCGCTGGGCCAAGGTCCAGTTAGTGGGTAGTGATCCAAGCCCATTAGCGCATCGTTTGCGGTGCATGGAGGTCAAGACGTGGCCTTCTCCTCGATTACGCCGGGAAATCCGGGTTTGCTCCGAGATTTCCGGCGGGCGTGTGGCAGTTGAGGTAGGAGTAACGGGTCCGATTTCGGGGCACGGCGCAAAGACCACACACTCGCAAGTGATGCAAACTGTCCTTTAAGGGCAAATGGGCCTTGGTTCTGTCTGCCAGATTGGGCCCCTATGACTGTGAGCCAAGTGTTGGGCCAGTCCAAAACATGTTCCAAAACATGTTCCATTTTTTATCCTTGTCTTTAAAGCAATGTCTTTTGAATCTTTTACTTAGATTTCATGATTTTCAAGTCTTGCAAGTTGCGTCTCATATTCTTGAAATTTTCCAAACAAAGTTGTTGAAGTCATTGTGGATAGATTCTTCTTCTCGGATATTGTCGTTACTTTTGGTTTCCATTCCCTGGTTAAAGATATAAGCACTTTAAGATTTAATTCATCGTTAGTTAAAGTCTTACCGAGTGCTTTCAAATGATTTGTCAAATGCACAAATCTTTTCTGCAAGTTGAGGATTGATTCCTGGGGATGCATTCGAAATAACCCGTACTCTTGACTCAACGTATTCAATCTAGATCTTTTAAATTCAGTGGTTCCTTCATGAGTTTCGACCAATGTATCCCATATTTCCTTTGTCGTTGTGCATGCCAAGACACGAAAGAATTCATCCATGCTGAGTGCACCTTGAAGAAGATTAATTGTTTTCTTGTCATAGAGGACCTTTTTCTTATCATTGTCATCCCATGATCCTTTAGGATTTGATGAACCAACATCACTGACAACCGCTGTAGGAACAAATGGACCATTTTGGACAGCATCCCATATTTCTTCTCCTTGCGCTTCTAGGTGAACCTTCATGCGAATTTTCCAAAAATCAAAGTATTCACCACAAAACAATGGAGGCTTGTTATTGCTACCACCATCTCTAAAGACCGGATTTTGATTTGCGGAAGCCATTATGGATCTATAGGAGCAGGTTATCAATAACATGCTTTGATACCAATTGTAAGTTCAGAGTGCGCCTAAGAGGGTGGGTGAATTAGGTCTTTAAAGTTTTTATCGGTTTTATGAATACTTGAAATATTTTCTAGTTTTATGTATGAAGTTTTATGAGTGTTTCTTTCTTTTCTGGTTAAGATATGATGAAAACGATAAATGCGGAAAAGTAAAGAACACAAGGATGTATCTTGGTTCCCCTCACAGTCTGAGAGTACTTCAGTCCCCTTTTAACAAGAAAGAGATTTCACTATAGTTAGAATGATTGTACAACCTATTCACACCAACGATGATGACTACTATCTAACCTATAGGGATATCAAAGGCTCTTAAAACCTTTATGATCTAAACACTAAGTGCAAGAAGAACAATCATCTTCATTGCACACACTTGCTTCCAACAATCCTGGAAAACAAGAAAATACAAAACACATAATCTTAATTCCAACAATCCTGGAATAATAAGATGTGACACAACAAGAATTTTTGAATAAGAAAATTGGTAGTATATAAATCCTATAAAGGACTTCTTCTCTTTCAGATATGAAACTCAAGAACAATATACTCTCTTAAGTGCTCAAGATACTTTTATGAATATTATATGAAAATGTTATTCAAAAAGTATCACTGTGTGAAAATTCTGTTTGAGAAAATATGCAGAGTTTTTTTATGATTGCTTGAAAGAGGTGATTTGATTTTGAAAAATCAAAAGTAATCTATAGTAAAGTAAAAAACCTTTTCATATATCATGACAATGGTTAGAAATATGAACAATTGAAAGTGAAAAGATACAAGTGTTGCCATGAAGAGGTATTTCTCAAAAGGTGCATGAAAATACTGATTTTTCAAAATCTGGCAGCATGCAATCAATTGCACTAAAGCTACAATCAGTTGCATCTTTGTAACGTTTAAAAAGTTTGAAAAATATAACTATGACAATCGATTGTCATATTGATGCAATCGATTGCATCAGTTCTAGAATGGTTTTTTGCATGTTTTTCAAAGGATGCAATCGATTGATGAAAAGGTGCAATCAATTGCATCATGCAAATTTTGAAAATTTTATTATTTTGAGACATATATCAATTTAATTTTTATCAAATTTCACTAGCATATTTTTCAAAGGTTAATAAAATATTTTCTTGAATATTTATGCATGAGAAAATATTTTTGAGCACTAAGATCATAAAAGTCAAGATTTTCATATACCTATGTAAAAGTTGAAATCATGAGCTTGACTAGAGATCTTTTGCTTTGAAATATCTTTGCTTGATTTTGAACATGATGCTTTGACTTTTACTTGAGACTTTTTCCATTATTTTGCTATGATCATTTGCTTCTAAATTTGTCTTCATCAAAACTAATATTTGGAGAGACTTGATTTCACAAAACAAGCTCCCCCTGAGTCTAATATTTATAATACTTTAAAGATTAAGGGATATATGAGCATTGTTAAACTTTATCAGATACTGATTTCAGCATATCTGGGCTTGATTTATCAAAACCTTCTCAACATAGAAGTTCTTTAATTGAGCTTTAATCCATTCGTTATATTCACCGTGTTCCTGAAACACATTCTAAACTCTTGCATATATGATTTTTTAGAATATCATGTAAGCAATGGGATTTAGAGAATTTAGATATGTATCAAAATCACCACTTTTCTCCCCCCTTTTTGTAATAATCAAAAAGACTAAACTGATTGCATTGATAAAAACGACCGATAGTACATGAGAAAAAATAAAAGCTGAAAGTTTTTAACAAACAAAAAAACATCAAAGGGTTCCCTAATGTTTCTAAGGGTTAGAAGAGGATGGCCCCTTCTGGAGAAGTTGCATAAGCATGTTCTGGATATTTTCATTAACGGTATCTTGCTTGTAAAACCTTGTTCTTTCAAGAGTCCTCATCAGAAGATGGAAAATTCCAGTACTAGAGTTATCCGAAGCCTTGGGAGCTTCTACAATTTTCAGCAACTGCCTTTCTAGCAGCATCTTTCTACAACCATTTTCTCAGTGGCTTCTTTCTCAGGTACAATTTTTCTCTCAACAACCTCTTTTTCACAAACTACTCTCTCAGAAGACTTCTGAGCTTCAATAAACTGGAACCTCTCTTCTGCTTTCTTGAAAAAGTTATCTTGGATATGAGCAGAGAGATTTATGATCTTTAGAGCCTTAACAACTACATATATATTGAACATGTTCCAGCTAGCATGCACACTAGAAGTTGGTAGGGATGTGATGATGATTTGTGGAGTTTCTGTATGGTTGGTGGTTATTGGTTAAGATGTATAAATGGAAATTTCTATAATGGAAGTGGTGGTGGTTATAGCAGTATATAAGGCAAAGAAGAATAATGATTCAAATATGGGAGGTGTGAATGTTTGATGTGTAAAAGTTGTATGTTTGAAAGTGATTGTGGGAGTGATTGTTGTTTTAGGGATGATTTATGGAGATGAGATTACCATTTTTCAGTTTTCCAGCAGGACCAAAAATAAAGGTTGATGAAGGTGGGGTAGAGGAAGTTATAACTTTGGTCGTAGTTTATGGAGGTAATAAGGAAATCGATGAAGTAATTATTCTAAAATCATAACCAGAAGCATCAAGGTTAGAAGACTTACTTGATGGAGCTGGATGAGAAGCAAGTTCAATATTCTTCAAAGAGATTGTAGATTCTCCCCGCTCCATAATTTTAAGCTTCTTCCTCTATGATTTCTTCTTCTGAGGAGTATCAGACTTCCTTTTTGGTGCATAAGATTCTGGAGGAGCATCCATATAGGCTTCATAAGAGATTGCATAAGTGTCAACACCTTTAGCTTCGAGGCATCTGAGATAATCTTATATAATCTATGATGGGTCAAGCTTTGTGAAGATGGGATATCCATCAACTGGTATCCTATAATTCTTTACACTTTGCAAGTCCGTAGGAATACTTAGTTTAACCAAAACCCTTGGTTTGTCAACAATATTCATGCTTTTGAGATTATTGTCGCTAAAAGGTTTTCCAGTTTCTACAATTACATCTTCCATGATATTTATACTCATTAAATTATCTACAAGAACACTCTCAATCATAATATATGAAATGATTTTGCCCAGAGGAATAAAGTTCTTCTTAGATTTCCCAGTTTCACTATTCCTCGTCTCTATAACGGAATCTCTCAGATAGTTGAACAAAAGAGATAGAAGGTGGATCTTTTCTACCTTCATTAGATAATACAACATGTATTTCTGATCTGCATTTATATAATCAGATGAATTGGCAGATGGCCTATGGTGTATACACCCCATAATGTTCTCAAACCACACTTTAAGATTCTTAGAAAGACACATATACTTAAAAGACGGTTTTTCTTCAGATACCCCTTGTTTTCCTTCTGTGTAAATTGCAGGAGTAATCACATCTAACAGAAACCTTGCTTAGTGTGAGGTATTGGATCAAACTCTATTGGGTCGAAGGATGCTAGGTTTTTTAGCATCGAATTGGGCCTGTTTGTTATGTCCAATTGGTTAAGTTAGCTTGTACCCTAAGTTAGCTTGTAATGGGTATTTGTGATAAAAGCCCATTAGTTTAGTATGTTAGGTTTATTATAAATAGCATACTAGTCTCTCATCATTGTATAATGCAAATCCTAATTTAGGGTGAGAGGGTTATTTGTTATTCTTGTATACTTGTAATCTTGTTTTGAAGATAAAGGAAAGAATAGCAGTTAATAACCAATCCTTGTGTTCATCGTGTTCTTCATTATTTTTTCTTACATTGAGCAACAAGTTTATATTTTGTTTCCAAGGCATCCGATTCACAACAAATTGGTGTGGTGAGCGTGGAGAAGATGCCTTCGACAAAGTATGAGATTGAAAAGTTCACCGAGGAACGATTTCGGTCTCGGGCGCTGAAGATGAAATCCTCACAAGCAGGTTGTTTGGAAGCGTTGAAGGGAGAGTCAGCCATAACCGAAGCGTTAACGGAAGATGAGAAGAAGGCAATGATAGAGAAGGCCCACAGCGCAATTTTGTTGAGCCTTGGTGATAAGGTTCTTCGATGTATCAAAGGAGACGACGGCAACAGGTTATGGGTGAAACTTGAAAGTTTGTACATGACCAAATCACAGAATCGACTCTCAAGCAAGCTTTGTATTCATTCAAGATGATTGAAGACAAAGTGTTAATGAATTGATATGTTCAACAAGTCGATTCTTGAGCTTGAAAATATTGATGTAAAGATAGATGATGAAGATCTGCTGCCCGATCACATGCCCACTTCAAAGAAACTATCTTGTATGGAAAGGAGTCCCTGACTTTGAAGAGGTTCAATCACCTTGTATTCAAGGACTTGAATGAACAAAAGGAGTATAAACCTTCGACGGTTGGTGAAGCCGTTAGAGGAAAATTTTAAAGGATAATAAGTTCGACAAGAAGAAAGGTAAAAGTCGAGAAGTTTTATAGCGGTGAAGCATCCGATATTCGATGCTATCATTGTAAGAAGGAGGGTCACACAAGAAAATGTGCCTGAATGCCCGAAAGATCATGGAGGAAAGGATAATGGCAATGCTTATTGTTCAAGATGATTTCAATCATCTCGATGTTCTTGTGGTTTCGAGCAAAGAACTCGTCAAGGAATGGATTATGGATTCTGGTGCACTTGCACATGACTCCAAACAAAGACTTGTTCGAGGAATTATGTGATCAAGATGGTGGATCTGTATTGCTGGGAAACAATAAAGCTTGCAAGATTGCAGGTGTGGGATCTGTGAGATTCAAACTCTATGATGAGTCAATAAGGTTATTGACTGAAGTCAGGTATGTACCTAATTTGAAGAGAAATTTGATTTCTCTTGGTGAATTCGACAAGAAAGGATATGTTTTTCAAGGAGAGAAAAGTATCCTAAGAGTCATGAAGGGGTCGAAGGAAGTCTTGAGAGGCGTGAAGAAACAAAGCTTGTATACCCTTGTGGCTGAAGTTGTAAGTGGTTCGACAAATGTTGCATCCACAAAACCTTTGTCGAAGACAAAAATCTGGCACATGAGATTAGGCCATGTCAGTGAAAGGGGTCTGGTCGAATTGGGGAAACAAAATTTGCTTGGTGAAGACAAGGTCGAAAAGCTGAAGTTTTGTGAACCCTGTGTACTTAGAAAATCTTGCAGAGTGAAGTTCAACAAAGGCAAACAAAGAACACATGGATCCCTTGATTACATCCATGTTGATCTTTGGGGGCCTGCAAGGTGTCCATCACATTCAGGAGCAAGGTATTTTCTATCCATAGTAGATGACTATTCCGTAAAGTTATGGGTATTCATTCGTAAGACTAAGGATGAAACTTTGAGAATTTCAAAGGTTGGAAGACTCGTCGAAAACCAAACCGCGTAAAGGTCAAGAGGTTGAGAATGCATAATAGTCTTGAATTTTGCAATGAGGCATTCGATGCCTTTTGTGCCTATGGTATTGCAAGGCACGTAATCAGCACTCCACAACAAAATGGTTTGGAAAGGTTTAATCGAACCATCTTGGAGAGAGTTAGATGCATGTTGACTAGTGTTGGGTTAAAGAAGGTGTTTCACGAGGTGTTTCGATAGCAACATATCTGATAAACAGATGTCGTTTGACTGTGTTAGATATGAAGACACCTGAAGAAGTTTGGTCAGGACATCCACCAAATCTCGACAAACTGAGAGTATTTGGTTGCGTAGCCTATGCTCATATTAGGCAAGACAAGGTCGAACCTAGAGCACTTAAATGTATGTTCATGGGATACCCTGAAGGAGTCAAAGCTTATAGGCTATGGTGCCTAGAGTCAGGTCACAGAAGGATTATCATCAGTCAAGAAGTTGTTTTCAATGAAGCTGAAATGGCTTTCAAGAAAACGGATGGTGTTGATCAAAGTGCGTAAGAATCGACAAACATGGAGAGAGGTGGAGATGCATGTTGATGCCGAATTGCATATCCTAGATAAAGTCAAGAAGGAGGATGATGAAGTTGAGGAAACTCCGATGACTACCTATTGGCAAGAGATAGGACACGAAGAGTCATCAAACCACCTCAAAGTTTGGGTATGCATCTTATAGCTTCTAATCTCGCAAGTGAGGTTCTAGACTAAGAACCAAGAGACCATAAGGAAGTTATGAGGAGTTGAATAAGACCAATGGTCAAGGCCATGGATGATGAGATGAAGTCTCTTCATGATAACAACACTGGGAATTGATTAAGAAACCTGGAGCCAAAGTTAGTCACCGTAAATGGATTTTCAAATTTAAGGAAGGAATCGCCGAAAAGATACAAGGCAAGGTTGGTTGCAAGGGTTTCACCGTAAAGAAGGTATAGATTTCAATGATGCGCTTGTTGTGAAGCATAGGTCCATTTGAATGTTGCCATGGTGGCACAGTCGATCTTGAACCGAACAGATGGATGAAGACCTGGTTTGTATGGTGATCTAGATGAAACAATCTCGATGAGGAAACTCAAGGGTATGTCGAAAGGGAAAGGAAGATTATGTGTGCAAGTTTAATAGATCTTTATATGGGTTGAAACAGTCTCCTCGACAGTGGAATAGGAGATTCGACAAATTTATGACACGCATAAGTTTCGTTAGAAGTCAGTTCGACCACTGTGTTTACTTCAGATTTTGTCCTGGTAATTCATTTTTTATTTTGTTACTTTATGTTGATGATATTCAAATAGCAAGTAACAATGTCGAAGAGGTAATGAGGGTGAATGCAAAACTCAATAAGGAGTTCGAAATGAAGGATCTAGGAGCCTAGATTCTTGGAATTGACATTCAAGAGATAGAAAGCAATAAATTATGCTTATCTCAAGAGGCATATTTACGAAAGATTCTCGAAAAGTTTGGTATGTCGAATTCGAAGCCTATTGTGACTCCAACAAACCCTCAATTCAAGTTGAGTATTGATCAATGTCCCAGTACTGAGGTCGAAAGAACTTATATGAATAACATCCCATATGCTAATGTAGTAGGTTCTTCGATGTATGTTATGGTTTGTACTAGACCGCCATAGCATATGCAGAAGTCTTGTAAGCATGGTAATCCTCGAAAGGCTCACGGCAAGCATTGAAGTGGATTTTAAGGTACATAAATGGGTCTTAAATGTAGTCTTAATATTATGGTAGTGAAGAATAAGGATATGTCGACTCGATTATGCAGGTTGTATGGATTCTAGAAAATCTATTTCTGGATATGTTTTCACTATATTTGGTACAACTATTAGTTGGAAAGCAACACTTCAGAAGGTTGTTGCATTATCAACCACTTAAGTGGAATATATTGCTTTAATCAAGTGAAAGAATGCTAAGGAGCTGAAAATTCAAGGGGAAGTTATCAATGTTAAATGTGATAGTCAAAGTGCAATACACCTGTCAAAGAATTCAGCCTATCATGAGCGAACCAAGCACATTGATGTGAGGATGCATTTTGTCGAGGTAATCGAGAAGTCCAAGTGTAAGGTTTCAGATTATAATGTTGCTGATATGATCACCAAGACATTGCCTAGTTGCAAGTTTTTCCACTATATGCAGTTGATAAAGTTGCATGAAGAAAACTAATTCGTTAGTTGATAATAGAGTTTGTTCCAAGGTGGAGATTTGTGAGGTATTGGATGGAACTCTATTGGGTCGAAGGATGCTAGGTTTTTTAGCATCGAATCGGGTCTGTTTGTTATGTCTAATTGGTTAAGTTAGCTTGTACCCTAAGTTAGCTTGTAATGGGTATTTGTGATAAAAGCCCATTAGTTTAGTATGTTAGGTTTATTATAAATAGCATACTAGTCTCTCATCATTGTATAATGCAAATCCTAATTTAGGGTGAGAGGGTTATTTGTTATTCTTGTATACTTGTAATCTTGTTTTGAAGATAAAGGAAAGAATAGCAGTTAATAACCAATCCTTGTGTTCATCGTGTTCTTCATTCTTTTTCCTTACATTGAGCAACAAGTTTATATTTTGTTTCCAAGGAATCCGATTCACAACACTTAGAGTTTGCATGATAAATTTGTTTTCCTCTTGCTTTCTCCATTCCAAGCAAGGTAGCAATAACCCTTTTAGTGATGACAATTTTTAAACCCATAGCGAGGGACCCTATGTACATGTCACCAGCTTCTGAAATCCCCAAAATTCTTTGATTAGTTTTGTGTAGGTAAGACTGTATAGACATTTGAAGTAGATACCCCAGACTTAATTATTGAGATCTTCAGTTATATCTAAACTTTTTTAGATTTTCAAAATCCACTAGAAGCTTGTTGAGTACCTCTAGTTGAGGGAAAGGAGTTGACAGATGGATATGGGGAGGACTATGAAGAATATGGAATTCTTGAGGTGTTTGGAAAGTATCCAAAGATTGTTGTAAAGTTGAAGATTCTAGATTCTAGATTCTAGATTCTAGATTCTAGATTCTAGATTCTAGATTCTAGATTCTAGATTCTTGGAGAACTTAAAAACTTCTTATTGTTAGGCATCCATGGATGAAGATAATGAGAGAAGAGGGTTTCAGAGTTTTAGGTTATAAGATTTAAATATTACAATCGTTTAAGAGTTTAGAAAAACACCTTAGCCTTCTCAAGTATACAGACTAACACCTAGTCACTTGTGGAAACAAATGTCAAAAGATTACAATCATCCAAGAGTTTAGAAAAACACCTAAGTCATCTCAAGTATACAGACTAACACCTAGTCACTTGAGGAAACAAATCTCAAAAGATTAAAATCAAAGTGTTTACAATAATGCTTCAAGAAAAGCAGATATAACACAATAATGAAGAACAAATGTTTACACAAATATGGGCAACAACTCTTGTGTATTGAGAACAAATATTAACACAAAAATGAACAACAAACTTTGTGTTTTTATTTTCTCTTGGAAGAATATTTCTCACAAAATTTATCTTTGCAATGTAGTTTCTTCTTTTCAAATGATGTTGTTTCAACTTCGTTGATTCTTCAAAATTCTTCGTTTTTCAATGAAGTAGTCATCCATTTATATAGGCTTCAAAAAGTAGACCGTTGAGAAGGAAAAAAAGACACTTTCATTGTTAGCTGCCATAATGGTAGCATGGGATCGTGGGAGACAAATTTATTTTGTCGTACAATAACGTTCTTCACCATAGTGCAGTTGGTGTTGTGTTGTTGTATTAATTCTTCTTGTGCAAGTTTCTGATCTTTATCTTCTAATGAACCACTTCTGATCTGAAGTAATATTGAGTACAAAAGAGATCATTTTGGATGATTTCTTCAAGAATGTCAAAGTCTTCAGAATCAGAACCTTGTCTTCAGACTTGGAGCAAAAGTTTATATGACAAACAAATCTTGATTCTTGAGCTGGAAGCAAAATCTTATCTTAAGAAGCATACATAAATCATTTTCTTTAGAAACATATATTGACTTCTGAGCTGAAGCATAATCTTTTCTAAGAAGTACACAAATATCCTCTTCTAGCGAACATTCAACATTCATCAGAACTACTAATGTTTCTTCAGAAGTGGATGCAATAGTTCTTCTGACGCGTGCCAACAATGATTCTAATAATCTTATCTAGAATCAAATAGAATATCATATATACACACTTAAAGAAATTATTAGAAAACAAAATTGTTTCATATAGAATATATGCATTATTATCATCAAAATTAGAGATTATACACATAACTAAATCTTATTTGAACAATACACACCACTTATTCTAATATTTCATCTTTTATTATTATTGTATTTTACAAATTGATATCATATGGGCTTGAGTTACCTAAAGATTGAAAGAGAAAACATTTGCGGAATTTCTTTCAAAAAGAATCATATGTTTCTATCTAATGTTATCTTAGAACTTTGAAGATAAGTTCCAAGTGAATCCAACGACAATGATAGAAAGTGTAACACCCTTCTAAAATACCCCGCGATTATTATAATAACTTCAGAGTTGACATGTAAATAAAGGGCGTCACAATTGATAAAATAAAATTCATATATTGTCATGCTTTTACTGAAGAACATAACTCAAGTAATCATAAAGTATACATGTTCTACACAGCAGAATAATTTCAAATTAGGTTAGGTTCAAAAGCCAACAATATCCAAAATAACCATCAAAATAAAATAGATTTCATCAATGACTCTCAGACATGCGTTCCCCAGTGTTACAATCAGAGCATGACACGACACGCAACAAAATAAAATGCACAGCTCAATAAGCCATCCTCACCAGCTCCTGAGCCGCTAACTTCAATCTAAAATCATCAAAGTAAGGGTGAGACTTCGTCATAATTAAAATGCATTATAAGTTTCTCAAAACAATAAAATATCTCAAGTTATTAATCCACCCTTTTTAGCATAATCAGATAAGTCAATTTTCACCATTTCAATTCATAATCATACACTCAAACATAAAAAACAAATTATAACACAAGAAGCCATCCTTTCATGTTATAATCCACGCAAAATGCAATGCAAGACTCTATGCACGTGGTACCATAAGTGAACTGAGTCACACACTGATCCATAATCACCCGGATACAGTAACATCGATTCGTCCATAATCACCCGGACATTAATCCAGCCTCACCACCCATAATCACCCAGGAACGGTTATTGGAAATACTCACTAATTCCACACAATTGGAATTATCTTCCACCAGAATGTATATATGCATGCACATTGTTAAAGCATGCAACATTCAACACATGTTATGATAACATCTTACATCATAAATCATCATCAATCCAAAATATGATACAATCATTTATCATGCACACATCAAACAGCATAAAAATGCACATCATCCACCAAAACATGATACAATCATTTATCATGAATACACCATAGCATATACATCAAATATGCACATAATAACAAACCGCATAATCAGAAAGTCAACGCATTTTCAAAATAAAATCAAGTTACATTTGTTTTCTTCATTTTATAAAATAGAGCATTTAATTTAAGAAACAACGTCTAAAACGACGATTAAAACGGACTTACGGTTTGAAAGTTATAAGTTTTTAAAGTTTCGTATTTTTTCAAAAGTTACAGTGGTAACTGTAACACCCCCTTCTAATTACCCGCGTTTTATAAATAATAATCAGAGTATTTAATCATAATCAAGAAGGCGTCACAATTTAAAACATAAAAATTTGACCAAACATGCTTCATCAAGAATACTCATCAATTAAATCATACTCAAAATTATGTTCAAATGAAATGAAACATAATTAAATCCGAATACTTTACTCAACAGCTATTCCGGATAATAAATCAACAAAATTCCAAAATTATTAAAATATCCATAAAAGGATTCCAAACAATCGCTTTTCCCCAGGTTACATCTACCGAGCACCGACACGCGGACAAAGACTCGAATCTAAGGCTATCCTCACCAACTAAATTCGGATCCGAAATGTTAAAGTAAGGGTGAGATTTCAATTCAATATATGTATTATATCGTTCTTAGATCCAACATTAATTGAATATATATTAGTTCATCAACCAACACCAGATCACAAACAATACAGAACAATTCACACAATGATCATGTATAAATAGCAAACAATGGCAATTGCAACACTGGAAACCATCCTAACATGTTACAATTCCATATGCAATGCAGACTCTATGCATGTGGTACCAATCGTGAACCGCTCACCCACTTACTCGTGGAAAGACAGTGTAATCCATGATTCGCCCACACCATTGGGTCAAGAATCTAGTCTCACTACCTCTACCCAGGTCAGTCTCTTGGCTCTGCAAGCTCACTTCCGCACAATGGGAATGAACCAATTAACAAATGTATATGCATGCAATCATAAAAGCATGCCACATTATTCCACTGATCATAATAAATCAACATAATCACCCGATGTCATTCCACCAATACATCACAATCAAATCACAATGGACATCAAAATATAACATGATATGCATTAGTTCTCATCCGGTACTCAGACCATTCGCATTAATTACCATCTTCCGTATTCAAATCCATATTTTCAAAATCGGGGACTCGGCTCTTTTTAAAATAATTTTCGATAAAATAATATTTTTCTTTTCTAGGAGGTAGAACTTTAAATTTAAGAAATAACGCCGAAAACGGCACTCAAATCGGAGTTACGGTTTAGAAAATATGCATTTTTGAAAATTTAGAAGTTTTGAAAAATACAGTGGTAACGGTTCCTCACCGAGAACCCGTTCCCACGCTTGAAAAATACACGCCCTGGAAATTTGTATGGGAACCCGGTTCCTCCCCAGGAACCGGTTCCCTGTGTTTTAAAATGAGTCCCCTGATTTTGTATGGGAACCTTCCTCCCCCACAGGAACCGGTTCCTGTGTACAAAAATTCCACTTGAATTTTATTGGAACCGGTTCCTTCCCAGGAACCGGTTTCACGACCTGTAAGCAAAATTTATCATTTTGACTTTATGCATCCATAACCATTTCCAATCTTTCCAATACGAATTATAATATCATGAACACCATTCTAACACCATTTTGACATCAACTAACATATTTTATCCATTCTGATTATCATCTCGACACACTAGTGATCAATTTTCCGTCCATCGACACAATTAGGGTTTCATACTATAATCTACCATTCCAATTCCTAACATACCCAATCATCCCATTGGTTCCCAAAACCCATAAGACATATTAACCGAATAAAATCACCCTTACCTCGCGATGATTCTCCGCTTTCTCTCGCGGCTTTCCTCTCTTCTCTTCTTCCTCCAACTCTACGTGAAATGATTTTCCAAAACCTTCTCTTTTTCCTTTCTTTTCCTTTTATATTTCCTTTTAATATTCCAATTAAAATAATTAATTACTACTTAGTACTTAGTAGAGTGTTTTACTATCACACCCACCGTTTACTCTGCACACCTCCAAACCTTCCTTTACTAAATAACCCAATTAATCCAGATGAATTAAATATTTAAGACTTCAATCAATTAAATAATTAATTCTCACTCATTTAATATTGAATTAAATCGGGGTGTCACAACTCTCCCCCACTAAAAGTGTTTTCGTCCTCGAAAACATACCTTAGACGAAAAGTTCGGGATATGAGTCCTTCATCTGACTCTCCAGCTCCCAAGTCACATTTCCTTCAGCTGGTCCTCCCCAAGCTACTCGTACCAGTGCTATCTCTTTACCTCGCAGTTGCTTCACTTTTCGATCCTCAATTTTCGCAGGCACTGCTTCAACAGTCAAATTATCTCGTACCTGAACATCATCTACTTGAATCTCATGAGACGGATCCGCAATGTACCTCCTCACCTGAGATACATGGAAGACATCATGCAAATTCGCAAGTGACGGCGGTAAAGCAATCTGATACGCAACTTTCCCAACTCTCTTGGTAATCTGAAACGGACCAATAAAGCGCGGAGTCAACTTCCTTGACTTCAAAGCTCGACCAATACCAGTCATCGGAGTAACTCTCATAAACACATGATCTCCTTCATCAAACTCGAGATCCTTCCTCCTCTTATCGTGATAACTCTTCTGACGACTCTGAGAAGTCCTCATCTTCTCCTGAATCATCTTAATCTTTTCTGAAGTTTGTTGAACGATCTCTGGTCCAATCACAGCACTTTCTCCAGATTCGTACCAACACAACGGTGTCCGACATCTCCTACCATACAATGCCTCAAATGGAGCCATACCAATGCTCGAATGAAAACTATTGTTGTAGGTAAACTCTATCAATGGCAAATAGCTATCCCAAGCTCCACCTTTCTCTAACACACAAGCTCTTAACAAATCCTCTAACGACTGAATCGTCCTCTCCGTCTGACCATCTGTCTGTGGATGATACGCGGAACTCAATCGTAACTTAGTACCCAGAGCTTCTTGCAATCCTGTCCAGAACTTAGAAGTAAACCTCGGATCTCTATCCGACACAATGCTAGACGGAATACCATGCAAACTTACAACTTTCTCAACATACAATTCTGCCAACCTCTCCATCGGATAATCCATTCTTATCGGAATAAAGTGAGCAGACTTCGTCAATCGATCGACAATCACCCAGATAGAATCACAGTTCTAGGCAACCTAGACACAAAATCCATAGAAATGTCATCCCATTTCCATTCCGGAACGAATAACGGTTCCATCAGTCCCGACGGCTTCTGATGCTCAATCTTTGATTTCTGACAAACCAAACATGCATACACAAACTCGGCGATTTCCTTCTTCATTCCTGGCCACCAAAATAACTTCTTCAAGTCACGATACATCTTAGTAGCACCAGGATGAATACTCAATCCACTTCGATGTCCTTCCTCCAAGATACTCTTTCTGATCTCAGCAACATCCGGAACACACACTCTATCACCAAATATCATAACACCATTCTCGTCAATTCGGAACTCACCTCCTTGACCTTGGT
The DNA here is from genome assembly GCA_021764765.1 of Vicia sativa. Taxonomy (NCBI): domain Eukaryota; kingdom Viridiplantae; phylum Streptophyta; class Magnoliopsida; order Fabales; family Fabaceae; genus Vicia; species Vicia sativa. The sequence goes on along the minus strand of CM038795.1, from coordinate 99,705,378 downwards.
TAATCAATGTCAGCTTGTCCACTAATCCAACATCAGACTTCTGCCCATTTCGAATCTCTTCCAAAATACCACTAGTCAGTTTCAACATGCCCAACTTCACACTGTTCGGAGTAGTCTCACAAACCAAACTTAAGTCTCTGAATTGCTCAACCAACTCTAGCTCACGGACCATCAACATCGACATATGCAAGGATTTCCTACTCAACGCATCTGCTACGACGTTTGCCTTACCAGGATGGTAGTTCAAACCAAAATCGTAATCCTTGAGAAATTCCAACCATCTCCTCTGTCTCATATTCAACTCCTTCTGATCAAAGAGATACTTCAGGCTCTTATGATCGCTGAAAACCTCAAACCGTGAACCATACAGATAATGCCTCCATAGTTTCAACACAAACACAACGGCCGCCAACTCTAAATCATGAGTCGGGTAATTCCTTTCATGAGTCTTTAACTGTCTCGAAGCATAAGCCACAACCTGCTTATCTTGCATCAAAACACCTCCTAAACCCATCAAAGACGCATCACAATACACCACAAAAGATTCTTCCGGATTTGGCAAAATCAAAATCGGAGCACTAGTCAACCTCTTCTTCAATTCTTGAAATCCCTTCTCACAATCTGCATCCCAAATAAATACTTGACCTTTCCTCGTCAATTTAGTCAACGGTAACGCTAACTTAGAAAACCCCTCAATGAACTTCCTGTAGTAACCGCTGCACCTAAAACTACGAATCTCCGAAGCATTCTTCGGCACTTCCCACTGAGATACCGCTTCTACTTTTGTAGGATCAACAGCAATACCATTCTTGGATATCACATGACCCAGAAAACTCACTTCGCTTAACCAAAACTCACACTTTGACAATTTTGCATAAAGTTTCTTTTCCTTCAACACTTCCAATACAATTCTGAGATGCTTAGCATGCTCCTCATCATCCTTTGAGTAGATCAGAATGTCGTCAATAAACACCACCACAAACTTGTCAAGATACGGATGAAATATCCTATTCATATACTCCATAAACACACCAGGTGCATTAGTAACTCCAAATGGCATAACAGAATATTCATAATGCCCATACCTCGCTCTTCAATATCTTACGCCTTAACACGAATCTGATGATATCCCGACCTCAGATCAATCTTGCTAAACACACAAGCTCCAACCAACTGATCCATCAAGTCATCAATCCTCGGCAGTGGATACCGATTCTTGATTGTCACTTTATTCAACTGTCTGTAGTCAACACACAGTCTCATCGTACCTTCCTTCTTTTTAACCAACAACACTGGCGCACCCCACGGCGAAACACTAGGCCGAATAAATTTCTTTTCCAATAACTCCTCCAACTGTTTCTTCAGTTCAGACAACTCAGATGCCGACATGCGATAAGGCGCCATCGACACGGGACTAGTTCCAGGAATCAAATCTATAGTAAACTCTACTTCTCGTTCAGGTGGTAACTCGTTAACATCCTCTGGAAACACCTCTGGAAATTCATTCACAACAGGCAATTCACCACTCTTAGCCTTCCCTTTCACTTTCGTTGAAGAATATAACATGAACACTACAGCACCATCTCTGACAGCTGAGTTCATCTGCTTAACTGACATGATCTCTTCTTCAACCTTAGCTACTTCAGGAAATATAACCGTCTTCTCAAAACAATTGATATGAACCTGGTTGAAGATCAACCAGTTCATTCCAAGGATAATATCAAGTTGTTCTAACGGTAGGCACACTAAATCCATACCGGACCCTCTATCGAAAATAACGATAGGACAATTTCTACACACATACGAAGTAGTCACTGAACCCGACGCAGGAGTGTCAATAACCATACTTCCATCCAAATTAGAAATTTCTAGATTCAATCTCTTAGCACAGTCCAAGGAAATAAAAGGGTGTGTCGCTCCAGTGTCAATAATTGCAATTAAAGGTATGCCATTAATAAAACATGTACCTTTAATCAACCGGTCATCAGGCTTAACATCTGATCCTGACAAAGCGAACACCTTTCCACCAGCTTGCTCTTTCTTTGGCTTAGTACACTGCGGACGAGTGTGTCCTTCTTCACCACAGTTGTAGCAAGTTATCCTTCGGGATCTGCACTCGGCAGCTAGATGACCGACTCTCCCACAATTGTTGCACTTTCTCGCATCAGCCTTGCATTCAAGAGCCCGGTGACCCAACTCACCACATCTGTAGCACTTTACGGAAGAACCAGAAGAACCAGAGTCTCCCCCACTAGGCTTCTTCCAACCTCCAGATCTATGATTATTCCTATCATAAGGCTTACTGCGATCCATCTGTCTCTTACCCTTACGGTCAACATAACTCTGAGCATTTGCCTTAGTACTAGTAAGATCTTCCTCCAGAATCCTACTACAATCAACCAAATCAGGAAATCTCCTAATACGCTGATACCTGATACCTTGCTTGATCTCATCGCGCAGTCCATTCTCAAACTTGATACATTTGGAAAACTCTCCATCTGCATCATTAGGATAATTAGCATAATACTTTGCTAACTCGTAAAACTTGGTCACAGACTCACCTGGACTTGTTGCCTTGCTTGAGCTCTAGAAATTCTATCTCTTTCTTACCCCGAATGTCTTCAGGAAAATACCTTCTCAGGAAAGCTCTTCTGAACACAGCCCAAGTTAATGCAACCCCGTCTTCTTCCAATTCAGTCCTGGTAGCAACCCACCAATCATCAGCTTCCTCTGCCAACATGTGAGTACCATACCTCACCTTCAGCCCCTCAGCACAATCAATAACTCTGAAGATCCTCTCGATCTCCTTCAGCCACTTCTGAGCACCCTCGGGATCATGTGCACCTTTGAACAACGGAGGATTATTCCTCTGAAAATTCCCCAATTGTCTGTCAGCACCAATCGCAGCTCCCTGCTGATTCCCTCCGAGCACTCCAGCTAACATTCCCAAAGCCTCAGCAATAGCATCATCATTCCTTCCGTTACCTCTTCCAGCCATTGTTCTGTAACATTACAAAACAATCTACATCAAGACACAAGTATCGACGTTGTTACTTACACTAGTCGCATACTAAAGGGATAACGACACTAAGACAAGACCGACTATGCTCTGATACCACTATTGTAACACCCCTTCTAATTACCCGCTTTATAAATAATAATCGAGTATTTAATCATAATCAAGAAGGCCACAATTTAAAACATAAAAATTTGACCAAAATCATGCTTCATCAAGAATACTCATCAATTAAATCATACTCAAAATTATGTTCAACAGCGGAAATGAAACATAATTAAATCCCGAATACTTTACTCAACAGTTATTCCAGGATAATAAATCAACAAAATTCCAAAATTATTAAAATATCCATAAAAGGATTCCAAACAATCGTTTTCCCCCAGTGTTACATCTACCAGAGCACGACACTGACACGCGGACAAAGACTCGAATCTAAGGCTATCCTCACCAACTCCAAGCAGCTAATCACTTCGGATCTGAAATGTTAAAGTAAGGGTGAGATTTCAATTCAATATAATATGTATTATACGTTCTTAGATCCAACAGATTAATTGAATATATATTAGTTCATCAACCAACACCAGATCACAAACAATACAGAACAATTCACACAATGATCATGTATAAATAGCAAACAATGGCAATTGCAACACTGGAAACCATCCTAACATGTTACAATTCCATATGCAATGCAGACTCTATGCATGTGGTACCAATCGTGAACCGCGTTCACCCCGCTCCGCTTACTCGTGGAAAGACAAGTAATCCATGATTCGCCCACACCATTGGGTCAAGAATCTAGCCTCACTACCTCTACCAGTCGGTCTCTTGGCTCGCAAGCTCACTTCCGCACAATGGGAATGAACCAATTAACAAATGTATATGCATGCAATCATAAAAGCATGCCACATTATTCCACTGATCATAATAAATCAACATAATCACCCGATGTCATTCCACCAATACATCACAATCAAATCACAATGGACATCAAAATATAACATGATATGCATTAGTTCTCATCCGTACTCGCACCATTCGCATTAATTACCATCTTCCGTATTCAAATCCATATTTTCAAAATCGGGGACTCGGCTCTTTTTAAAATAATTTTCGATAAAATAATATTTTTCTTTTCTAGGAGGTAGAACTTTAAATTTAAGAAATAACGCCGAAAACGGCACTCAAATCGGAGTTACGGTTTAGAAAATATGCATTTTTGAAAATTTAGAAGTTTTGGAAAAATACACAGTGGTAACCGGTTCCTCACTGGGAGAACCCGGTTCCCACAGTTTGAAAAATACACGCTCCTGGAAATTTGTATGGGGAACCCGGTTCCTCCCCACAGGGAACCGGTTCCCAGGTTTTAAAAATGAGTCCCCCTGGATTTTTGTATGGGGAACCCGGTTCCTCCCCACAGGGAACCGGTTCCTGTGTACAAAATTCCAATTGAAATTTTATGCTGGAACCCGGTTCCTTCCCACAGGGAACCGGTTTCCACGACCTGTAACAGCAAAATTTATCATTTTTGACAGCTTTATGCATCCATAACCATTTCCAATCTTTCCAATACGAATTATAATATCATGAACACCATTCTAACACCATTTTGACATCAACTAACATATTTTATCCATTCCTGATTATCATCTGACACACTAGTGATCAATTTTCCGTCCACTGACACAATTAGGGTTTCATACTATAATCTACCATTCCAATTCCTAACATACCCAATCATCCCATTGGTTCCCAAAACCCATAAGACATATTAACCGAATAAAAATCACCCCTTACCTCGCGATGATTTCTCTCTCTCTTCTTCCTCCAACTCTACGTGAAATGATTTTCCAAAACCTTCTCTTTTTCCTTTCTTTTCCTTTTATATTTCCTTTTAATATTCCAATTAAAATAATTAATTACTACTTAGTACTTAGTAGAGTGTTTTACTATCACACCCACCGTTTACTCTGCACACCTCCAAACCTTCCTTTACTAAATAACCCAATTAATCCAGATGAATTAAATATTTAAGACTTCAATCAATTAAATAATTAATTCTCACTCATTTAATATTGAATTAAATCGGGGTGTCACAGTAACCGGTTCCTCCCTGGGAGAACCTGGTTCCCACACTATGTGAAAACACGCTCTCTGGAATTTTGTATGGGGAACCCGGTTCCTACGTTCAAAAATCTCATTTTTACAGGAAAAATACGCTGGAACTCGATTCCTCCTACCAGGGAACTGGTTCCTCGGACACAGAAATTCCACCTCTCTGGAATTTGTACCAGGAACCTGGTTCCTCCCACACAGGAACCGGTTCCTACGACTTGCAGTAGCAGAAAAATCAGTTTTTGACAGCATGTTGGTTCCCAACTCAATCCTTATCATTCCAATACGAATCCACACATCCAAATTCATCATAATCATCCAAACAACAACAACACAATGCAATATAACATATCCCAACCATACTCAATGATCCTACAACGTTGATTTTGTTCAATTTCATGCAATTAGACAGTTTATGGTCAAATTCTACAAACCTAGAAAATCCTAAATTGGGATTCCTAACATACTGAATCAATCCTATTAATCCCAAAACCTATAAGGCTTAATAACTAAGAGAAATCACCCCTTACCTGTGAGAAATTCTTGACCTTGAGTGTTCTTGATTCTTTCTTCCCTTGCTCTCTACACTTCTCACTTTTCTTTTCCTTTCTTTTTGTTCCTTATTATTCTAAAAATAATAATAATAACAAATAATGGGATTAGAGCCTTTTACTACACACACCTCCACTATACTCTTTACACCACAACCCAACTTTACACTTTATTTAACCAATTCCAATAATTCCAAAAATACTAATAATTTAATTTTTAATTAAATAAATAATTTAAATTTAAATTATTTAAAATAATCGAAAATATTAGGGTGTTACAGAAAAAGTAATAATATTTTTAATATTAATTATCAATATTGTTATTAGACTCTTAATGTATTTGAGCTTTTAATTCAGTGTCCATTATAAATGTCTACGACACATTAAAAAATATCACTAAAATAAAAATAATTAATTTTATTAATTAATTTTATTTGGCTTTCTTAACTTATTTTAAGGATTTTGTTAGGATCCTATAACAAAACCCATACAAAAATGAACAATAAGAAATTATTTACAGTCGCATAATTTATACTTTTTTTCAAATAAAAAAGTGTAAATATATTTGAATTTTGCATTGATGGTGAATATAATTGATTATAAAAGAATTGAATTTGGTAGAGTTGATTTTAATATAATTGAGTTTAAAAGAATTGATTTATATTTGGATATATTTATATAAAAGTTAGTTGAACAATAATTTTAGTGTAAAAATCATCCAGAACCAATTCTAAAAGTAAAAGATACAAGTTTTAATTTTAAATAAAATCTATTCTGAAACAGAATCAATTCTACTTTTAATAAACCAAACACTTTAAAATTACTCAGAATCAATTCTATGTCTCTAAAACTAATTCTAACACTTATAGAAATCAATCCAAACATGCCTTCAATAGATGATAGAAGTAGATAATGAAACATCAATTTTGTAAAACCGGGGTAATTATTGACAAAGTAATATATGCTTGGCAAAATCCTTCTTAAAACAGTATTGTACCCATAGCTCGTATCCTTGCCAACGAGGTTGCATGTTTCTGGTCCAACACGGAACGTGAAAGGAACACACATAAATGAAAATGACATAAAAATTTAAAGGATTGTGCCGTGCTGAATCTAATTGCATGCGCTGCTCTTGTTTTAGGTCACATCTATGCACGAATCTTGGGCAGTCGCATTCACTCTAAAACCTTGATAATTATTACTAAAAAGATTATGATATTTATTAATTACAAAATGAATTTTTAAGAGAATCTAATATTTGGTGTAGTCCACTTAAATGTTTATAGAGAATGCTTGTCATTAGTTCATTGGTTTATTAGTTAAATTACTAGTTATTGAGTACATAATTAAATTGAATTAAATTGATAATTCAATTGAATAAATCAATCTCTATAACAAAATAATATATTTATTAAATAAATTAAATAAAAAAGTTAATTTTAAAAAATATCACAACACCTACATTGTTAGAGAGAGTTAATAGTAGGAGCATTGATATAAAGTTGAGGAACAAGCGTCCTTGTGAGAGATATAGTGTTTGTCCACCTAAAACTTTAAGGTGATAGGTGAGTGGGTTCTCCTACTTATATATGCTTAAGTCTCCACATTCCTATCTAATGTGAGACTATTTCCTCACTTAGTCACACTTACTATATTATTCCAACACTCTTTCTCGTGTGAGACCACAATGCTCACCACGTTTACCATCGTTGACACCTTGCAACGGTCGATATTAAACTGGTCCATTTCTCGAACCAGACTTTGGATACCATGTTAGAGGGAGTTAATAGTATGAGTATTGATATAAAATTGAGGAACAAGCACCCTTGTGAGAGACACATCACTTGTCCACCTAAAACCCACACACATATCACCTTAAGGTTTTTTCATGAACTTCTCTAATTTTATTCTCATGTTAAATAATGGGAATCTTACATTCTAATAGAAATGTTGGATCAAATGGTTTTTCAAGAAAGATAATTTTGTGAATAAGAAGAAGAGTAATGGAATTGAGAAAAAGAATGATTATCTAAAATTGTATAAAGTTTATTGTATGTTGATTGATTTGTGATTACAACGAAATGTTCCTTATATAGACACATTTCGCAGGCCCAAGAAAGTAGACTAAGCTAAGGCCCAAAATATACAAAGGCCCAAAGAATTCGACACACTCCAACACATATTGTTATTCGATTACATCGAATACAACCTAACACTTCGATACACAGAATATTCGACTAACACCCAAAGTCAGTTCGACTAGCAGAATTAATTCGACTTAATCGAAAGAATAAGAATTACACTTTCTAACACACCCCCTAATTCATATTCTCGAGACTTATCATTCTGATGCTTCTCTTTAACTCTTCGAATCTAACTTTCTTCAAAGGTTTGGTGAATATGACAGCTAGTTGAACTTCAGTCTTGCAGTGCTTTATTTCCAGCTTCACTTTGTTGACTTGATCTCTCAGAAAATGATACCTTATTTCTATGTGTTTGCTTCGACCGTGACACACAGGGTGATTCGCCTCTGCCACACAAGTTCTTCAACTTGTCCCACGCATATTTCGCTGATTCTTCTTCAATTATCTTCTCGAATACATCAGAGTCCACACACTAATGAATCAAGAACAATGCTTTACAATCTTTCTTCCTCTGATCTTTCTGCGCAGCTTGCTGGGCATCCGTCGCATTTGCTTCCAGCTCCGATACACCATCATTCAAGATTTCAACAACATCTTGAAATCTCAAAATGACCTTCATCTGTGCAACCCACCGTTGATAGTTTTCTCCTTTAAAAACTAGCAGATTCGCTGGAATTTGCGTCGACCTTGTTTTTCCGTTTGCCATTAGATTCTCTCTAAATCGCAACCGAGCTCCTTGATACCAATTTGTTGGATCAAAGGGTTTTTCAAGAAAGATAGTTTTGTGAAGAAGAAGAAGAAGAAGAGTAATGGAATTGAGAGAGAGAATGATTATCTAAAACTGTATGAAGATTATTGTATGTTGATTGATTTGTGATTACAACGAAATGCTCCTTATATAGACACATTTCGCAGGCCCAAAAAAGTAGACTAAGCTAAGGCCCAAAATATACAAAGGCCCATAGAATTCGACACACTCCAACACATGTTGTTATTCGATTACATCGAATACAACCTAACACTTCGATACACAAAATAATCGACTAACACCCAAAGTCAGTTCGACTAGCACAATTAATTCGACTTAATCGAAAGAATAGGAATTACACTTTCTAACAAAAAATATAAAATAATCACTCATAACTTCCCTTACTCATAATTTTAATATATTTATTTTTAATTTTTAATTTTAAAATTTAATTCAAATAAAAATTAAAAAATATTCTTTAGAACTATATTTATTTGCGAAACATATTAATAGGAATAAAGTTCTTAATAATGATATTTCTAAGAATAATATTTATAAAAATAAAATTTTAATCCGTCAAACAAACACACCATTTGTTTAAGAGAAAAAAATGTGCATTTAACTGGATGATTTTCTAAAATTGTCAATTTATCGATTCTCACCGATTCAATAATATATTCCAGTCCAACAATCAGATCATATCAGTCACTACTCTAATTTTCGATTCGACCAATTCGATCGAATTTTTAAAACACGCACGTGAATGAAACACACTTTAGCAATGGTCACTCTAAATGTTCTTTAAAAAATAAGCCGTGTTAGTAAAAACCATGCTACCGACACTTGCATAGTCGCCGCCAGATACGGAAGAAGGATAATGTTACCTTCTTTTATATATCTCCTCGTTAATGCGTTGGGGCCATAGTATCTTTATTATCATCACCTAATATGTATTTCCAAACTTCGAACTATAGTCGTGAACCAGAACTATTTTTTTCAGTAAACTATTGTTTGCACTTCTGTTTTTTTAAGTAAAATAATATTAATAATATATACGATAAAATGTTCGAAGAAAGAATAGATTAGTAGATCAACTGCAAGCCATAGAAAACAGACCTTACTTTCTAGGTATGCCTCCAAATTGCTTTGAGATAGCTAGGGACCAGAGAACTTGGAATTTGTGGTACAGCCTTACAGTCAACATGTCATGACTCACTCGTCTTATTTGGATTATCCACGAACAATAAAATAACTTCAGGACTTTTTATTTAGTGAATAAGTTTACTGAGCACTAAAAATACAAGATGGATTCAGTATGTTTAAAGACAACCCCTTTTCAATTTTGGGTAAAGATATGTTAAGTAGTTGAAATAAATAATCACAAGAGTGGAGCACAAACACTACAAGAGCCCAACAACAAATGATGAAGGAAAAATATTATCTTACACAACATACACACACCATATTTATTGTTTATAAATACGATAAATAAATAAAAATTAAAAAAAAATTATTAAAGAGGACAAATATAAAAATTATATGATTGATCAACTTCATCATTTTATTAACTAATATTTTACACTTTATTAACTAATGTTGTTTTATTACTAAAATTATTTTTAATATCTGAACATTTATTAATCAACTTCATCACTTTATTAATTAATATTTTACACTTCATTAACATTTAACAAACTGTATTTTACTATTAAAATTTATTTTTAATATATGGATATTTGTAACTAAACTATAAACTATACTAACTAACTTTTTATACTCAATTAACCAATTTTGTGGTACTACTATTCACACAATGTCCATGTCATTGTTCATGGTATTTGTGAACAGTGAATGAGGTGTAGGTGTAAACATTGATGTATGAATAGCATTCCCGATTATGAAACGTGGGGCGTTGGATTAAAATTTCACTCTTCTCAATCTAAACTAATATTCCCTTTAAAATTAATAACGAACCAATCCTAAGCCATAGCTTTGACTAGACCTATGACATCCTCCACATTACTTTATCTTTGAAATCCACGTTACTTTATCTTTCAAAACAATCTCATTTCTAGTCAACCATATAGACCCACAGACCGCTAACCACGACAAGATCTTGTTTAGGTACTAGGTCTTGTTTAGGTTAAACCACTTTCAAGATCTCCACCCAGCCTTACAATTGAATTGTATCCTTTTTTGAGAGATTGGATATCGTAGCAGTGAAAAGTTGAGGTTAAACTACTGATTAACTTAACTCACAAAGTGAAAGTCGCCACCACACTTTATTCTTTCCAAAGGAATGGAAAAAAAAGTGAATAAAACCCACAAAAGTTTTTAAAGCAAGACTAATAAAATTGAAATCTAGGTAAGAGGTTGGTTATGCAAGGGAAAGATATTAGCACCCTAAACATCTTTGGTACTCTGCAGGAACCTTTTTGAAAATTTGTGTATTTGGCTAAAAAAAAAGGTTGTTTGCAAAAAGTTTATGAAGATGAGAAAAGAAATGTTTTTTAAGTTTTTTGATCCGATAAGACTTCAATGAGCCACGTGCCTACGTACCACCAACGTGCAATGATAAAATCAGAATCACATAGTTTTTCTAAAAAGAACAAAATTGTTTGTTGGTTAATTTTAAGAGAAGAGACATTTTATCATCTTAGGGAGAATACTCAACCAAATATCCATAAACATAAGAATGATAGACATTTGCATCACGAGTGATAGGAAGAGTCCAAATTGAATAACTCTACAAATATGTCACTAACCCTTTCAAGTAAAAAAGATCCAACATCATATCAACCAAGTCTATGGATATGGAAGAATTATATCTCAACCATAGAGATGACTCACATCTAATCTTTAAGAAAAAATTTAAACAAAATGCACTAAGAAAAAAATTGAGTGAGTTTTTATGTTTTTTAGTCTTTGAAAAAAGAGTTAACTTTGGTTAAGTGAATTAAAGTTTAATTAAGAAAAGATTTTAAAAAATGAACTTCAAAAAGTCAAGATTTTTATTGAAAGTGGTTTTAATTTGAAAACAAATAAGATTTTTAAAAAAAGGAGGGAGAAACTTTAAAAATTTAAGATGATGAGCAAGAGATGAAATACGTATCAGATGAACAATAGTCCATCAAGTGCAAACTTAGTATCATATGAACTTGATGTCTCAGATGAATTATTATTGCATCAAATGAAATTTTAAAGCAAAACCTGCACACAGAAAATTTTCCAATACACAGACAAAATAACAACAAGATCCAAAGGTCTCAAAGTCTCAAGGTTCTATCCTAAGGTCCAAAAGCCCAAATACTCCAAGATACAAAGGGATGGTCACCATAGTCCAGAGAGAGCCTTTAGTCTTTTAATGTTCAAGTTGATTATTAATTTATATAAAATGCTCAAGTTTGAGCAAAAGGGAAATGACATAAAGTAAAGAGCTAAAAAATAAATGACAAGAATGATAAAGATGCTAAAATAAAGAGCAAGAAAGTAAACGTATAACGTAAATGACAAAATTTAAATTACATTAAAATAAAAGTTAGTACAATAAATGTTATAGTTAGTATGTTAGTTTTCCGATTTGGGACAAATTTAGCGTTATGTTAAGCAATTGCAACTTATGTAGAAGTCAATATTATACGAGGTCGTTTAATAATAATGTATGTATCATACATGTTACATATATGGTAGAAACCATACTCCTAAAACATGTATCTCATGTAAAAATAAAGGTGATCAAGACCTAGGTCAAGGAGATGAGATCAGTACATAAATCAAATCCTTCATGAATCCTTAGGACAAACTTTCACTAATCCAAAGTACCTTGAGTCATCAATTGATTACTTAGAGATAGATTTGAAATGATGAAATTTCATTAAGTATCATCCAAATTCAATTGAACAAAGATGAATCAATGATCATCCAATTGATCCAAGAAGAAAAAAGAAAGAGATAGAGCAGAGATAAAGTGAACCATACAAAATGGAAATCCAAATTAGATCAAAGTCTTGATCAAGTTACCATCAACATCATTCATCCTTTTTGGTGGATTAGGGTTTTCACCCCATCAACACCCAAGATCCGATGAGGTTGATGAAACTTGTGATCAAAGAGACCATGAACCAAGGTCAGCCAGTCAACAAAACCAAAAAATATTAAAATGCAAATAAATAATTAATTAATTAAATTTAAATGAAAATAAAAGGTAAAATATCAAAGTCTAATCAAAACATAAAAAAAATAAAGTGAGACCATAGAGAAATCATAGAAAGCCTGTAACTTTTTTAGAAAATAGTTTCATAATTTTTGAAGACTTAAAACTATTGTTCAACTATTTAAAATTAAGCAAAATATCTATAAAAAAAAAAGGTAGAAAATATTAAAGCTAAAATAAAAATCAAACAAAAATCATCGTCGGTCAAAAACCATCATAGGATCATATAATTATTTTTCTCAGAATTTTAAAAGTATTTAAAACATTTTTAAACCAATTAAAAAAAGCAAGTATAAAAAAATCATGAAAAATAGTAAAATAAAAAATAAACAAAAATATGGATCAGAAGAAGGAGAACCTTTTAGAAATATTTTTGGTATTTTTTGGAATTAAAATGAGAGATATTAATTTTTGAAGTTAAAAACAATGTAAAATCAAAATAGAAAAAGAAATAAAATCTGGAAAAATGAGAAGCATTCGATCCAGTTCATTAATCACATGTGGGTGATCACATGGTACAGACACGCGCACTCATGGTGGAAATCATGTCATAAAATCACACTGAATCCAAAAACAAAGGTCAATCAATTAAAAAAATCGCCACGCTATCACTGGTTGGGTTATGACACCTCATCATCTTCAACCTCCGGCTTCAAAAATTTACAGAAAACTAGGGCAATTTTGTGATTCAACAAGAGGAAATCATTTTCTATGAAATTTGGTATCATTAGAAGCGTCTCAATGAGACGATCTCAACCATATCATCAAAAAAAATTATTTAAACTGTGGTGTAGTCGATTTGAGAAAAACCAGAAAGAGTTTCAAAAGAAAAAATCAAAAACATACATAGATAATGGATCAAACAATAAAAATTAAGGATGCAATGAGAAACAGTGAACATCAAGGATCATCATAGTAATTTGAGTTATGAGAAATGGTACCTCTAACTACTTGTTTGAAGTGTGCTCAAAACCTTCAGAAAACTAACTTGGAGAGCTCTCTATGATGCACGATTTTACTTGCTTTTGAACTTGTTAGCTTCACCAAAGTTCAAGGAAGCTTGATGAATAAGAATTTTAGTTCGTGGAAGGGTATGGATATGAAAACAAAGATTACAGGTTTAGATTTTGAATGGGATATGAACAGGATTGTTTGGGCTATTAAAAGCTTGCTAAATGATGTGAATGAGGTCATTATCTATAGCTTAGGGTTATTCAATGCTCAAGTGTCTTGAATGATAATAATTTGAATGAAGAAAGTGTCACTTCTAAACCACCAAAACTCCACTAAACCTTGCATTTTTAGTGTCAATTAAATTCTGGAAACTTAGTTAAACATGTTTAAGTGTTAAACGCACCTTGATTTGGTCATTATAAAGAGTTTTAGCAGGGTGAAAATATGACTTCATGTGCAAGTTTCAGTTTCAAGTGACCATCTTTGAATTCATGGGGCATCATGCATAGGGGGATTTATGATCTCATTCATTTTGCAATGTGTATATTTTCCAACAAATATCACATCATGCTAAGAAAGGTTTCATTTGAAATCTTGAGTAAAAAGTTATGTCCATTTAAAGTTGGTGAAAAAATCTGACTTATACACTTAGAAATGTTTTTAATTGAAAAGCCTTAAAATGACGTGTAATCTATCAACAAATTACATAGTCTTCCAAGCATTTTTAGAATTTGATCATTGAATATACCTTGAATATTGAATCATGAAGAGTATTGTGCAAAAAGAATAAGCTTCATGTGATACGAATTGAGCAAGTTATGATTCTTGAAAGTTGGGGAAAATCACTTGAATTAGGTCAAAATCTCACAAAGTCCACAAATGACCTATAATGTTTTCAAATTTTTGATGACTTTCTTCACATAATTAGCTCTTGAATTCAAAGATAAGTTGGATAGGATGTAAAGGAGATTCATATTCAAAAATAACCATCCAAAAATGTTGAATAATGAAGGAGTTGCAGTCTTGTGAACTTTGACTTGAAAACTTGCCAAATTAGGTCAAGCCATTTTGCATAACTTTGAGATATTTGATCTTTTCTTGAAATCCAAGATATGATGAAGCTCATATGAAATTAAAATTATTAAGTATTGATTGATCTTTGATTAAACATGATCATACTTGAGGTTACTTAATGATGAAGGAAAATGGAAATAAACACATGAACCTTTGACTTTCTTGAGGAATAAGCCACCAACTCTTGGGCATCTCTTGATCAATTGAGATTGAATGATACATGAAAATGATATGACCTAATATTATAGGTCATCCATAATTCAAAATTCCTTGAGAATCAATGTTGACCACACTTTAACCATGATCAGATGAAAATCCTAGTTAAGGGAAATTGTTTGATCCATTTGGTTCACACGTGTTCTAGCAAAACAAACAAAGAGAAACAAATCTCTTTGTATTTTCATTAGATGTTAGTAAAATAAAAGAATGTATGTACAAGATACACAAATGGGTGTTTGGTGATCCCTTGAAGGTAAACTTAAATAAGGGGAAAAAGCAGAGGTGAGAGGCAACCCAAGATTGTGATCTTGATGTATTACAAAGATGCAAAATGATGAGGCATATCACGGGTAAAAATAAGGGTATAATAAATATCTATATAATTATATCCCAATGCACAAATTATATATACAAAATTCAATATATGCCACTTAATTAACCATGGGAATAGTTGAGCAATTATAGATATTAGGATAGGGGTTGCTTGAAGGTACATGACCCAATCGTTTTTGGTTCCAAAATTCAATTGATTTTCCATTCCAAAACCTACAAAAAATGAAACGATATGAGAGAACCACTAATGACCTTCAATAGAGAATAGCCACACTTCTCATAAATTTCCATAAGATTGTACAATTTGGATTCAGTCGAGTGAAAGCTTTAAAGAACAGGGGTTTTGTCAAAGGAGTAACAGTAACTGAAGGATTACTCTAGTAATCTTGGGTCATAATAAATTCGCAATTTAAATTCATTCGAGTGAAGGCTTTCAAGAACGTAGGTTCTATCAAAGGATTATCAGTAACCGAATGATCAAATTGGAAGTATTGGGTTACTTGATTGAGCTCTGATCAAGGAGTGAGAAGAAGATAGGATCAACATCAAACATAGGGTTTGGAGGGTTGGATTGCTACATTTTATCTAGTAAACTATATTTTCAAAGGTTAGTTTTCATTATGTCAATTCCACTAGAATTGGGGTAGACGTATCCATAGCAATATCGATTGGGGAAATTCCTAAACAAATCATTATCTCTCTCTCTCTCTCTCTCATTTACATTTACTTGCAAATTCTGAAATAATTAACTGTGTAATTGATACATAGAGATAATTTCTTTGTCTAATTCTTCAAACTATTTTACTGAGTCGATTACAATCTATGTGATTGTAATTGATTTTTCATATATATACAAAATCAAAGAAAAATATGGTTTTAACTGATTGCACATCAAGTGTTCGACAAATTGCTTAAATTAAATTTTGTTTGATATTTCATTGTAAATCGATTACTATTGTATGGTTTTATTCAAACGTTGTTGTTAAAAATAGTTAATTAATTTCTCATCAAACGTATATATTCTATATGATTTAGCTTGTATCCATTCTTTTTGATAACGGTTCAGGATAGATGAATGTCGAGTCGGGATTGTTTTTGCATTTCATAGTTAAAAAAATTTAAAAAGATTTTTTAAATAATAAAATTTCATTTTCAATCTATTAATTCACCCCTCTATATCTTAGCCTATCATTTAATAAGTGGTATCACGAGCACTAGTTTATCTTGTGCTTCGAAATTGCTTATTAGATACTGGATTCCAAACCTAAAAGGGGAATATAATAAAGCGCCAGTTTTTAAGGGCGAAAACTATGGATATTGGAAAGATTGTATGTGTATCCATCTTAATTCTGTTGATAGGAAAGTGTGGAGCACCGTCCAATATATTCCATTTCAAATTACTATGATCAATGCGACCAATGTTGTTGTACCTAAACCAGAAGCACAATGGAACATGAATAATGAGAAAGTATGGTTGTATGATTAGAAAATAAGGAATATTCTCATATACTCTGTAGGATTTGATGAATATTACCGTGTTTCCCACCACACAGCCTCCAAATCTATGTGGGACTCATTGCAAGTTTCCCATGGGGGTACTAATGAGATAGAACAAGCTAGAATCAAGAGTTTGAACTCTTTCATATGAAGCATGGTGAAACCATTTTCGATATACAAAAGAGGTTCACTCATCTTGTTAATCGTTTGAATGCAATTGTTAAGCATGTTTCCAATGAAATTGCTACTAACAAAGTGTTGAGATGCCTTAATATAGAATGACAACCAAAGGTGTAACACCCCCTAAATCCCGCACATAA
Organism: Vicia sativa; assembly: GCA_021764765.1. Taxonomy (NCBI): domain Eukaryota; kingdom Viridiplantae; phylum Streptophyta; class Magnoliopsida; order Fabales; family Fabaceae; genus Vicia; species Vicia sativa. Next base: position 99,688,191 of record CM038795.1, on the reverse strand, counting down.
TATATAGCATAAATCAAAGTAAATATCATGGATATTTCAAAAGGGCATCACATGTATTTCGAAACCACGACAAATACATTGGTCATGCTTATAACACACATTTAAATTCATGTTTCATACACTAACTCATATGCATCTTGCAGCAGAATAATTCTCTTTTCAAAATAATACTAATAACTAATTCTCATAATAGAATTCATGCATTAAAAGCATTATGCACTAAAGGTCAATCATCACATAATCTCAAATACAATAATCAAATAAAAGAGAGTATAATAAGCATCTCTTAAAACAAACATGAGTTCAAAATGTTTTCTCGTGTTACATAATCAGAGCATGACCCACTACCTAAATAAAGCGGATAAACAAAGAATTGGCTCCTCCGACTAATCCTTGCAAGAAGCACCATTATCCTCGGTACCTGGACGATGTCGTATAAAAATATCATTCCAACATAAGGGTGAGAATTCACATCATTATAGAAGATTATAATAATAAGCAATTCATCATATACAAACAACAATGGAATTCATCACACTTCACATATTCGTGTATTCAATATTTTCTAACTCACTTCACATATTCACATATACAACATTGCTCAACAATTCATGATTCAAACATAATCAATCAGGAATAACACAAATGTAACATTCACACCAATATCACATGTTGCACACCAAATCAACATTTCACAATGACATATGTAACATCCTAAATTCCCTGATGATTAATAATATAAATCAGAGTAATCTTTTTTTAAACATATTTAGGATGCTACATCATCTCAAAATAATCATAATCTGCTCAAAGTAAATAAAGGGATACATAACACCTTTTGAATAAACATGAATGTCATAGTCTTAAAAAAATCAACTTTATTAAGCAGCGGAAAATACTTCAGGTTCATCAAATCAACCTCAAAACAATACTGATCATAAAAAATTATTCTAGAGTTTAAGATACTCCTCAAAAAATCATCAAAACAAAAATAAAATAAAATAAAATAAGAGTTTATCCCCTCAACCCGGTGTTACGTATCAGAGCATAACGCCGACTCTAAAATAAGACTAAAGAGTAACCTCTTCGAACTCCACAACTCGGACTACTCTTGATTATCTACATGTTACCCACGTAGAGGCAACATTCAAACAGAAGGGGTGAGATATCACAACAATATAAAGGAAAGTATAATAATAATTATACATAAATATGTGATGCATGGTTATTATTTTCACATACCACACATTTGCACCATAAATAAGATTAACAACCATAGACAATCACACACCACATCATTATGCTAACAACAAGACTTGTAAAGATACACAACACTGACTTTATGCATCTGAGATCACTCTCAGATCTATTCCATCTAGGATCAGAGTCACCGTCATTATGAACAATTTGGTTCACTTTAATCCCAGTTCACTCCATCTAGGATCAGATAAAATAACAACAACGTGAATAATTATATTCACCTCGCTCCTATCCACGCCATCTAGGATTATAGACAACAACAACGACCGGACTAAACTCCACAGCATGAGATGCATGCGACATGATAACACAACACCACACTACATTGATATCAAAATTCATCAATACAACTCACATTTTCCAGCCATCTATTGTACCTTACTCACAATAGTACATCATATCACAACCATCAAATTCACATAATTGTGTTAATACATACAATGAGAAATTCACACAAAACGACCTAATCCCATAAAATAATTATCTACTGTCTTTGAAGTCATTTTTATCAGATAGATAACGTTCTCAGCTTTCCAATGGTCGAAACAGTGCATCAAACGAACACCTGAGTCAAAAATTACGAATTTTTAAAGTTTTCAAAAATGTTCTCAAACAATGAGTAATCGATTGCACTACCAGAGCAATCGATTTCACTTTGTTCAAAGCCCAAACATCCTAATTTTTAAGCACTACAACTGATTGCACCCTCACAGCAGTCAATTGCTTACTAAAACATAGGCAAAAATTCACTAAAATTGAACCGTGCAATCGATTGCACCCGCACTGCAATCGATTGCACCCTGGGAAAAACAGTTTTACGAATTCAGAAAAATAGTGGTGCAAAAACCTTTTTCTCCCAATATGAAAAAACACAAACTTCATGAAATAATGCACAATCAAACATCAAATTATCATTGTTATCAATATACATCAATTACCACACAATTCAAAGCATCAATTCATCGATTATAGCCAATTTTAACCGATTAAATCAAACAATCTACACCAAAACCTAACATGAATATCACCACATCCCTACCATTATACTATCTCTTAGAAATTTGAAACCCCACCCTTACCTTTGGATTGGAGGTCTCTCTAAACTACAACAATGGTACCTCTTGCCCTAGTTTTTCTTTTTTTTCTCTAGTTCTTTGGTTCTCTCAACTTTTCACGATGGTACAATGAGAATACAAAACCCCCAATTTTTCTTAAGTATTATTTACCCTTAAGACCCATAATACTGTTATTCTCATCATAACCTCACTTATGTCATCCAACTTTACCATTATGTCCTTATCGTCCTTTTACTAATTTATCTCTGTTTATCTAATTAAATAAAACTTAGATAAATATTAACTATTTTTCCAATTTACAAACTATTCTAATAATTATTCATAAATTCAATAATTCACTAATAAACTATTCAATCTAGAATGACTCTCAACACGATCTAAACCCGACACTACCGCACACACAACGTCAAATCACATATCGCATAAGATAATTTACATCTACATAATTAACTATGTAATATAATATTCGGGGAATTACAACACATGTGACTCGAGTGCAATTCAATGCAATATGCATGTGGTAACAATTGTTATCCTTAAGGGTTTTGACGTTTAAAACTGTATCCATCCCTCATACAGATAACCACTAAAAAGCCCATTCTTCAAGCTTTCAAACTCATCCCTCGGGTTTATGACAAGTCACAAGTCTCCACAAAACTCGCAAACATTGCCTCTTGACAACAAATTATGCATGTGCAATCTCAACAATCATGTGCGATTAAGACCATCCCTCAATCTTAATCATACAAACATACATCACCTAATTCATCACCTTTGAATCATCATCACTATTGCACAAACATACATACCTCATGTTATCAATCACATATAATCCATCTTCATAGCATTAATCAACTCAACATACCGCAATAACACATAGTAACAATTGTAAAAATATGTTGTCCTCATTCATCATCAATTCACAACATACATATACACTAAATTAAGTGTTATGTTCATACTAAGAAGTCATCCAAAATTCATCAATGCATATCTTCAATAATTCATCACATGTGAAATACCACACATTTGCACATACATACACATACTCATGAATTATTCACATACAATTCACTTTCATAATATTCATCAATTCAATACCTCCCGATAGCACATAGCAAGTAATATCACACTGTATTACGATCCAACACCAATCACCAATATGCATAACACATATACATGTTATTTTACACAACCAAACAATTATTATATCACATATTGCCAACAAAACCATTTTTATTGAAGAGAATATCTTGCTAGTTTTCTAACGCTTTAAACGGGGACTCAAACGAAGTTACGGTTCAAAAGTTATGAATTTTTAAAGTTCCAATGAAAACGCAAACACGGACATCATACACTAACACCACAAAACCTCAGTAAACACCAATTAAATTTATATCCAAAATAGTAAATCATTTTTACAAGAAAGTACACTGTATTAGTTTTTCTCAAGTTTAAACTGTGTATCAAATAGCATCTGAAGCTCAAGTTATGAATTTCTAAAGTTTTACAAAAATTGCAGCCAGAATTGACGGAAATTAATAGTAGTTGTACGAAAATCCCTTTAATCCCAATTCCAAAACCCCAAATTTCATGAAACATTACATATTCAAACCCCAAAATCTCATTACCATCAACACACATAATTACATCATTACTTGTCATATTCAAGGATTTATTCATCAAAACCTAACAATTTTAAAACTTAAGAATTTCATGAAACATTGCATATTCCAGTTCCAATTTCATTTACTCATTCACCCACATCATCAACAATATTTGCATACATTTCTAACACCAATTTCATTAATTCTCATTCAAAACCTAAGTATGTAAAAACCTATAAATTGAAATCTAAATCCCTAAATCATGTATTTTACCCATTACATACATTATATTATCTCATAATCAAATAAAAACTCACCCTTACCTTGGATGTAGATTCTCTAGGGTTCTTACCTCTTCTCTTATTTTTTCTCTTTTTTCTCCTCTTTTCTTCTTCTCTTGGTTCTATTCACTTTCTCTTTCTAACTTCTATTCTCTTTGTCTTACTAACTCTAATAACTATTGTTTTTCTCAAATGAGCTTATTCACTCACTCACACTAATGTGACATATAAGGTCCAATCAATTAATAATTATATTTTCACATCCAATATCCCAATTACTCATATAACAAATACTCTTAATTAATAAAACAAATCATATATTACACATCACCAATTAATTCAAATAACTTATTTTTTCACAAAATCACACGATTTAATTAACTATTATATCATATAATAATTAATAAAATAACTAGTAAATAAAAATTGGGGTATTACGAAATATTAATGCAATCAAGGAAGCTAATGATCTTGACATTGGACAATACTACTTTGGTTGGAAAGCTTGAAGAACATGAGCAAAAGCTCATTTTCTTAGTGAAGCATGAGAAGAAGATTAAGAAACATAAGAACAAGGAAAAAGAGATAGATAAGAAGTCAATTGCTCTTATAACTTCTAGTTCTAAGTCATCAACCAAAGAGCAAGATGATAGTGAATCTAGTAATGATGATTGGTTGGATGGTGAAGAAATGAGGTTGTTTGTTAAAAGGTACAATAAGTACATTAAAAGGAATTTAGTGAAGCATTTCTAAAGGCAAGATGTGAATATAAGAAAGATAAATAAAAAAATTTATGCTATAATTGTGGAAAGGTTGGTCACTACAAACTAGATTGCCCATTTCTTACAAAGATAAAGGAAATGGTCAATACAAGAAGTCTAGCAAGCCCAGAAAAGCATACATTGCTTGGGAAAGTGATAGTGAATCCTCAAGTGAAGAAAACGCAAGTGATAATGATGAATTAAAAAAATTTTACCTCACGGCCCATTATCATAAGAGGAGGAATATAAGTCATTCTAAATATGAACCTATTGACATAATATTTTATTCTAAATCACAAGTTGCTTTTAAAAATCTACATGGTGAAGCCGTAGATGCTTTTAAAAGGTTAGCCTCAAACAAATGAATTGTTTCATACTTAGAAGCCAAAGTTTTAGAAACTAAAAAATAAAGCTCTTAAGCGATTCATGATAGATATTCAAAAAGTTGAGAATGAGGATGAATAACCTTCTTGGTTTGATTGTAAAACTTGTCATATTTGGAGAGAAAAAAGGTTAATACTCTAAAAGCTAAATTGGACAAGGATTTAAAACCAAAAGTTACGTTTTCTATTGATCCTATAACATTTAAATGGTCTTTAAATCCTTCATACAAAAAGAATTGTTTTGTCAAATGGGAATCAGATAGCCAAAAGTCACTCTCATCATAACTTGACTTGTCACTATTGTTGCAACAAACGCCATACCATTGCAAAATGCAAATTTAATAGATTTATGGTTCCTAAAGGTGTGTTTCAATAGTTTCCTAAATTCAACCAAGTTTTCACTAACTCTCAAGGACCCAATGGAAATTGGGTACCTAGCACTCTTGATTGATCTTATAGGTTAAATGTCTTGGCTCCATGAGGAGAATGTAGTTCTCAATAGTGGATGCTCAAGGAAAATGACATGTGACATTTCCCTATTCGTTGAATTTGTGGCAAAGTAGAAGGGGTATGTAACTTATGAAGACAATGACAAAGGTGTAATACTTGGATAAAGGTAGTGTAGTTAATCCATCTTGTACTACCATCTCTATCGTGACTTATTGTTAAAAAGTTTGTGCATGTCTCTTTTGATGAATCTTATCCTAGAAATATCGGGAAAAATATCACCTTCAGAAGACATACTAAATGACACCAAGGAAAGAACTGATAAGTCTAAAGTGGTGAAACTTGAGGAGGGGGAGATGAACCTGAAAATGAGAAGAATGAAAGTCCAACTGAAGTGGATAATATTTGATAACCTGAAATTATATCGCATATTTAGCTCAACCAACATAAATTAATTCATCATTTTATTATAATTATGTTACTTTATATAAATATTACACTGGTATTTTCCTTGTATTTTATATATTAATATACAGGGTTTATTCGAGAAAAGAAGTAAAAATGGAGGAGACATGAAGAAAAAGGCTCAAAATATAAAAGAAAAGATAAAAGGCACGAGTAAAGAAGCATAGCTAGGCCCATCAGCCAAACTTCTCATTATCACCCCCATGATCTTTTCAACTTCCCACTTTTTCACTTCTTTCTCCACTTTCTCCATTATCTCCACTACTTCTCTCATGATAACTTCCACAATTTCTCACTATATAAACTAGTTATCATTCATTTTAGAGGCATTCAAGTTTGTGCGTGGAAGCGCTGTTCAAAGTTTTAGGAAGAAATCATATTTGTAAAAGTGGTAGTTTCTCACATCGAGGAACTACCACACCATTAGTTTTAGGCCTACAATCTATGTACTCTTGGATCACAATCTTGCCATCATAATAAAAGTTTATTTCAAGTTCTTCATTTCTCGCATTTAGAGGTTCTTTATTGTATTGCTTATTATTATTATTATTATTATTATTATTATTATTATTATTATTATTATTATTATTATTATCATTTATTGTTGTTAATTTAATTATCATGTTGCTCTTAATTTCAATCTTCATGTTTGGTTTATTTATGCTAAATTTTATGTCTGGCTAAATCATTTAGATATCGGTATGTAAACTAATCAAACTAAAGGGATCCGAAATAAATTGGCCAAGTTTTATTTTATCATAAATTACTTTTTCTGGTTTTAGTATCTAATTATATATTAAAAGAGTTTGGTACGGGAGAAAAACGGACAAAGCTTAAAAATCAATAGATCGGAAGTTTGAGGTTTTTTTCCATATAGTGGATACTAGGAATTAATTTTAAATACAGCGGGAGCGTTTTAAAATTGATTAGATTATATTTGTTTTCAAAAAGTGTTTTTTTGTAAATTCGACAGGATAGGGGAAGCGTATGTTGGAGTTTAATAACATAATCTGAATCAATAGAACGAGAGTTTGAGATAAGGGCTTTTAAATGAATATTATCTACTGAAAAAGAAATTTCCATTATTTAGAAAATTGGCCAATGAACCTTCGGATCACCTAGGTTAAACGAATTACATACCGATATCCGCCTTATTAATATTTCACTTAGATTTAAGTTTTAATTCTCTTAGTTTCCCCTAAATCAATTAATCATTAGCTTTAACTTTACACAGTAGCATTAGATAATGATAAGTTTGATTTTTGGTCTTTGTGGGTTCGATATCTTTTAAAACCACATGATACGACTATGCACTTGCAGTCATGGATCTTATAGACTCTTAAAGTCGCGATCAAGTTTTTGGCGCCGTTGTCGGGGACCAATTAAGTCAATTGTCGTAACGCCAGTGTTGCACCATATAGACTAAGGCACTCTTACTTTAATTACTATGTATCATCCAAATTTTTTCTACAACTCTCATTCTTAGTATTTCGAGGTATCACAAGAATCCCATAAATCCGACCTCAAAATACTTATGGAGAAATTCAATGCGTCACCAACTCACTCTCACCCAAATTACCTCATTCATCCAGAAGCTACTAAAATGTACCAAGATTTGAAGAAATTATTTTGGTGGCCTGGAATGAAGCGTGATATTGCGCAGTTTGTGTATGCATGTTTAACTTGTCAGAAGTCGAAGGTTGAGCATCAGAAGCCTACAGGGTTGATGCAACCGTTGGAAATTCCAGTAGAAGTGGGATAGTATTTCAATGGATTTCATAACTGGATTACCTAATATTGTACGAGGACATAATTCCATTTGGGTGATTGTTGATAGGCTCACCAAGTCGGCTCATTTTATACCTATTGACATCAGTTTTCATGTACCGAAGCTAGCGGAAATTTACATCAGGGTGATTGTTAAGCTACACGGTGTTCCGTTGAGTATTGTGTCGGATAGAGATTCGAGGTTCACATCTGATTTTTGGCAGAGTTTACAGAATGCGTTGGGCTCTAAGTTAAGGTTGAGCTCGGTGTATCATCCTCAAATTGATGGTCAGAGAGGAAGGACGAGTCAGTCATTGGAAGATTTACTGCGAGCATGTGTTCTTGAAGAGAGAGGTTCGTGGGACACTTGCCTTCCATTGATAGAATTCACATATAATAATAGTTACCATTATAGCATCGAAATGGAACCTTTTAAAGCGTTGTATGGTCGGAGGTGTAGGACTCCGTTGTGTTGGCATGAGAGGGGAGAGAGTGTAGTACTTGGACCTAAACTAGTTCGAGAAACCACCGAGAAGGTGAAGCTTATCCGTGAAAAGATGAAGGCTTCCCAGAGTAGACAGAAGAGTTATCACGAAAAGTGGAGGAAAAGTTTAGAATTTCAGGAAGGTGAACATGTATTCTTGAGAGTTACACCAGTAACCGGGGTTGGACGAGCGTTGAAATCGAAGAAACTTACTCCTCGCTTTATTGGTCCATATCAGATATCGGACAGAGTTGGAAAGGTTGCTTATAGGGTGGCGTTGCCACCGAATCTTTCGAATTTTCATGATGTGTTCCATGTGTCGCAACTCCGGAAGTATATTCCTGACTCGTCTCACGAGATTTGTATGGATGATGTGCAAGTGCGGGATAATTTGGCCGTAGAGACAATGCCCGTACGGATTGCGGATCGCGAGACGAAGATTTTGCGTGGAAAGGAGATTGCACTGGTGAAGGTTGTATGGTTAGGAGCTGCTGTAGAAAACAGGACATGGGAGTTGGAGAGCAAGATGCGAGACTCTTATTCTGAATTATTTGAACTAGGTAAATTTTCGAGGACGGAAATGTTCTAAATGGGGGAGAGTTGTAACACCCGTAATTAATTAAAATAATTTAATTCAATATTATTGAGTATTTTCGATTAATTCGTAATTAAGTCGAATTTGCAGGTGAATCGCTAGAGTTGAATAGTCGGGTAAAATTAGTCAGAAGGAAAATACTATTAGAATTTAATTATTATTTAGAATTATTAAATTAAATGTAGTAGATTAATTATTTAGGAGGAGGAATTAGTATTTTAAGGGTATTAATTAATAAACCCAATTTAAAGTAGTGGCTCTTACTAATATTGTTATTTAGTAACCATTATAAAAAGGATAAAATAAATAAATAAAAACAAGTAGAATAACAAAAGAAGAACAAGTCACGTAGCAAAGAGGGAAAAAAGAGGAACAGAGGAATAGAGTTCCTATCAATGTCCATTGGCCGTCCGAGATTAGCGTTTTTCGGTTGATTTTTCGAACTCCCTTCGATCCAAAAGTAAGGGGGTGGGGTTCGATTACTATAATCAATTGTATAATAGTTTTTATGTGGGGTTTAGGGTTGTATAAAATTACTGTCAAGTTGTATTTTGCGATGAAATTATGATGTTGTGATCTGCTTAATGTTGATTTCTCTGTTATGATGTTGTTTTCCTGTGTTATATTGTTGTGACTGTGTGAATTTGGTCGTGATAAACCATTGTTCTGTCTGGAAGAAGAAATGATATTCTGGGCAGGTAGCACAAAGGAGGCGACCTCCCCTTAAATTCAAAGGAATAGAGATGATCGCCATGGGTGAGTGGAAGATGGAGACGGGTGTCCCCTATGTAGGAGGGAATTTTGGTGTGGGCCCCACCATCCAGGAGGCGGCCGCCTCAGGCTCTAGGGGGTGGGCGCCTCACAATCCCTTCCTTGCTTACTTTGTTCACGTGGCAGGCAGTAGTAATGGCTTAGTTTGAATATTTTCTTTGCACCTAGGAAAGAATAATATGATGCTAGTTGGTAAAGTAATTAAGGATTTGGAAGTAAAATATAAAGGCTAAGTGGAAGTTTGTGTATGAGTATAACATAACATGTATCTTAAAGGTAGCAGAATAACATTCTAGCAGTAACAGATAACAGTAGCAGAAGATTAATTTAGCAGCAACAGAATTGGTAGCAGGCAGAGTGAATTAGTATAGTAAAATAATCCATTAATGTAGGAAAATAATTTGTAGTGACAGAATTGATTACTAGAATTTATGAAATTGAGTAGTAATGCTGCAGGAGGTAAAAACAGTGCAGAAAATTAGACAGTTAGTCAAATTAAGCGGTAAAATTAGTTTCTCGGAATTGGACGAAATTTTGCAGAGCAGTTCCCGTATACGCGTAGTTAAATAAAGTTAAGTCGTTTGCTGATTTTCGCGTAGGTTGTTGTAAATTGCAGGTACTGTCAGAGTAGTTGTTTTGTCCCCGAATTGGACAATTTTGAGTTGCAGGCTTAAACGGCCAAAGTCAAAAGTTGAAGTTGATTGTATTAATTATACGTTGCATTGTTGTTGATGTTGTTAATTGTTGTTGAAGTCGAAGTTGATTGATTAAGTTGATGCGGTTAATGCATGATTGAATTGTTGTTGTTGTAAGTTGTCGTTGATGTTGTGGTCGTTGTATCATACATAGCATGTGCATTATAAAGTTGGCCTAGATTGGCACCACGTTGAAAGTTGAAGGCTTATGCCTTGTTGAATGCCTCGATAACTTGGCATGATTTTAAGTTGGGAGTTTACTCCAAATGGATCCACATGCATTTGTATTAGTCGAGTCGCATCCGAGTTGCATTTTTAAGTTGTTGTTGATTATTATGTTGTTCTGTGGGATGTCGTATTTTGTTGATTGAAGTAGTAATTATTGTATGATTCTTTACCTAATATATGAATTATCATAGTTTTGCTTATATTTTTCGATATCTCACCCTTTCTATTTTGTTGGTCGTTATCTTTATATTGGTAACGTGCAGGTAACGAGGAGTAGAAGGTTTAGTAGCTTATGGCGTCGTCGCTCTGATACGTAGCACTCGGGGGGAAACGAACGCTTGTTTTCTTTTATGTTTACACATTTTCTTCCGTTGAATTAAAGTTGTGGTTTTGAGAAATATCAGTGGTTTTCCGTTGTTCAAAGATGTTATTCTTATTTTGCAATTATTCATGTTGAGAATCTGTTGCGGTTTGCTTATTAAAGTGGAATTGTTGAAGACCAAATATGTTTCCAATGTTTCTTAATTACTATGTGCTATGTATCCGCTAAGAATTAAGTTGTTTTAACGTTGATTTCAAGTTGTGAAAAGTGTAATGCCTCAAACTTTAAGTCGAAATTTTGGCACTCTGATTTATAAAATGTTGGGTAGAATTGGGGTATTGCATAGGTTCCCAATCCAAAATGTATGTGGAGGAATTGAAAAATATGCACGCCAATGCACCTTTATCTGAGGTCCTACATAAAAAGAGAAAATTTAAGGAGCATGAAACTATGGAAACCATTAGCTTTAAGATGGTAAGGTTAACATTAGAGATGGTGGATGAAATAACTAAGCCTAAACTCGAAAAGCTGATACTTATGATAGATCCAGAACCACCACCACAAGTCCAAAAGAATGAATCATCCCACATAAGAAAGAAAAGAAAAGGTGAGGGATATGTGAAATGGCATGATAAGTGGCCATGGAAACCAAAGATTATTAAAAGTTCGATCGAGCAGTCATTCTCAAGAGGACCACCATGAGTGTTTGCACTCCTGAGCCGTCGAGCTATGGACGTTAACCAAAGCGCTGCGTGGGAGGCAAGCCACGAGTTTTTAATTTAATGTTTTCCTTTTACTGTTTGAAACCGCAGATAATAAAGAGATGAATTATTTGTCACGTCTCAGCTACTTCAAGGCGAAAAACCTCTAGATGCCAATCTTGGAAATGAGCCAGGTGCCCACGGACATTCCTACGAGTGTCGCTGCTGGTGGTGACACCAATGATATGTACTTTTCTAGAAAACTAACAACATGATAAACTACTACGAAAATGAGAAGTTTTAACATATGAACGTATCTTAAAATTCTCATAGTCGAAGCAGAAATGGTCAACGAGGACATGTACAACAAGAGCAGGATCATAGAGGATTTCGGCACGTAGTAGAATTCACACAGGTTCTATCTTTCCTTTTCCACCTTTTATCAAAACATTGAGGATAATGTGTGGTTTAAGTGTGGGGGAGGAAGCTTTACCGTTTTGTATTTTCCATTTTCTTAGTAGCTTTTCCTTTATTGCGAATTTCCATTAAATAAATATTTATGTACCATTAAGTCTTATAGGCAAAATTTTCCACTTCCTCCATTTTCTTGAGCCATAGCAAAAAAAAATCCATTGGCTAGATGCATAACTCGACGCGCTCGAAGAGTATGAAGGTTTCTCATTTTTAAGAAATGTTAGGAGCTTGAGTAAAATAGAAACAAAATGATTATAGTCTTGATACTTTAAAATCCCTGAGTATGCAAGACCGATTTGATTACCTATTATACCGAAACCTAAGGCTTTAGTTTTAAAGTAACCCCGAGTTGATTATTTAGCATTCGGCACCGTCTTAAGCACAAAGTACGTAGAGAGTCGATAAATATAAGTGAATGATCTAAAAATAATTGAAAAATTATATGCTTTACTGTTATAAATATGGAATGCACCAACTAAGTTAGGCGACCCTCACCCGGTCACTTAATCTAACGTTGCGGAACCTACGGTATATGAAAAAGAGACTAACTGTCGGTTGGTTCAGAAGTTATCTCGAAATGAACTTGGTAGGGCGAACTACGGTTTGATCCCCCACAACTTGCAGTTGGGTAGATATAAGGAGTGTACCACATAATTGTTCCAGAACTCCGTGCTTAAATGGATCATCACTAACCGACGACTGTACTATGTGCGTGAAAAGATAATCGGCTTAATATGATTGCGAGCGAATGAAAATGGGTGAAATAGAGCAAAAAGGACTAGGTTGAGCTATAATTGTATGATTTAGATTGGTATGCATATGGAAGAGTTTTTTAGTGTCACTATTGTACTTTTAGTGTTGAAATTGAACTCGCAAAGCTCTGACAAAAATGCCTTACAACCAAGTACGATTTTGAGTGGGATCATGAGTTTGCATTTAACCCGCATTTGGTCAACTTTCAAATTGATTATTTGCTTCAGGACAAGCAAAGGTTCAAGTGTAGGGGAGTTTGATAACCTAAAATTATATCGCATATTCGGCTCAATTAACATAAATTAATTCATCATTTTATTATAATTATGTTGCTTTATATAAGTATTACGCTGGTATTTTTCTTGTATTTTTGGTATTTAATTATACAGGGTTTGTTCGAGAAAATAAGTAAAAATGGATGAGACGTGAAGAAAAAGGCTCAAAATATAAAAGAAAAGATAAAAGGCCCAAGTAAAGAAGCAAATCTAGGCCCATCAGTCAAACTTCTCATTATAACCCCATGATCTTTTCAACTTCCCACTTTTCCACTTCTTTCTCCACTTTCTCCATTATCTCCACTACTTCTCTCATGATAACTTAGCATTCATTTTAGAGGCATCCAAGTTTGTGCGCGGAAGCGTTGTTCATAGTTTTAGGCAGAAATCATATTTGTAAAAGTGGTAGTTTCTCACATCGGAGAACTACCACACCATTTGTTTTAGGCCTACAATCTATGTACTCTTGGATCACAATCTTGTCATCATAATAGAAGTTTATTTCAAGTTCTTCATTTCTCACATTTACAGGTTCTATATTGTATTGTTTATATTATTATTATTATTATTATTATTATTATTATTATTATTATCATTTATTGCTGTTAATTTAATTATCATGTTGCTCTTAATTTCAATCTTCATGTTTAGTTTGTTTATGTTAAATTCTATGTCTGGCTAAATCGTTTAGATATCGGTATGTAAACTAATCAAACTAAAGGGATCCAAAATAAATTGGCCAAGTTTTATTTTATCATAAATTAATTTTTATGATTTTAGTATCTAATTATATATTAAAAGAGTTTGTTACGGGAGTGAAAACGGACAAAGTTTGAGGTTTTTTCCGGATAGTGGTTACTAGGCATTAATTTTAAATATAGCGAGAGCGCTTTAAAACTGATTAGATTATATTTGTTTTCAAAAAGTGTTTTTTTTTAAATTCGACGGGACAGTGGAAGCGTACGTTAGAGTTTAATAGCATAAGCTGAATCAACAGAATGAAAGTTTGAGATAAGGGCTTTTAAATGAACATTATCTACTGAAAAAGAAATTTCCATTATTTAGAAAATTGGCCAATGAACCTTCGGATCACCTAGGTTAGACGAATTACATACCGATATTCGCCTTATTAATTTTCACTTAGATTTAAGTTTTAATTCTCTTAGTTTCCCCTAAATCAATTAATCATTAGCCTTAGCTTTACACAGTAGCATTAGATAATGATAAGTTTGATTTTTAGTCTTTGTGGGTTCAATATCTTTTAAAACCATGTGATACGACTGTGCACTTGCAGTCATGAATCTTATAGACTCTTAAAGTAGCGATCAATATTCTAATATCAAATCTATAATTCTTGGAGACATCACCAAACATGACTACACACTCTAAGATAACTAAAAGAATGGGTGTTTGTGTGTCTTTTGACACTTCACTGCCTAAAAATGGAAACTTAGACAAAGATAAAAGTGGTGAGAACACTGGAGTCTAAAAGTTTGTTCAATAAGTTATAGTCTCTTTATTTGAGAAACTTGTTTGTTCCTTATATATCGAATTCGTATTCCTATAGCAAATAGCAAACTCTTCAGGTAATTCCCCGTAGAGAAGCTTGTTTTGATTTAACAAATCAAAGTTAACAGAGGTTCATTTTCCAATAGGTGAATGTCTCTTTATTTGATAAGCTTGTTGTGATCCCCAGTCAGAGTTAACACTTAAATCTCTAGAAAGTGAAGACAACTTCAGGTTAGAGACCGAAAGTCATTGGAGGTTTGTTACCCTTTCCAAGTGGAATACTTGGTTAAAGAAGAAGTTGAGACCTGCTTCTGGTGGAAGACCGGAAGTCATGGGAGGTTTGTTAGCCTTAACAAGTGGAATATTTGGTTAAAGAAGAAGTTGAGACCCATTCTTGGTGGAAGATCGGAAGTCATTGGAGGTTTGTTACCCTTTTCCAAGTTGAATACTTTGTTAAAGAAGAACATGAGACTCGTTCCTGGTGGAAGACATGAAGTCATTGGAGGTTTTTTACCCTTTCCAAGTGGAATACTTGGTGTTGTACCTCAAAATTTTCCCTCCCATTTTAAAGGTCAATAGGTTCAAGATACATCTTCATGTTCAAGAACTACTCAAAGATTGATCAAGACAAGCTCTCTCATAGCAATGGACATCCAATTAGGGTTTTAATTTCCTCAAAGTAAATGTGGTTTCTAATGCCTCAAGTGGACTTCATTCTTCCTCATATGTCTCAAAATATCTCCATGACAAGTTTCAAGCCTCACAATGCAAGTTTGCTCAATTAATTGCTCAAATGATTGAAAATAAGTTGTATTGGACAAAAAGTCAATGATGGTCAACATATAGACAAACTTCATAATTTTTTGTGAAAATAAATATTTTGAAGTTATATACATCATTTGATAAAGGTTTGGTCATGATTCATCAAGGAAACTCAAGATTCATCAAAAGTCAAAAGTTACTAAATTAGGGTTTTCTTATGAGAAGTCAAATGAACTTGACCAAGCATAACTTTCACATACCTCATCAGAAATTCCTCAACCAAAGCTCATTTTAAAGGAATTAAAAGCTCTACAAATTTGTCTATTATAGGTTTTTCTAACAAAATGCTTTATTTGAGAGATATGGGCCAAGACATTATAGGTCCTTTCAAAAGTCAACAAAAGTCATCTTTTCTCAAAGAAGTGTACATGAACATGGAAGTTTCAATTGAAATGAAACAAAATAGAGGTTTTAAAGGACATCTTAAGCTATCTAAAAAGACCAAAATCATCTCCAAATATTGAGAATTGAGCAATATATGATTGGTGCAAGTTTGACAATTTTGAGAAAGCACATGAAGAGAATATTGAGCAATTTTGAAATTTTGTCAAATGAGCCTATGTTTTAAAACTTGAGACATGTTTATAACATTATTAAGAACATCTAAGCCCATCCATACATTATCTTACCATTTATTTTATTTATTAATTATTTTTATCCATTTAAAGTCAAATTAAATTAAAATAAAATACAAGATGAGGTATAAAGTGTGTGGGCTTGAGATCTTAGTTCCTTGAGGTCCAAACAACCCTATGCAAGCTGGAAAAAACGCATAAGAAGCATCAATGCAAGATTGGTCAAATTTGAAGCTTTTCATTTGATTTTCAAATTAAATATTTTCACATTGAATGCCATATATTTTTCTCTCAATTCTTGACCTAATTAACTCATTATAAATACAAGATCAAGGTCATATGTTGAGGACACATATTGCTTTCACAAAAACCCTAGAGAAAATTCTCAAAATTTTCAAGGTTTAGGGCAAACTCAAAACCTCCTTTGCAGCCTCTCTCGATCCAAACCAACCATCTCATTGAGTTCTTGAGGTTCCCATGAGACGATCCAAGCACTCACACAAGCTAAATTGTGCCCAGAACTCTCTCTCTCTCTCTCACTCTCTCTCTCTCTCTCTCAACAACACTGGTTTGGTAAGGTTTCTCAAATTCCAATTTGATAATCCATGCATTGTTGACATGTTTGATGTGTTTGTTTGTGTTCAGGACATCCATTAGAACAAGTTTAACATTTTACATGTGAGTGATGATGCTTAAACTGATTGATCCCATTGTTAGGACATCACAAACTGAAAGCTTCGAACCTCACAATACATGGACTTTCAGGCCAAATGGCCACCACCATTGAACTCACAGGGGTCGGTTTAGGGGGGTAGGCTTAACCTTTTGCTTCGATTCGTGTTATTTTGCAGGTTTGAAATTCCAGCTTGATGGAGAAGACAACTAGAGCTTAACTCCGACGTCTCTGACTTCGTTTAACTCCGGTGGACAGGTGTGGCGAGGCATGATTCGTCCATTCAAATAATCCTGGGTCCCATGCGCGTGTCTTATATTAAATCTGATTTCAGGGAATAAAATTCACATATATATTTATGAAGTAAATTTTATAATTGGATGTATCACTACCCCAGTGGTTAAATGTCCGCGCTTAGTCCTTTCACCCTTTAAGGCGTGGGTTCGATCCTTTCCTTTTGCCATTTTTTTCAATATTTTCGGATTCACACATGTAATACATACATATTTCCAGAGGCGGGATAATAACACCACAAGCAAGTGGTCGAGTGGCGAAATTTTGTGCTTGTGACTTTAAGGTCACGAGTTCAACACTCTCCAGGACCATTCCTATATTTAACCACTAGTTCTTTTGCTATTTTTTATATTCCTTTCAATTTCTTTTTTTATTTTAATTTCTTTTCATAAATTATTTTAAATACTTTTAAAAATCATAAAGAACTTTTTCATTTTAGATTTAGGTTAAATAATTTTTTATTTAATTTTTGACACAAATATTTTTATTTTAAGTAGGTTTAAAATTATTTTCTTAATTAAATTGTAAATAATTAATTAACTTCGTTTCTTATTTAAAAATCAATCACAAAAATATTTTAATACTTAGGGTTTTAGAACATTTTTTTCCTTTAGTAGAATATTTTTCTCATTATTTATTTATTCTTTTTGTCTTTAAATTCTAGAAATCGATGTATAGGTCGCACGAGTATTTTTCTAATAGTGTAGCTTTAATTTCCTCGCATTTTTTCTAAACTATGTAACTGTTCATAGGATGTAATAGTCTAGGTTTAATTTCCGCACTTTTTACTTTCCACGTCTTCTTATTATGTATCTGCCCCAAATCCATGTAATGGCTTATGTTTAAATTCTCGCATTTTACTTTTCGTACGAATATTAAATGGTTAGATGTATGATAATAGGATTATATGGTAAGATCTAAAATCAACCATAGAATAACCCTAACTTCAAGAGATAAATATCTGAAATGAATCACTTTTCACACTTGCACCCTTAGGGTATCCTCTCTTGTTGCCTAACACAATGGTCATGTCCCTCGAACACAGGGATATCTTAACAAAGTTGCCTACGAATAATATCATCATAGTCTCTTCCGTATAAAGATCATAGTCCCTCGATGACCCTCCGAATTGCCTACGAATATGTGATCTTGTCTCTCAGTTGTTACCTATGAATAAATGATGATAGTCCTTTCGAGTTGCTAAGGTATTCTTACAATGTTGCCTTCAATGACCATACGATGACCTACGTCTATCCCTTCACATCCAATGGATGGGGATACCTACCAACTAATGGTATGGATATCATTATCCCTAAAGGAGAAGGAAAATAACAAGAAAGACCTTTGAGTGAGTAGATTACTCTTAATTGCTTGTTCAAAATAAAATACTTTTCACACCTCATATTTTCAAACAAATATTTTCAAACACTTCATACGCGTTCTTGAGAACTGATACAAGAATCATTTTACGAAGTTAAATCAAAATATTTTCAAACAAATCACACACACACAAAGCAAGTTTTCAAAAGTGAGCTAAGCAATTAAAAGCCCGTAGATAATTACGGATGAAAAGGGTGCTAACACCTTCCCTTTTCATAACTTACCCCCTGAACTCAGAATTGATAAAAGGTCTTTCCTATTCTTTTCACCTTTACTTGTTGGATAAAAGAAAAGTCGATGGCGACTCTTGATAACCGCAACATTTGCGATAAAACGCAAAAACAAATAAGTTAGTTCCCCCACTATGTTACACTTGGTTAAAGAAGAAGTTGAGACCCATTCCTGGGGGAAGACCGAAAGTCATGGGAGGTTTCTTACCCTTTCCAAGTGAAATATTTTGTTAAAGATGAATCTGAGACTCATTCTAGAAGGAAGACTGGAAATTATGGGAAGCTTGTTATAAATTCAAATCATGTCACTACCCTTGTCTATGAGTTGGTAGTATATTGTCATCTATGAGTCAGTATTACATGTTTCTTTATCGTCATCTATGAGTCGGTATTACCTGTTTTTTTACCGTCATCTATGAGTCGGTAGTATCATGTTTACTACCTTCAACCATGAGTTGGTAGTGTGTTTTATTTTGGTTACTGCCTTCAACTATGAGTTGGTAGTATGTTCAGGTCTGGTTTCCTTCCTTCATCTATGAGTTGGTAGAGATTTTCGTTTCCAACTGACTAATTATGGTTTTATTCCGCCAGTGAGTTCAATGTTTTTTCCTGCTGCATTGTCCCCAATGGAGTTTTCAATTAAAGGTTGTTGTCTCCTTCACCTCAGGACGTGCTTTGGGTAACCCCCAACATAGACCCCTGTGGTGTTGTGTCGTTCCTCAGTAAGTTTTGTCTCCCTGTCAGACTCCCTTCCAGTTTTCTCTAGCAAAATCATAGTCATAGTTTATTCCCGTTAGAGTCTGTCTCCCGTAGCATACCTCTAGCGGAGTCTCATCATTTGCATTCATATCATAAGCATCATGCGACATCTTAGGGATAAAAGTTGGGTCTTCTAATCTTCATATCTTCGGATAGAAGAAATTTAAATAGGGCTATCTGTCATGCCCTAATTTTTACCCATAATATTCCACCTATCATATCATTTGCATTAGTTCAAGATCACAAGCATGGTATCCTCTTAGTCTCTACCTCTTTGTTTCAATCTTTGGGAGGGATCACGAACCACATTTATGTCTATTTGATTGCTTAAATTTTTATCTTTACTAACCCTATTCAATATACAAAAATATGTGTTGTTTTCTTTTCTTATTGTTCAAGGTAGGGACTTGCAATCAAAAGATCAATTTTGGTTTCTAAATTAGGGATTTTGATGTCCAAAGGAAAAGTTTGATCAACAAATGGCTCTCAAGAGATTTTCCTTCAAGACGACCTATAATATTATATCATATTCATGTCAAGCTTCATTCAACCTCATTTGATCAAGGGAAGCTCAAATTTGGTGCATGTTTTCAAGGTTGATTCAAGATTGGTTCATGTGTTTATTTCCATGTCATTTTCATCCATTCCTCAAGAAATTATCAAGATTACTCAAGGGACAATCAAGCTTCCCTCATTTTCTGCTCAAATGATCATCATTGGACCTTTGGATGCAAAGAGATGTCAAAATCACAATTTGGTACATGGTTGTTTGACCTAAAGTCAAGAATGGCGTGTCATTTGGTCCAAAAATTATAAAATTTTCTCAATTCTTAACATTTTTGGATTCTTCTTTGAGCCAAATGTCACATTTGATATCCTCTACAACTTCACTCCAAAAGTAAACCATCAATTATGTTTCTAAGTCCATCAATTTTTGAATTTTCACAAAGGGCCACATGTGCGCAAAAGTTGGTTCATAACATGCTTGACCTAATGTTAGACCTGCAATTCAGTGTCATGGCCTCAACTTTGCAACCATGCCATTTTCAGCTCAAGCATCATTTTGATTTGGTTCTTTTTGCATTTAATTCTTTGCCATTAAGAGAAATTTGACACAAAGAAAATTGCAAAACGCACGAGTGGATTTTATTTGGCCTCATCTCGAACATGGTTCCTAAGCTCTGCAATTTTGTGCATGACCCATAATTAGAAATGACCTAAACTTCACCTAGGACCACCAATACATGTGCATATGTGTTTGTCCTTTCAAAACACACCATGTGGAGTGAAAACGACATGATTTGGTACCAAAGTCACACATTTCATCACTCAATTTCACACAGTTTGCAAATTATAAATTTCACACTTGATTCACACATTTGCGATCTGATTTCACACGTACCTTGAAACAATTTTCTTTCATATAAATAAAGCATCATTCTACCTTCATTTGCAAACTTGGAGAGCCATAAAACTACCGCCATTTTCGTCCCCGAAACCTCTAAAATCCATAAACCCTAACTTGAATTCTAGCTCAATTAAACTATAAATATCAACCCATAAACCTTCATAGGTATCATCTAAAGTTGTTTAAAGAATTACAGAATTTTGAAACACCTTTCTAGCACTAGTGATGTCAATGGGGCGGGGCGGGGCGGAGGATACATTCTCATCTCAATCCCCGCCCTCAAATTTATTCCCCATCCCAGTTTCGGGTCCCCGCCACGGGGGGATTTTGTCCCCCATCCCCGTCCCCATGGATCCCCACGTATCCCCATGGTTTTTGTGGATATCTATAAACATAAACTTTTACGTATTATTTTTAACTAATTTAATAGAAAAATTCAAAAACTAACGATAATAAATTAATAAACTAATCATCTACGATAAATATATTGTTTTAACAATATTTAATCTTGAGATTCGTGAACACAAAGTTTTCAAACTTAAAAAAATTAAAATAATCATTTAGATCTCTCTCTCTCTCTCTCTCTCTCTCTCTCTCTCTACTAACAAGTTATTTGAAATGATAAATAAACCTGCATAAAAATGTTAAACTATATATTAATTAATGATATTACGAAATTCTAGTGCAAGGCGGGGACTCCACGGGGCGGGGGACATGTTCGCCATCCCCATCCCCGCGGGGGGGAAATTCACCATCTCTGGGGCCCCAAACGGGGAATCCCCGCAGGGATCTCCACTAACGGGTTCAAATTGACATCCCTAGCTAACACCAGTTCGATTTTGCCATTTTCAGACCTTGAAGCTTCGACTAGAAAGGTAGTATAGAGTTACTTCACTGAGAAAATGAGTTATCATTCTCTCCGTATTGATCTATTGAGGATACGCACTCACCTACCTTTGATTTATTCATCGTATTATCCATTTAACTTTACTTTAAAATATATAGGGTTTTTTGAGTTTACGCAAAATTTTATCTGCATAGAGTCAATCAATGGCTCTAATGCAATGAGACATGAACGATGAATATAGTAAAAGCTTGCACATTTGGTGTTTAAGGTTAAAACTCCAAGTTCATGGATCTGCAAAATCAAGTGTAAGAGGTTGAAAATAAAGTCCTTTGCGTGTTTCAGAGGGAAATTCAAATTTCTTGGCCAATCAGGAAACGACGCGTATTTGGACCGTTACACATTTAATTTCTTTTTTCATTTTAATTCATTTTATTTTTTTCTTTAAAAATTCATATTAAGTTGCTCCTTTATTAGTTTTGACTCCAATTTTTTTTCAGAAATCACTAAAAATATTTTCTATCCCGTTTGTTTTTTTTTCTTCAGAATTGTAAAGTGATATTTTTTATTTTTGCTATATTTTATGTTTTGTCTAACAATTAATTTTCAAACATTTTTTAGTCCAACTTTTGAGGTCTTGTTCTTAGGAATATTTTGGATTTTCTCAAATTTTTGTGGCTTTTATTTGATGGTTTGATACATATTTTGGATTTTCTATTTATTTTCCATCTTAAACCATTTAAAAATCATTTTAAATCATTTTTAAATAATATTTTTTATTGTTTTTTTATGATTTATGGTTCTTACCTTTGGTTGACTTGATCATATGTGGTGTATTGATATTTCATCTTGTTCAATTAGAGTTTCGAATGATGCTTTGATTGAATAAACTTTCATTATTTCAAACTTATCATTAAATGATCATTTGATCATTTTTGGTATTTTGAATTGATAATAAGTTTATCTCATGGCATCACGAAGAAGAATGATTGAACTAATGATCTAATCCCATTGCCTTTGTGCTTGATCATATCTCCTTCTTTTTTATTTTTGCTTTGACTTGTGTTATATATTTTAGGAGAATGATTGCTGTATTATTTCTCTAATATGTATAACACATATATTGTTATTGACCGGCCTCACATAGGTGTGACTTCTATGTTAGTTCACTTACGATTGCTTGACATAGTGCTAGATTGTCCCGGCTTGGTTGAATTCTCATGAACACTAACTCTAACATATTAATTGTGCTAACTTTACTTTTATACATTTTAGATCAATTATGAATTTTATATTAATGTCATTTACTTTATGTCATTTAATTTTCAAGTAATTTACATTCATGTCATTTATATTCTTGTCATTTTATCTTTTTTGCCTTTATCTTTTGTTTCTTTTTGCTTTATGGTTTCAAACAACCAAAAATATTAATGAATGACTAAAACCCTAAAAAAATTAATTTGGATCTTGTGGACTTTGTGTTACTATACTTTGCTTGAGAAGTTTTTGGACCTTGGACTTAGGACTTAGACTTTCCCTTTGCTTGGAGTGGTATCTGAGACTTTGAGATGCATCTAGACTTCTGATCTTCAAATCAAGACTTGGCCTTATTCTTTGATCTCTGCTTGAAGATTTGGAATTCTCTATGTGTCTTTGTGCTTTTGATTTTCATCTGGATCTCTTAGTATTCATATGTGCTTTCTTATTATGTGGCTCAATCCAAATGGAAATGAATGATTCATCTTGGTCAATGTCAAATGCTTTCTCCATCTTGTGGTTAGTACACTTGCACACACAAAGGCTTTCTGTTAGGGTGCCTTACAATGAGATATTTTATTTTATGGCATTTGCTTTTGGGCTTTAGGATAGTCTCTTCATCTCCTTCCCACTTCTTCAATTTTCAAATTTCCTTCCTACTTTCAAAAACTTCTTATTTCAAATTTCAAACCTTTCAAAAAAAAACTTGACCTTGTCAAGTGATCGCAAAAATATGTTTCTTAATAAATGCTAAAACACTTAAGCATATTCAAACTCTTTTCAAATTTCTAAAAATGACAAACCTCATCAAATTTCTTTTTATACCCTTGTGCACTTTTCTTTTAAAACTTTTTCTCAAAGATTGGATATTAGTCTATTCTAGTTGTGATGCAAACCACAATACTTCTACAAGATATTGTGAAGTGATTGACATTTTTCACTTGAATGTTGAGACATGCTTGTTGAGAAAATTCAAATAAAGCTCTCCATATCAAGATGATGCAAATGTTCCTTCCTCATACTTGTGCGTAGTAAGTTGAGTTTTTTCACTCGAATACGACGAAATGTCTTTTCAATTAAAATCAATCAACAAACTTTTGTGATTATTTTTATTATGAACTACGAGGATCGGATTTCCTTATTGCACTATGGGGATACGTAGGCACATGATCTCGAAGTTTTGGCGAGTAAAAACATGATAAAATACTTCTTTTATCATCTCAATCTTTTTGCAAACAATTTGATTTTATCATAACACAGACTTTTAAGAGGTTCCTACAGAGTACCGTAGATGTGAGGGGTTCTAATACCTTCCCCTTGCATAATCAACCTCTTACCTAGATCTATTTTTTTGTTTTATTTTTCGCATTGGGTTTTCTCGATATTTTCTCTTTTCTTTGGAAACAATAAAGTTATGTGGTGATTCTTGTTTTTTTAGTTTTTTTTTGTTTTGAAAAGCAACTCTTAATATTGATTGGGAGTACTAGGGGTACTCCAACCCATACAAGAGACAAACAGAAAATCTATTGCTACTTATACACAGAGAACTGGATTTTTGAACCACTCGTAGAAAGTGGACTTCAATCTATCCTTAGTTTCTATTGTCAACCACCACCAAGAATGCCACAATATGTTAAAAAACAACTCTTCCAAATCTCCTTCTATTCCGTTAAGGATTTAGTTAGTTAAGTTAATCAATAGCTTAATCTCAATTTTTCCTACCGCGACGAACGCCTTTCTAAGCTTTCTCAATCATTGACGTCTTTTCCTTCTCCGTTAGGGCAACATCCATGTTTTCCGATCTTTTCAACACTTTTAACAAATCCTTCTAAACAAGAAGGCTCGCATCATCAAGTGCCATAATACAAAATCGTTTACTCCGATGAATTTCTTAATCCTATACTTCTTTGATTACATCTTGATCCACGCTCACCGCACTAGTTTGTTGTGACAATGCCCTACGAGAATGAAATAATGTTGTCAGAAAGAGAGAGTTTCTAAAATAAACACAATAAAAAATGGTTCAATTTACGAAGAGAGAGATAAAAGAGAAAAAAACAGAATAACAAGCAAAAGAGAATAACAAACGATATTCCTTTAACAACATGAGAGAGGAACATATTTATAGACTACTAGTATATGTATGTCATGTATGATGATAACACTCATACAAGACGTGCATAACTAAGGCATAATAAAATATATAAATAATTTTGATTATTACAAAGTAGAACAGACTTCAATTACAACATGTGCATCCTAGTTGAACCATGAAGCTACCCAAGTCAAAACTATAGTTCGATCCAAAATAAACTTGAGCAAACAAACTCCTAATTATGTTTGGGGATGATGAATAATGTAATTGCACACTAGCCATTTTATATCATTTGTGAAATTTTAAATTTACTTCACAATAGACCAATCCCATTGCAAACACAATTTAAAATCACATGCTTGTGAAGACAAATCAAACCCCAAGTTCTAGGGCATGTTACTTCATTGGGCCAAACATTGTTGATTAAAAGATAGTTGGATGAGATACACCACAAGTTTAAGCACTAACTATTGATTTTTTTTTTATTATTAAGAATTAAGCTAAGAAAAATGTTATACACAAAGTGACAATTTTATGAGTCTCTCACCTTGTAAGCTAATGAAGCATATAACTTGATTAAAGATAAGATACATCACCTCAAAAACAAGTAGCTTATACTGTCTCACTGAGATCCACAGAGAAACTCAGATTCACCACTATATCTCATTTATTCCCTCAACCACCCTATTTATAATTCCCAATCACCCACTCACAAACACACTATAAACTCACTCTCATACACCCACTTTCCATTACAATTATTCTCTCCTCCTTCACCATGAGAGGAAAACCAGCATTACTAGCTCTTATACCAATCCTCGCCACAGTTTTTGTTCTACTATTTTCACTAACCAGTTTCTCAAAACTAGCAACAAAACATCTCCATTTCCAAAACCATCTCCAAGTAGCCAATTCAGCATGCCAAGGAACACTCTATCCAGACCTTTGTGTCTCAACTCTATCCACTTTCCCAGATCTTACCTCAAAAACAATCCCACAATTGATTTCTTCCATCCTCAACTACACCATAAAAGAAGTTAAACAGTCTTCCTCCAATGTCACCGGTCTTCGAGTCCGAACCAGAAGTCTCAAAAAAACACTCGAACAAAGAGCTCTTGAAGATTGCACCAATCTCTTCGCCACCACTATTGAAGAACTCAAAACCACCATTTCTGATCTCTCTCAAACTCCAACCACAATAGCTCTTCACAACAAACGTGACTGTCAAACTCTACTCAGCGGCGCAATGACGAACATGTACACATGTTTGGATGGTTTTGCGTATAGTAAAAGTAACATAAGACACAAAATTGAGAATAGGTTGTATGATATTTCCAAACACGTTAGTAATACACTTGCCATGTTGAAGAAAGTTCCGGCAGTGAAATCCAAAACTTCCAACTCCGAGGCTTTTCCAGAATACGGCGAGGTGAAAGACGGGTTTCCTTCATGGCTGACCACGAAAGATCGGAAGCTACTTCAAGTTGCAGTGAATCAAACCAAATTTAATCTGGTAGTTGCTAAAGATGGAACGGGAAATTTTACCACTATAGGAGAAGCATTGTCTGCTGCTCCAAATTCTAGCACAACTAGGCAAGTAATACTTAACCCATATCCTCCATATCCTCCTCGACAGATGAATAATATTACAGATGTAAATATTGTATACATTTGTAGTATTAATATCTGTCGAGGACCTAATTTTATTTTATTAAATTAGTTTCTATAATTGTGCGCGTTAACATTGATATATTTATATTAATTGATTATTTATGTGATTAATTTGTTTGTTAATTTTGATAGGTTTGTAATATATATAAAAGGTGGGGCTTATTTGGAGAATGTGGAAGTGATAAGGAAAAAGACTAATTTGATGTTGGTTGGAGATGGAATTGGAAAGACAGTTGTGAAGGCAAGTAGAAATGTGGTAGACGGGTGGACTACTTTTCAATCAGCCACTTTTGGTAAGTAATTAATTACAACAACTTATTACTTCTAGCTTTTTCTACTAAAGTTTTTCTTTTTTAAAAGGCAAAACGAATATATTGACTAACAGTAAAACAAAGATTCAACAACGAATCTAAATCACAAAACAATGGACACAAGAGACAAAGTGATTATTAGTGCTATAGATTAAATAAGTTTAGTGAAGTTAATTGATACTATATGAAAGTAATTTTGAATTATGTTTGAAGAATGATTATTATAAAACAGACATGCATCCAAGCAGATCTGAGATGTTTTTTCTACTATATAGATCGGAATCATGGACCAATGTTCGTTTTCTGACAAACCGCGACATATGATGTTCTTTTATTTACTTAAATATTTGGTCATCTGGTTAATCTTCAAGGATTAATTAAAAAAACTTTACCGACACTTATCTTTCATTTCTTTATGTCTTTTCATTAGATTTATTGCGTATCATATTTTATTTGAGGTGTGAAAAAATGCTTTTTAATAAATAAAAAAGTTGTCCCATTTAAAAATTATGTCGGTGTTTGGGTCCATGCATTTACTTTAAACAAAAATCCAAACCTGAATTTGCAGCTGTACACAAATTTCCATTTCAATCAGATCCAAGCAAGAATGTATAGAGATTTATGTAACCCACCAAAGAAAAGGTCACCATTTTCAAAGGAAATATCTGGCATTATTCAATAATTTAATTTTAGTCAACTATTTAGTACTATTTACTTTTGGGAGACAAAGAAATTAAAGTTGTTAAACTTAATCAACGTCAATTAAGTATGGGATTTCAATCAAGCTAAATAAAGCAATGTTGTTAAGCCAACTATAAAATGGTACCTTTCCCTTAAAAGATCAATAACCAAACTGTTTGAAAGAAAAATGTCTTTTTACTAAAAGTGTCATTATATATATTAAGCATTTGAAAATTACAAAATAACAACAAAAATGTACCTACCTTTATTGTTTACACAACATATACAAATGCACATAAGAGGAAAAACACTATCAACAACTTTGTACATTAATTGGTTCAGTTGTTCTTCAAATTTTGATATTAATTTGTGGTTTTCAGCTGTTGTGGGAGACAGATTCATAGCAAAGGGTATAACCTTTGAGAACTCAGCTGGAGCAAGCAAACACCAAGCCGTAGCCGTGAGAAGTGGCGCTGATTTCTCAGTCTTCTACCAATGCAGCTTCGTTGCATACCAAGACACACTCTATGTCCACTCCCTCCGTCAATTCTACCGTGAATGTGATGTTTATGGCACGGTAGACTTCATCTTTGGCAATGCAGCTGTAGTTTTCCAAAACTGCAACTTATACGCGCGCAAACCTGATCCAAACCAAAAGAATCTATTCACTGCACAAGGCAGAGAAGATCCTAACCAAAACACAGGAATTTCAATCTTGAACTGTAAGGTTGCGGCTGCAGCGGATTTGATTCCGGTTAAATCAACGTTCAAGAGTTACCTCGGTCGTCCTTGGAAAAAATATTCAAGAACAGTTTATCTAAATTCTCTTATAGAGGATTTGATAGATCCAGCAGGATGGTTGGAGTGGAATGGAACATTTGCGTTGGACACATTGTTCTATGGCGAGTATAACAATCGGGGTCCAGGTTCGAACACGAGTGCTAGGGTTACTTGGCCGGGTTATAAGGTTATTACTAATGCAACTGAGGCAAGTCAATTCACTGTTAGGCAATTTATTCAAGGCACTGAGTGGTTGAACTCTACTGGCATTCCATTTTTTCTTGATTTGAGTTGAAAGGTGTAATGGTAATATGGTGTTACCTGTATGTACTATGTTTTCAAATGTGTAATAATAAAAAAATCTTTAATGTGTTTTTGAATTCTATGAAATATGTATTTTAACATGCATGCTTGTTGGGTTGTTGGAATATATTAATGGTATGTTTGCATATGATACATTGTATTTATAGGCAATATTACAATAGCAATGATCCGCTAGAGTTGAGTAGGCATGCATGTTATAGACAAGCCAGTTAGTACATATTGTCAATTGACAAATTTGAACTCCATTTGCATTCCATTCTTCCTTGATTTGACTTGAAATGTGTTGGATTTTCACTTTCGTGACAAAATTTCACTACTTGAAAGAACTTATTAGTGAATGAGTATTGAGATTGAGATATTACATAAGTGAAGACCAAATGATTGATTAGCTGATCAAAGGAAATGTTGTAATCAGATATTGCGTTTTGGTAACCACTTATAGACTACAATGCTGTAATGGTAACCACTTATAGACTACAATGTTGTATTTAGATATTGCGACCATTGTAACCAGTTACTGCATTTTGATAATTAGTTACCACTATGTGGAATTATTGTTTTAAAAATAATTGTAACTGATTTTAGTTAGTTGTTTGTATCCCAACCAAATGTACTTATCAGAACCAGCTAATGCACCTCTAGTAGGAGCACTGGCTTATCATCTAAAAGAGCACTTCTATGACATGTGTTGTGTGCATCCCTTGTTTCAATTGTTCACCTGATTTTGCTAGGTTTTATATTGATATGCTAAGAAAAAAAATTGTTTGGATTTTCATACGAGAAGGGATAGAAAGCAACAGAGAATAGGGGCAGTCATGTTTATTTATCACCATTGGATGCAGTTTATAGTCAATCATATTCCTTTAACTATTTTACATTAAAAAGTGAAGAGACATCAAAATGCCTTCCAAGTTTCACATGATTGACAACTGCTATCAGCATTTTTTATATAGTCAAAGCTAACATAGACATGCTTCCATGAACTCCTCTAAGTCTTCAGAAAAACATTAATTTACAACACACAGAAGCAGACTTTTATATACATACAAGACTCTTATTGTCTGCTGTCAAACCTTGATAAAAACATAAAGCAGCCATGTATCAGGAGGTTAATTTGCATCATCCTTTGCTATTGGAACAGAATTTGCCTGGAAAAGAAGTTGGAAAGCATAAATTTGAGATCAATGCCAGTACAACTATGATTTGTTTCTAATACACTTGATACTATAGTTACTAACACAAACACCGGACACGACCCTGACATGTGTTAAAAAATGGAATAATAGACTGTAACGCATAGGTATTGTACACTGAATATGTATTCAATCTGAAATATTGGTACTTCGTATAGAGATGATAAAATTTATAATCCCATTTCATAGCATCCCAACAGGAAAGCAGATGTAAATTGTAATATCACTTACCAAATCACGGAACTTAAGAATGTAGAACATCTCAAGATATCGTCGAGTTTCCCGTCTCTCTAGTTTGGAAACATATTTCCAGAAACTATAAACTCCAGCCAAGGTCATAAGCCTTTCAGAGTATATCTTCCATGTGTACCTGATTATTATTTTCTTAGCATTTTAGTATCAATAGCCAAAGCAACAAACTTTTACCAAAACTAACCTACCTTTCGTATATTCTTTGAAGGCCGCCATCAGATACTTTATTCCAGTGATTTGGATCCTCCTTACATCGTTGGAAAAATTCAACCAATAGCTCTGATGCTTGGTCAGGATGATAAGGATCAATATGGAATCCTGATACGCCATGCTCGATGATCTCAGCAGGGCCACCATGGCTAGTAGCAAACGTAGGGAGCCCACAAGTCATGGCCTCTACAACTGTAAGTCCAAAAGCTTCATAGAAAGCAGGCTGCGGAGAGAGATGAAGAGTTACAAATGATGCTTGAGTGGTGAATCAAACAGTATAGAGTGGTTTGTATAATACCTGAACGAAAGCGCCTTTTGTATCTGCTATGTAGCGATACAGCTCCCCATTACGCGCTCTATTTGTTTGGGCAGTAATCCACCGAAACTCGCCATTCAAATTGTATTGCTTCATGAGATCATGCATCTTCTCAATCTCTGCAATTTCTTCTCTGTCACTGGACTTTTTGACATCGATATAACCAGCTACTACGACAAGGTTGACAAGTTCCCTCAATTTGCTGTTCTTAGCATAGCTTTCTACCAAACCAGTTATGTTTTTAACTCTGTCTAGCCTTGCCATGGAGAAAATTATAGGCTTTGATCGGTCTGTAAGTGAACCGCTGCCACATAGAGACGATCACATTTTGAGTATTTAGCCATTTTGGTCCCTTAATGTGTAAGACATTAGCACTATAGTCTCTGAATGTATCAAAATTACAAAAACATATCCAAGTGTGTCTTTTGTTAGTAATAGTATGGATCAAATTGACTATCGCAAGATGCATGACCATATTGACAACCGAAAGCTGTGTTTTGATACATTCAAGGACTATTGTGACAACACCGCACATGTTTAAGAACAAAATAATTGCTTCCCGTATCCGGAAAATGTGGCTTGCTTCTCAACAGTTCTTACCAATAGCTTTAGATATTATATCCCTTGTGATAAATAAACATGTGAAGATCATGGTGTGATTTTAAATAAGGCATTGGTACTGAAGGATGAGCAAGGACTGTAAAGTGGAAGCTAATAAACCACACTTTTTTAGCATGATGCATAACAGATAACATAATGGATCGTTAGAGGCGTAAATAACCTAAATAAATATTTATGCAAGTGCAATAGACTCACATATAGTCTTCGGTCTGCTCGGTATCGTACAATAGCTTTTCAATTGAACTGTGTAGGGCGGTGAGTCTTTTCTCCTTATCAGAGTAGGGGAAATATATTTCCATATCTGCTCCAGGAGAGACAATGTTGAACTTGGGATCAAAAACATCAATGCCATGAACAACTCTATACAATCCCGGAAGAGTAAAAGCAGTGTGACTCTCATACTGGCCAACAGTATTCTTCCTGGAAGACAACATAAGTTAAGAAATGAAAAATGTAAATGAAGACTCGTAGTACTAGGAAAAAAAAACTTTAAAAATGTTAATTGGCATAAAGGATGAGAAATCTATAGAAAAATTTAAAGCAAAATGGATAGGTGTCGTTAGTGTCATAACTTGGTGGACTTTAATATGCCATTACTACACAACAAATCGTGCTACACAAAACAAAGGAGGCCAAGTTTCTCGGCACAATCACCAGATATCTACACACACAATGCCAAATGGGCGTGCAAGGTTCCACAAAAACAAGCATATCATATTTGAAATACGATATGTCGATATGGAATCTTCCATTTAGGAGCATATGGTGGCAAAACAACATGCAATAATTTGTATTGCAGCTTTATCTCCAAAATATAAATAGCTCACAAGTTTATACGAGATGGAAAAATATGTTACATAATTGATAATACTAACAAATCGAACAATTTATAAAAGGGAGAGCAGTATAAAACAGACTAACAATAAGTGATTTATCAGAAGTTGTGAAGCATGCCATACATAATGATAAAACTACTTACGTTCCAGCAATCTCTTGGTATGTACTGGTGATGATAAAATCAGCATTGTTCATGGCTATTAGATCAGCAGTGAACTGACAAGAAAAATGGTATTTATCTTCGAATTTCTTCCAATATATATCTGAATCAGGATATTTTGTCTTCTCCAGGGCATGTGCAATGGTGCACTACACACAAGTATTCAAGTCTATTAAGTAACGTTCTCAGCAGACATAGCACAAGCTTTCAAATTTTGTATGGAAATATAAGATGACAAAGAAGAGGGACAAGAACCTGGGTAACTCCCATTTTGTAAGCCAATAAAGATGCAACAAGATTTCCATCACTGTAGTTTCCTATGATGAAATCGGGATAACATTGCAACTCGGCGGTAATTTCACTAGCAACATCCTGTTGAAAAGTGCAACCGTCGATATTAGGGGGAAAAGCTAGCACATGCAATCTACTTCGTGCATAACTAGAACTCTATCATGCCTATACTAAGTTATAAAACCAATATTTCTAATAATCATTAGTGTCAGATTATTGTTCAAGCCATAAATGTTGATGGGCTTTACCTCAGCAAAAGTTTCCAGGAAAGGCCAGACATCAAACCTTGAGATCCATTTGCGAAGAATTCCTTTTTCTGATCGGAACGGAACGCGCAAAATATGTGTGTATTCAGTGCCACTGACTCTTTCTAGTCGCTGGTTGCATGTCGTCCCCTTTGCATCAGGTATTAACCTAGTAATCTACAAAGAAACATACAAATTTTAATTTGATTTGAACTTTAAAAAGCAACCAATTATAATATAGCCCTGTCAAATATGAAGAACCCGATCCCAAGAAATTCCACTTACAATTAGAATTCTAGGAGTGACATCAAGTCCTTGTTTCTTGACCCGAAGGAGCATCTCACTCTCAAGGGCCCGCACTTGATCTAGTATATAAACAACCTGGTGATATAAAAAAATTCTGTGTTGAATAGCATTCAATGTATAAAATAACTCGAACAAAAATGGATGGAATCAACCAAGCGATAGATGGCACCAAACAATGCATGCATGTCCAACTTAATTGGTCTTAATCACATGATAAATATAAATACCTGGCCACCAGTGTCAGGCAAACCGAGGACATTGGCTTGCCCAAAGAAGCCATGTGGAGACAATATAACAACATTGAATACCATAGGCACTCTTCCAAGAAAAGTCTCTAGCGTAGAAGGATCAGGGGCCTGAAGAATATCCAATAGAAGATGCATCATCTCTAAAACCCGAGCAGCAGTATCACCCCAACCTCTCTCGAACCCCATTCCTTGTAATCTAAATTGATAACAGTCAGACAAAGAAATTTACACCAAAATATCCTATAAAATGCTCACATTATTTGTAATGCACATTAAAGATATGAGAGCATAGGCTTACTCATATTCAAACTCGGAATAGAGTGTATCAGGCGCAAGCTTAGAAAGATGATCCTCGGCCTTGACCAAAGCAGACTGAAGTTTGGAAATGCTTTGTATTCTATCATTTAACATCAGTGCCTGTAACATTATAATATGAGAGATATTTAGACTCAAATTGCCTTTTTTAAAGTAGTTTTATCTCTGTAGTCATTTCGCATAAACACTTGATTAGAAGTAAAAACAATTGCATTACACGGGGAGAACATACATGGCCTTTATATTTGTGAACACGGAGGAAATCAAGCAACGGTTCCAAGCAATCTTTGTTACGAAACATATTAGACGAGAGGTGGCGATTGAGAAACTGCACACCATTGCCAATGGAAGACGAGCGCGTGGGACGAGGAAATGAAGCATTAAATGGCTCAAGGTCAAGCTCCAATATAATATTATCATTACTCCTATTACAGAATATAACACAAACAGCTTATTACAACAAACTCAGAGAGATAATTTCTTATAATAAAAGCTATGAATTAGATTTCTTACTTCCCTTCTACAAGTTCTTCTTTGAAGCTGAGATATTCAGAAACACTCAACTGCTCCACACTGAGTTCAAAGACATTAACACGAACATATTCCCAAACGCCGGGTCTCGGACGAACTGCTATTGCCACAAAAGGAGGCAAAACTATGGCTTCCTGTCATAAAAATAATCATCTGTACAAACGTTTCATCGTCAAAAATGATAGAAAGTAAAAATGGTAAATAAAAAAAAAAAGTAACCTGTGCAGAGTTGATAATTTGACCGAATGGACCGTTTTTAAGATCCAGTGATGCATGATCCTCTCCAAGTATATTTTCAAGTTCATCAATCAAATTATGCGGTTGCAAAATCCCTTTCCCCTGAGCAACATACCTAGACATGCATGCATAATAATAACAAAACTGTAAAAGCAATATGAAACGGTAAAGAAGAAGAAGAAGAAGATGATGAAGCTACCTGGAGAGAAGAGAAATGAGTTCGTTGCGATGAGCAGATAGAGTATCTTGAACTCTTTCTCTGATACTGGGAACTCGAGTAAACTTAGAGTGCGTCGACATCACGCGCGTTGATGATCAACTGTGAAGATTGTTGTTTGTTCTTGATTACGGAAGTGACCAGAATTTGACCAAATTGGAATTGGAGTTTGGATGGAAACAAACAAGTTAGAGAGTGAGAGTGATGATAACTGATAAGTGCGACGTGTTTAGTAGAGCATGAGAGCTCAGAGTTTATAGTCAACAAAAAGTGGTTTACGTGTCCATCTTTCATTACTTTATTATTATTGCCTTGTATATTGTCGTTTTGGTTTTGTGTTGCTATATCAGATTTTGTTATAGATGATGATTCATCAAACTTGTTTCCAATTTTAAATTCATAATGGACCACAGCTTAGATAAAATAAATTTAAAAATAAATATTTTTCAATTTTTAGTACAAAAATTTGGATTAATTTGATAAATCTAATAAAATAGAAGAAACAAACTATAGTTTTTTTTACAAAATCATTTTTATAATGTTTACAAATAAGTCCTTGATAATTAAGATTATACACAAATAACAGACAATCAGATAACAAACTGTATTGTAATTTATTTTTAAATTGAAAAACATATTTTCTTTAAGAGCTATTATTTTTAAAAAAGACAACGGTGACACTATTTTTAACACCCACATCATAATATATCACAAAAATGTACAATTTTATTGTTTTATCTATAGTTTATATATATATATATATATATATATATATATATATATATATATATATATATATATATATATATATATATATATATATATATATATATATATATATATATATATATCTTCAAAATTGTCGTTATGTATAGAGATATCTTTATTCCACTTATTTGATTATTTTTATTTCTGAAATTGTTAGAATTTAGTTTAAACATTATGTTACTATATTGTATTCATAATAACTTGTTTTGAGATTTGGAGAAATTTCTAATAGATTTTTTATAATATAAAAAAAAAGTTATTTTTATTTTCGAAATTGCTAGAATTTAGTTTAAACATTATGTTATTACTAAAGTTGATATTGTATTTATAATAATTTATTTTGAGATTTGAAGAAATATAAACTAATAGATTTTTTATAATATATAAAATTTAAAAAAAAAGTGGGAGTGAATAGTACATTATTGTATCATTCCTCTATGATTTAAGTCTTTGTTACGATAAATAAGTATATATTATGTGACTTGTCGTTTGTCATGATTTATCATGTCATCTCTTTCATAAGTTTTATTTAAGTTAAAATAGATGGTTCTTTTTTTAGTAATTCAGGGGAGGCATTTTGAGAAATGACATAGGTGATTGGATTTAAGGTTTTTTTAGATCTTGTGGAAGAGGAAATGTTGAGTTTATAAGAGAGATGAACTATATCCTACAACGCCTTAAGATTTTGGATTGATATGTGGTGTCGATGTCTCTCAGAACCATGAATGTTTCCTCCATCCCATAAATCGTCAATTTGTTGGGGAAAAAACAAAGCATAGAGAAAAAAGAGGAACAAAATAGCAACACAAAAGATTAACGTAGAAACCCTAAATCGGAAGAAAAAAACCATGATATTGTCAAATGACAACTAGAGAATAACACTACATCAAAATTATTATAACATATAAACTATCCTCAATCACCCCAAGACTCTGATACACTTGCACTCTCCAAAGAAAATATTTAGCCACCCCTCGTAACTCTATAAAATAAGCGTATAAGAGAAAATATAAAAAGTCAAACATAAGCTTATAGTGCTTTTCATTGGTACAACTTGTAACAAATAACTTGAATTTTATACATAACTTTGGACTCCCCTTTCTTTCACAAAACTAAGCGATGTAGGACTTCAAAGAACTTGAATCCTATATATAGTCTTGAACTCCCTCTTCCTTCACAAAACTAAGTAATGTGGGGCTTCTTCAACATGTATATTTTCAACTAACCCCAACAATTAATCTCCATCTTGAGTGAAAATTTTACATTAACTTGCATTGTCTCACTGACAATCATACTCTATCATAAAGAGTATAGTCACTTGAATCTACACCACTCCAAAAAAATTTACATTGTCTTTACCGACAATCATAGTTTTAAAAACTAGCATAATCCACATAGAGAAGAGTATACTTCACTTTAATCTAAACCACTTTAAGAATTTACACATGTCGAAAACCAGGTTGAAACGTTATGGTACAACTTTCATCTTGGTATAAAGCTCTTCAACCATCGACATAATCTCACAACACACTTTGCATGAATGTCTATGTATTGATCCACTAGCAATAACTCGTCATTTTCTATGACAATACAAATGTCACGAGGACATACTTCTCAATTTCCAGAGAAGATCATCTCCCCTCATAGCGAGAGAGACATTGCCAATATTTCACTTAGAGCCCTTCTCTGACGTTGTCTCATCAGGACACTTATACTTTATATGTCAAACTTTTCCATATTTCCAATATCTCACACTCGTTTCATTGATTTTCTTCACATGTGACCTTCCTCTAGCAATCAATACTGAATTTGATGAAGTATTATCCACACTCTTCAATCTTCTTTCTTCAGAAATAATTTTACCAACAACTTCTTCAAAACTCAAAGTTTCTTTCTCATATATCAAAACACGTTTAATATGCTCATAGGAAGATGGAAGTTACCACATGAGTCTTAGCTTTATCTTCATCTTTAATATTGATTCTAATAGTTTCTAATTCATAAACTATAACATTGAGAACACTTAGATGATCAGATACTTTTGTATGTTCATCCATACGTAAGCTATGGAATTGCTCCTTCAACAACAATCGATTTAATATACTATTTCCTTGATATAGCCCTTCAACTTTCTCCCAAAGCTATTTGGCTGACAACATGCCAGAAACATTTGCATGAATATTCTTATGTGGATTGTACTTTAAGCTCTCAAATCTAATTTCTTTCACATCTTATTGTCCATGTTGAAAATGTTTCCTTTCAGCGCTATCATCATGAAATATGACTCTCGGACAACTTTGAATTTAATTTCTAACACTGAAAAAATGACTTTTGTCTCATGATCTTCACTCTATTGTTATAAAGTTTGCTTTTGATCTCTTTTAATCAGGGAGAAGAAAATGAATTTGGATTAATTGATTAAATACAATACTTTAATTGTCCGACTCTTTGAAGATGTGGATTGTTCCTCCTTCTCAATTGGATATTATCTTACTTGCAGATGGCTCTAAGATGTCTAGACAGTAAAAACTTAGTTATTTCCTTTTTTATAATAGAAAAATTATTTAATTTTAAAATATTTTTTATAAATAATTAGAATGTATTTACTGAGTAATATTTTTTACTAACACAATATCAAAACTAAAAAAATAATTAATATAATATTATCTTTTAATCAAAATAGTGATCATGCTTTTCTTTGTATATATAGTAGTATGTGCGATTAATTTTATAAATTATTTTATTTTTTATTTTTTAATATAAATTAATTATATAACTTATTTCAGCTGTCATAAGTAAAAGTGATTTATACTTTAACACTTAATAAAAAAAATTTCGTTTTATTATGAGTATTATATTTAAAGAAGAAAAAATGTTTCATATAAATATTACTCTCAATTTGTAAGGAAATATTAATTAATTTTTTAAAATTTTATCATATAGACTATATTATTAGAAAAATTTCAAGGCTCACATTCTTTAGATATAAACTCTATAAAATTATATGTGACATTTTATATTTTATGAAATTCTGGTATAACAGTAGACTCGGATGTCCTATAAGGATGTAGAGACATTTGATCTGACATTAAAAACAGACAATGTAGAGTAATAAAACACTGCATGAAACACAAAAAGAACACATCAGAATTGTTAACTCAATTCGGTTCAAACCAACCTATATCTGGGAGCTACCAAGCCAGGAAGAAGACTCCACTATCAGTAGTATTATTTTATGTAAACAACCTTTGGTTTACATGTAAACAACCTCCGGTTTACCTAATCACTACCCAATAAAATCTTTATCTTAGAACAACATCTAAGACAAAAAAATCTTTGCTCACTCCCTAGTGATATCTAACTCTTGCAACAGTATCAACCTATTTGAAGAACACCTCTTCAAATAACAAAAACAGTCAAAACTCTTGACACACATACTTGAAATTGCTTCAAAGCTTCTTCCAAGAACATAACACAACTCATTGCTTTCGAGCTTCTGAGTGAGTACAACCATCATCTTTCCTACGGGCTTTGAGGTACAATTCAGTGAACATCCACAATCCGGGTGGTTCACACACGGCTAATCCTAATGATTACATTTTTTTATATTTGGCTAGCTTCCTAAAACTAGTTTACAAAGTCCTTATTTATAACCTATCATCCAAATGGATTTGGGCCTTCAAACAACAGTATATCAACTGTAACAAACTGCAGAAAAACAAATAGCATAAAGCTTCTGCTACAATCAAGGTCTTCAATCTAATTTTTCTCTTTAGCTTCTGGACCTTCACATATGCCTTCAACAGCATGCCACATATGATGCATAATATTCCCAGAATAATCTACACAACTTAAAACAGAACTATAACAAACTTATTAGTTCAGTAGTGTGATGTCTGATGTCTGATATCACGACATCTTCTTCGACGTGTTGTTCCAGATGTTGATTTAATTCAACACAACATGTTCAGGCATTCCAATAGGACTTTTGCTGCATTTATCCTATTGTATATTACATTATTACTGATTTTATTTGTTTTACAAAAATTAAGCCAATCCTTAAAATCAAGGAACTTACAATATTCCCTTGACAAATTTTGGCTAAAACAAATACTTATGATCAAACATTACATTGAACTAGAAACAACAATTTACAATTAAAAATATCTTCAGCAGCTTCATATCTTGAGAGCATGGGAGCAAACTTTAGAGGGATCTGCAACAGAGCTTCCAAGGTCTACACTGATGGCCTGTCAATTGACGATAATGTCTCCACATCTAGTTTGACATCTTCTCGTGTTTTTTAATCTCTCCATTGAACCAGTCCAGGGTAAATGGAGGGAAAGTCCTGATGCACACGAGGAATAAGATAACTTTCACTCCCCCTTAAGGTAGGAACCAATTCTTGTCACTGGGGGTGGTAAAAGAGGACCATGGGAGATAAATTACCTATTAAGTAGGAAACACTAATAAACTTGTAGCATAAGAGGAAACTCAAGGAGTATTTGAAATTCTCCCAGGTAACTCAGAACACAAGTCACAATTATGTTCAAAACTCAAATCACAAGTCATAAAAGAAATTTCAGGCAGAAGCCTGTTGAATAATTTGGTATGGTTTGTTTTGTGACATAGTTTCACTCTCTCTTGCTTTACTTTCTGTGTGACCTTATTTCTCTCCCCCTTTTTAGCTAAAATTTGACAATGACTTCCCTCTCCAAACCAGATCCAGGCACAGTTTACCCATACTCTAATAAAACTCATGATAACGCTTATGAATATATTGAATGCTTACTTGTGATTTTGAAGGTAGCGGAGATCTCTTATAAATAGTCCATCATTTTCTTAGGAATTAACAGCAGATTGATTGTTGGTCAAGGTGCGTTATTTTAGGCTGACAACCTGTCACATAACTTGTTGTGCATCGTCCATGCTATCTTTGAATGCCTTTAATAGCTCTTGACTGTTTCTTTTGAGATAAAAAGTTCTAATGCATGCATTGATCACTTCACTTATCATGTCCATGCAGAGACATGTTTTGCATAATGTCCTGACATTCTCTCAGACATTGTCTATTTACTTCATGTGACTAGCTTTCCTAATCAGGGACTCTTTACCATGAGACACTTGTCACTTCTATTCCTAACTATCCACATATTTCCAACTCCCTTTTTAAGTGGCCATAAGATAGAATCTGAATTCACTAACTTCTTCTTAGTGTGCAGTAATATTTCATTCAGATTATACTTCTTCCTCAGAATAGACCTATGAGATTTTAGTATTCAGATTCACAAGGACATCTATGTTCCAACATCGTGTGGGGCAACCATAGCATGATTATAGGATTTATCTGCCTTGGTTTTATAATCACAATTATTTCTTATCTGCTCCTTAAACATAAGGTCTTATCTCCAGGACATTCCCATTCAAAACAATATAAATATCCTTTCACACTCCCATTATCATTTGCTCCCTCTGCACACATCATCAGTAACATTTAGACACACACAATTAACACCCATATAGTTGCTCCCCCTTAACCTCAACACTTCATTTTTAAATGATCTCCTCTCAGCTTCCAAAAGTCAAGTTTTCCAAAATCCCTTATTCATGGAAAACCTTATTGAGCCCTTCACTACAAACTCCCTGAGTTACACATAATAAGGAGACAATACTAGAATCATTCTTTATTTGGAATTTGCCACAGTTTTCAAATTAGGAATCCTTAGTTTGTTTGCTACACAAGGTTCAGATTGCCACACTCTGTTACTTGTTATAGAAGAAACCATATTATCAACCATGCGTATGACCAAAGATATGTATTCAAAATATAAATCTGGATCTTATCTACCTTCTTTCAATATTTGGTGTCTTCAACAGTTGTGATGTTACATCTTCATGTAGGACATTCTTTTCTTTACATCACATACTTCATCACTCTTGATTTTGAGTTTATATTTCCACACAACTATCACACAAATATCCAACTCCCATCAAGATATTTGTCAATATATGTATGCATCTCTTAACAAGGAATCAACTTTTCATATAATCACCAGATGATATTGCCACATATACTAAACTTGTGAAGATTAATATGGACTCAGTCTTAACATTCAGCTCTTAACTTTGCATGAATACATCATACATCTACTCATCTCCCGACAAAGCATATGTATTTGGCATTTAAGCTCCATAATAATAAGTACTTAGTCACCTGTCAAAGTACTTACCAGTCTATCAGTTATAATTATCTACTCACACTAGATAACATTGTCTGATTACTTTTTCATATCTTGAGCTTATTTCCAAGCACCATTACACACTTTCATGGTCGAAGACACTGAGATAATGTTCCAACATCTGATACAACATCATCCATTTTAGTATGATTTTGAGGGTAACATCCATACTTATTTTCAACACTTGTGGGGGGAACATAGGAGGCACAACTAACATCAACTGATCAATCTCCAGGATCAGACAACGAAAATAATCAGGGGGTAACATGAGCCATATCTCAATAAGCTTTTCTTCAGACTTCCTATCTGAATTTGAGATGATGGATGCCATTGTCTGTACCTACGGAGGAGATTCCCTCTACTAGGTTTCTAGAACAGACTTACCTAGGCATGACACAAAAATTATACAAATTTTTCAAAGAAATTTGTCTCCCTTGATTCTTCAAGACAATACCCATTCAAGACAATATATCACAACAACATGTCTGATATTTAGGGAAGACACAACTCAGGACCTTTAAACACTATGGTTGGATCATAGTACTCTACTTCAAATAGAATCTGTTTCGTGGTCACGAACAGTATTCCACAATTCTGGTTTCTTTGATCAGAAGGATCTTCCAGATACAAGCTCATCTTGTGTTCACAAAGGGACTGTAAGAGATACCTTTATGAGTCCTTTTTAAGGGTATTGAGCTCAACCTTTATACTCACATAAGCCATGGTCAGAAATAAACTAACATTTGGAGTAGATAACTTGTTGATCGTGTCCTGATCAACTAATACATATCATATATCTTCTCTTCTAGATCAGGAGTAGGTTCCAAACATAAATGTTCAATACATTCTTGTTTAGCACCCAAAACATTTGTTCTTCAACTGTTAGTTGTATACTTGCTGAAGTAATTTTCTAACGTCCTATAGAACATCAGCTTCATCTTCTGGGAACACATCATCCTTGACAATCTTCAAGGTCTTCAAACAATATGCAGATGTGCATGAGGATCATAGATCAATTGATTCTCATCAACTCCATTAATAAATGTCTTTATGAGTGGACTTGAGGAAGATCTCAAGTATCTTTGACATTTTTAATATAGTTGAAAAAATCTTCCATATATTTTTTTGGAAAAAAATAACCCTAGAATTCTTCTTGTACTTTAAGGGTTACATCAAAAGCCATGCAGTGGAATACAACAATACTTCAACAGAGTTTATACACAATGCTTATACCATAATCCAAGCATAAGCATGAAAACTTAGGATTGAAAATAAATCAACCCTACGTACAATAGCTTCTCACCAAGCTATAGACTAGACATAACCAATACCATGACCAGAAGGATACTTAAACACAAATAGGCTTAAGAGTTACTTTATCAACATCTTCACTC
The DNA here is from genome assembly GCA_021764765.1 of Vicia sativa. Lineage (NCBI taxonomy): Eukaryota > Viridiplantae > Streptophyta > Magnoliopsida > Fabales > Fabaceae > Vicia > Vicia sativa. The sequence goes on along the minus strand of CM038795.1, from coordinate 99,644,853 downwards.
CCGCATAAAGGTTTTGACAATTTCACTCTTTTTGCTAGTATAAACTGAACAATGATCGTTATATTACTCCAAGTTCTTCACTCTCGCATGAAGCCTTTGTCTTTAAATTTCTTTTGTTCAACTTCCTCATCTTCTTGCATCAAGAAGGTACAATAATTCTAGTCAGGTTTGTCTTCAATACACATTAGTCTTCTACAAATAGGTTCATCCTCCACTTCAAGGGACCATACAATATGAACAAGTGTGGTTCAAACAGTCCTTCGGTACAAATCTTCTACATTGTACACAACCAGAAAGTATCCTCCCTAGGACCTCATCCAGAAACATACATGATGCCTGCTCTAATACCAATTGAAATTCTGGTATAACAGTAGACTCAGATGTCCTATAAGTATGTCGAGACATCTGATCTAACATTAAAGACAAACAAGGTATAGTAATAAAACACTGCATGAAACACAAAAAGAACACATCATAATTGTTAACCCAGTTCGATTCAAACCAACCTACATATGGGGGCTACCAAGCCAGGAAGAAGACTCCACTATTAGTAGTATTATTTTATGTAAGCAATCTCTGGTTTACAGATAAATAACCTCTGATTTACCTAATCACTACCCAATGAAACCTTTATCTTAGAACACCATCTAAGACAAGAGAACCTCTGCTCACTCCCTAGTGATACCTAACTGTTACAAACTCCTACAACAATATCAACCTATTTGAAGAACACATCTTCAAATAACAAAAACAATCAAAACTCTCAACATACATACTTGGAATTGCTTCAAAGCTTCTTCCAAGAACATAACTCAACTCATTGTTTCACAGCTTTTGAGTGAGTGCAACCATTCTCTTGCCTACGGGATTTGAGGTACAATTCAGTGACCATCCCACAATCTGGGTGGTTCGCACACACGTCTAACCGTAATGATTACATCTTTCTATATTTGACTAGATTCCTAAAACTAGGTTACAAAGTCCTTATTTATAACCTATCACCCAACTAGATTTGGGCCTTCAAACAACAACATATCAGCTCTAACAAACAGCAGAAAACTTCTACTACAATCAAAGTCTTCAATATGATTTTTCTCTTTAGCTTTTGGACCTTCACATATGCCTTCAATAGCACGCCACATATGATGCATAATATTCCCAGAATATTCTGCATAACTTAAAACAAAACTATAACAAGCTTATCAGTTCAGTAGCGTGATGTCTGATGTTTGATGTCACGACATCTTCTTCGACATGTTGTTCTAGATGTTGATTTTATTCAACACAACATGTTCAGGCATTCCAATATAAATTTTGCTGCATTATCATATTGTATATTATGTTGTTGCTGCTTTTATTTGTTTTACAAAAATTAAGTCAATCCTTAAAATCAAGGAACTTACATTTTACAAGTCTATTTTAAAGGATGTGTTAGATTAAACTTTAACATTCATCTCTATTAAATTCATAGATATTATAAATATCCTCAAATTTATATTTTTATAATATATTAAAATTATAATAATACATTAATGTTAATTTATATTTATTCTTTTAATGGTTTTTTAATAATTATTAAAAACTCGCACAATTGTTATTGTTTTTAGGCTTGATTACAGTTTTAGTCTCCTATTTTCTTCAACTTACGATATCGGTCCCCCTATTTTTTTTAAACAGATTTGATCCCCTATAGCCATTTTCTATCCGAAAGTGTTGAGTTGGGGAAAATGGAGGACTAAAACTGTTTAAAATAAAAAAAGGGACCAAAAATATAATTAAAACTTGTACACCTCAGTGTTTTCTAGCAGAAAATGGACATTAGAGACCAAAATTATTTAAAAACAAAACAGAGAGACTGATATCGTGAGTTGGAAAAAAGAAAAAAAGCGTATATATATATATATATATATATATATATATATATATATATATATATATATATATATATATATATATATATATATATATATATATATATATATATATATATATATATATATATATATATATATATATATAATATGTTTATAACTTACCTACTAAGATATTCTTATAAATTATTTATAAAAATGTTTATTACCTACTAAAATATTCTTATAAATTATCTTTAATTTATATTAAAATAATCAACTATATAATACACATAAAAGAAAATGTAGAATTCTTTTTATTGAATATAAAATAGGGAGAATATTAATCAAGCAAAACTAAAAGTCATTTACCACTTGTCCTAAACTTTCACAAAACCTTGTGCTTTTTCTTTAATTGAGCGGATTAATGATTGCCAATGGAATCAAGGGTTTGGTGTAAATCTTATCTCAAAATGTTGACCACTTGGGTTAGGGATTTTTTATATTTTTTTTTAAATTAAGATTTAGAGATTTATCTTGTTAAATCAATTCAACTATTAGTTCTAAGGGACAGTATTGACGTGAATTTGAACAATTTTCAAGATGGATTAGATCAAAACAAATTTGATAATTTATATTAAACACACTGATTAATCATCTACTACTCTCCTATTAATACTAGAGCTTTTCTCAGAAAATCTATAATTATTTGTCTGTAATAAAATATAAATACCACTATCAATTCTAGCGTGCTTCTCTTAGCCATTTGCTCATGGTATATACTTACGGTATCTTTGAGGAAATATACCCATAGATATAACTTGGTAGGATATTCTAAGATCCTCTTTGCCACAAAATTTCTTAACTCACCCATGTCTTTTTTACTATTTTTATAAAAAATTTATTGTTTTCGGGAAATTGAAAATAAATTGTCGATTAACACCTTATACAATACAATTCAGGTTAAGTGCAAACTGAAAATTTACTTACAGTATGTTATCGAAAATATATTTTCGGTATTTGAGTGCACTTAATCGCGCCAGAACTTTTCTCCTCTCCATAACAGCAAAATTTTAAAAAACAAACTCTCTCAAAACCCTCTCAACTCTTCTCACCAAAATAAATTTTTCTCTCAAACAATCAACACAAATCATCAAGCATTGCTTAAATACAACAAGTAAAAGAATCAATCAAGCAACAACCAACTCTCAATCAATCAAGTAAGTGATTTACACATTTTTAGAGTTTATGTAAAATCGATTGAAATTAGTGAAATAGGGCTTTAAATGTGTTATTTTTTGTAGTTTACATCATTAGGAGTCATTATAATACTATTTGTAAACTGTTTTTGACAATCAATCAGTTTATTTTGAGGCATTTGGGATTTTGGGGTGGGGGATGGCCGCTGTTCTGTTTCGCAGAGGAAACCGAAAGTTTATTTTCGCTGTTCCTGTTTTTTGTTATCTGTCTGCATAATTTTTTCATTTTTTTCTCTGTGAGTCATATGCTAACGTTTCGTTCTTACTTCTACAGGAGATATGTCTGAGCGAGAGTCACGTTTGAGGCATGATCGAGTTACACAACATGCTTCTTTGCGGCGAGAGAGGAGTCAGGCCATACGACCTCCGAGGACTCAGGCCACACAAGCTTCATCAACATCCGGACATGCTATGTCTGAGGCCCATTGCGCTCCTTCCAATTCTACACCTTCTATTTCTTCCTCCCGTAGTAGACGGGAGTCTCCAGTCCATCCCTCCCCGTCTCTGTTATACCGCAGACGCACATCCTCATCGTCCTCACCACCGCTGATTTTTGAGACGGGATCCACATTTGCTACACAGCATGGCCATATGAGGTGAGACTTAATCCTACACCCTCCTCTGTACCACCGATCTGGGTGCCCACGCCTAGGCCCAATAAGGTTCTAAGCCCATTGCCTTGGGAAAATGGGTGGAGCGTCAGGGCCACGTGGCCGACTCCGCCGCCACGTGCCCCGATATTAACGGACCCTGTTGACTAGGTTTCCTTAACCGTCTAGTCTCCCAGGAACTTCGCAACAAACCCGGATTTCCCGGGCGACAATCTAGGGAGGAGGCCACGTGCTGGCCTCCCTGCACACGCAAGCCCTAGCAATCCGCTAGTGGGCTTGGACCGCCCACTAATCGGATCTTGGCCGGGGCTATAAATACCTCTCACTTGAGAGGGTCGTATCTCATTCTTTACTCTTTCTCACTTGCTTGCTCTCTCGCCTATTCTTACTTTGGCATCGGTGCCTTGGTACCCTTCTCTTTCACTTTGGACCGCCACAGTTGGGCCAAGACACCTCCGGTCGATCTGGCGCCTGTGGAATCTTGCTTCCCGTCTCCTTTCATTCAGTTGACCAAAGCAAACCAACAACTCAGTTTGTCATGGCCGACGCTGCAACCAACGTGCAAAATGCCCCTCGCGACGATCTGGCCGAGCATAACGACACCGTTTTCCCGAGCGGAGATCCTCGAGATGGGCAAACTGCCTCCTCCACTGGATCCTACCGAGGAGAGGGACCCAGGGCTGAATCAGATCGTCGTCGGACAACTGAACCAGCCGTGTTCCAAGAGGTGCATCCACCCCCCGACGCCGATCCCACGGTCACGGCCCTCTTCGCGGCCATCAACAACACCAACCTCATGCTCTTCACCCAGGCGGAACGTCTCCACGTCCTCGAGCGTCCGGCCGATCACCGCGGAGACGCGTCGCCGGACTCGTGGTCACCATCACCACGACGACATCGCCTCAAACTCCCGGAGAAACAGAGAAGACTCAGACCGACTCGCCCCGAGGAAGGGACCCGCGACGAGCGAGACCAAGAACAACCCAAGGAGCAGCCTGAATCGCCTCCCCGCCATGAGCGAAGAGCCGATGGGTCAAGAAGAACCAGGGGCGGCCGCACTCGCGCCGAATCGCGCTCGCCTCTCCCATTGGAGCGACGAGGACGACCCCCGGGGCCCCCTGTCCGCGAGCATCATGAATGCCCCGATTCCTCGGGGAATGGAGAAACCACCTCAGCTAGCCAGTTACGATGGGGTCGACGACCCCATCGACCACATCGACGATTTCGAAGCTATGCTCCAATACCTCAATGTCGGAGAACCAATCAAGTGCGGTATTCCCCACAACCCTCGGGAAGACGATGGATTGGTACAAGAGCTTGTCCGGGGTCCATACACGTGGAGCTCAAAGCCCGTTCACGAGCACGTTCACACCTCCCGCAGCACCGAAGAGAGGCCTCCTCGAGGCCATCATTCGAAAAGTGATGAAACTCTCCATGAGTACATCGACCGCTTCAGAGAAGCCATCCAAGTCCCTGCGAGGACCGGATGAGCGATACTGCTGGAGGGGCTCCTCCCGAACCGATTTCAGAAAGTCGTCATCGAGCCCCGGCCACTTCGATGCTCTCTCGATAAAGCTCGCGCATATCATGAGGAGAAGGAAGCCGCCAACCGAGCTAGGGACTCGAGGAGGGGCTCCGCAACTCCACCGGACACCAAGATAACCGACGCCGAGGCGGGTCCTCCGGCGCCACGAGAGAAGCGGCGACGAGGCCCGGAATCCAGCGAGGCCCAGTGGGCGCTTCACGACTACACTCCGACCGCTTCATGGCGGATCTAGCGAATGCTCGGCACCGAGTTCCGAGATGGAGGGGCCGAAACCCACTGCCGTGCGACAAAACAAAATATCACCAAGTCACGGCCACTGATGAAGATTCGTCCACCTCAAGGACGCGATCGAGACACTAATCAAGGCGGAAGACTAGGGCAATACAAGCTGAAGGATCAAGAAATGCAGAGGCCAAGGAGACCGAGGACGGAGGCCGACCACAAGGGGACTGTGGCCCCTACCAGATAGCCTACTCGGTGACTAGGCCCGAAGATTTTGGGAGCCCTATATTCACCCACAGCCCGTGGGAGGAATTCCCCTCGGCCATGGTCATCTCCGGTGGCGGCCCAACTGTCCATCAACTCGGCTAAAAGGAAGTTCGACGAGCTGATCGACAAGGCCCCAGTCAACGAGGTCTCACTCGAACAGTTCCGCGGCAAGTCGCAGCCGATCACCTTCTATCTGGAGGAACTCCCGGGCGCACCAAATGCCCATATCCCCCTCCTCATCAAAGCAAGAATGGCCAATTTGAAGTCCACGAATCTTGGTCGAGGGTAGGCTTGGTCGACATCACACCCACCATTCAAAACACTCCACTCGGAATCTCACCTATCACCATACGTGGGGTCCGATCTTCAAGGATTCAACGGCTCCACATCCCGACCTTGGGGGTACGTCGAGCTCCTCGTCACCTTCGACGAGGACGTTGCTTCGCGACAGGTCAAGGTCCGCTTTCTGGTGATCGACTGTCACTCCCTCTACAACGCCATTCTGGGAAGGACAACACTGGCAGAACTCACAGCAGTTCCCTCGACCGTCCACCTGAAGCTCAAGTTCTACACCAGGCGGGGACGCGTCGCCACCATCTGCGGCGACATCAAAGCTGCGAGGAGGTGCCACAACGCCGCGGCCAGGGGACATACCCTGGTCGACCCAAAGGGGCCCGCCGACGGCAAGAAGGAAGGGCAGGACGACGCCCAGGTGGAGCTCCCCAGGACCACAGGAGATCAAAGCCCCAACGTCAGCTCAGTGGACCTCGACGCCAGATTCGCGGAGGACGAAGTCGACGGACAAACCGGGGCGTAGACCCACTACGCCCGATACCAGACGGCGAGTTCGAACTCGTCCCCCTCGGAGAGGACCCCGGCAAATGCGTCAAGATCGGCACCGACCTCCCCGACCTGGCGAAGAAGCAACTCAGAGCTTGCCTTCGGGAGAACGCAGATCTCTTTGCGTGGAGCGCAGCGGAAATGCCCGGACTCGACCCTGAGGTCGCCTGCCATCAGCTCGCCATAGATCCAGCCGCTAGGGCTATAGTACAACGTGGCGTGGCGGTCCCGAAAGCGGAGGCTCAAAAAAAAGACCTCCTCGAGGCAAATTTTATTTCCGAGGCCAAGTATTCCACTTGGTTGTCAAACGTTGTACTTGTTAAAAAATCTAATGGAAAATGGCGTATGTGCGTTGACTACACTGATCTCAACCGGGCATGTCCCAAAGATGCTTTTCCTCTACCTAATATTGATCGACTGGTCGACAATTCGGCCGGTTATAAACTGCTTTCATTTTTAGATGCTTACTCAGGTTACAACCAGATCCCCATGGACATGGCCGACAGGACCTGCACGACCTTCATGACGGAGTCGGGGAACTATTACTACAACGTAATGCCCTTGATGAAGAAGCGGAGCGACCTACCAGCGAATGATGAACAAGGTGTTTCGAAACGAGATCGGTGACATGCTCGAGGTGTACATGGACGACATGATCGTGAAGTCCCAAGCCGAGGACGATCACGCATCGCGCCTAAAGAAAGTCTTCGACCAAGCCCGTAAGCACGAACGCCTCAACCCGAGAAGTGCGTCGAGTCAAGGCCGGCAAGTTCCTCGGTTTCTATCTTACAGAACGAGGGATCGAAGCCAACCCCGACAAATGTCGGGCATTCTCCGAACTGCCCACACCCAGGTCCAAGAAGTCCATTCAAGTCTTGAACGGCATGCTAACCTCGCTATCCCGGTTTGTGGCAAGGTCGGCGCAACATGCACTCCCATTTTTCAAGCTATTGAGGAAGGGGCCGACCTTCGAATGGAACGAGGAATGCGAGCAAGCCCTCCTCCACCTCAAACGAGCACTCTCTCAACCGCCAGTTCTCTCGCGACCACAAACCTGAAACACTGTACTTGTACCTAGCCGTGTCCAATGAAGCCGTAAGGGCAGTACTAATATTACGTGAAACCAACGACGGGCAAAAACCCGTCTACTTCACGAGCAAAGCCCTTCAAGGGCCGGAAACCAGGTATCAGCAAATCGAAAAGGTCGCGCTCGCCCTCGTATTTGCCGCGAGGAGGTTGCTATTTTCGCCCATCGCCGTCGGCGAATGAACAGCCCGTGAACGCTCTCGCCCGGACATGGCCGGACGAATCTTTGAGATGGTCCCTCGAGCTTCAATTCGACATTCAGAAGGGCGGAAAGCCTTGAAAGCGCAAGCGCGATTCCTCGCGAAATGACTACCCACAACACCACCAAGGCGAGCAAGATGGACTCTGCGTCGATGGAGCCTCAAGCTCGGCAAGGCCGGCCCTCCTCGAAAACGATGAGGGCACCGTGATCGAGCATTCATTAACTCGCTTTCCCAACATCCAACAATCAGGCAGAATATGAGGCCCGTCATGCTCGCGGGACTACGACTAGCCGAGGACATAGGCGATCGAGACATCGAAATACTCACCGATTCCTAACTCGTCGCTTCACAAGTCCTCGGAGACTACCGGCTAAAGCCTCATCGAGTACCTTCACCTTGTAAAGGAGAAACTCAAGGTTTTCGACCGGCGAGAGATAAAGCACGTCCACGAAACGAACACCCGGCGGATATATTGTCCAAACTCGCAAGCACAAAGAAGAAAGGGGGTAATCGGTCGGTCATACAAGAGACGCTCGCCCAGCCGAGCATCACCAGATCCATGACGACGCTCGACATCAATGCGATCGGCGATGCAGACTGTTGGATGACCTCCGTGTACAACTACCTCACGGAATTGCCCTGACAAGTGAACGCCGCAACCAAGCGGCGTGCTCTCGTCGTCCTCGAGCAGCGGTTATATCGGCGAGGCTTCTCAATCCCCCTCCTCAAGTGCGTCGAGGAGTCCAGAGTGGCCGGCATCCTCCACGAAATCCACGAAGGAATTAACGCTCAACATTTGGGGGGACGGTCTCTAGCCCGCAAAGCATTGCGTGCCGGATACTACTGGCCCACCATGCAACGAGACGCAAAGGAACACGTCAAGAAGTGCGACAAGTGCCAACGCCACGCCGACATGCACATCGCACCTCCTCACGAGCTCACGACGCTCACTTCCCCGTGGCCTTTCAGCTGGTGGGGAATGGATATACTCGGTCCCTTCACACAGGGCTCTTATCAAAACAAATACCTCATAGTGGCCGTGGACTATTTCACAAAGTGGATAGAGGCCGAGGCACTGGCCAAAATCACCTCCTTTAACATTCTTCGTTTTTACAAGCGAAACGTCCTTGCCCGCTTCGGTATCCCACAGGCCCTCATCACGGATAACGGGACACAGTTCACCGATCAGAACTTCCGCAATGTCGCATGGGCACCAAGCACCACTTCACATCGCCGAGCATCCACGGACCAACGGCCAGCGGAGGCGCGCGAGGGGTCTTCTTGCGAGGACTCGGTGAGACTCGGGAAGCCAAGAGCGTGGGTGGAAGAACTTCACAACGATTGTGGGCATCCGAACAACTCCCCATTCTTCCACGGGAGAGTCCCCGTTTCGGCTAACGTGCGGTGCGGGCGGTCATACCGTCGAAATCGAGTCGTCAAGGCGCGCGAATTCCCACTCGGGAGAAGCGAATGGCGAGCCTGCGAGGAGCTGGACCTAGTCGACGAGATACGCGCAGTCGCTGCGTTACGAGAAGCACGTTTAAAACAACAGATCACGCTGCGCCACGACGAGAAGGTCATTAAGCGCGGATTCGAAGTCGGCAGCCTTGTCCTCCACAGGAATCAAAAAGAATCCCGAGAAGGAAAGCGGCGCCAATTGGGAAGGACCTATCGTGTCCGAGCTAAGGCCGCACGGGAGCATACTACCTCGAAAATCTAAATGGAGTGCAACTCCCTCGACCTTGGAACGCTACAAAGCTCAAACAATACTACAGCTGAGATAGAACGACCACGTGCTCAGCGTCTCGTGGCCCCTAAACCCCTCCTCGGGGATATGGCTCAGCCTTGGGTCGCAGAATGGTGCTCGTACGCGCCCCAAGCCACTCACACACGGGGACCTACTCGACCGCAAAGTAAGGACCCGTTCGATCGCGAGCCCTCGATCGAGGTCAGCGGTCTTTCTGCACCTTTGGCGGGATATCCGGCTCATGACAGACGGTCCACGCCCAGTATGTGGTCTCTTAACAAGACCATGTCCTCGCCTGGGGCCTCGAGCCCCCAAGCCTAGCGCAAGCTAGGGAAGATAACATCGAGCAGTTGAACAAACAAGGTCGAGCATAGCATACATAAACAGTTAACAAGTATAGATATTTGCAAACAAAGCATTTATAAATGGCCGACAAAGGCCAGCTAAATATTAATGGGCGCAAGGCCCAAAATTACAAACATCCAAAAATACGGGCATATGCCCAGCGTACAAATATGAAAACAAAGGAGGCACGCAGGCCAGAGATAACAGGCTCGCAGGCCCCAGAAAATCTAAACAAAAATCATTCTTCAGGAGCCACGACCTCCCCGTCGACCACACGGTGAAAGGGCCGATCCGGATGTCACCAACTCCACCGGGATTCACCACACCTGGACAGCCCGAAACCAAAGGTCAGCCTCAAAGCATCCTTCGAGGATCTAACCCGGAAATCAAATCGGCCCGAGAGGAGCTCACATTCTTGACAGACTCGTCCTCGGCAGGAACCGTTCGCTCCCTCAGCAACTTGACCTCGGCCGCCAGCTGATCCTTCTCTTCGACCAAAGGCTCGTACTTCTCCCTCATCTCCCTCAACTCCCCAGCCAGTGACTCACACCGGGCCTTCAGACCCCGGAGCTTCTGCAGTTCGTTCCATTGTGCCATATTGTCCGGGTGAAGCGGCCGCTTGTTAGCTTGGGAAGTTTGAGCGTGGGCTTCGGCCATCGCGTCGTTCAAAGTCAACGAGGTCTCGAGCAGCCGGATAACCGCGGACACATCAGCATTTAGACCCTCTCCCCGCGCCTTTGGGTCGAGCCCCAGGATCATCTTCCTCTCCGCCGCTGGGACGACCGGAGGTTTTCCCTCAAAAAGCTGCCTCTGAGCGGGGGCAGCACGAAGGCATCCCCGGCGGATACCGAAGTCCCCGGCTCTCCCTGCTCGGTTCGCTCAGATCTCCGCCTCTTGAGCGGTTGGTCGGGAGATGAAGCTGGAGAAGGGGTGTTGACGGCGGGCTGAGAATCCTCACGTGCTTGCCGTTGCAGATCAACAACTCGGTCTTTGGCAGATGGTCGAGGACCCTTGGGTCGGAGCTTGAGCATGCGTTCCTCCATGGCCGCCATTTTATCTGCAAAACAAACAAGAAAGCATTAGAACACACAGCTATACGGGCAACTCCCCTTACGCGTTTCAAAGAAATACCTAACAGCCCCAACGCGTCCTCGTCAGACTCGCAGTCGAGGAGAGCCTTAGTGTGAATGTACCGCCGGGCTATTTCTATCTCCCCGTGGGAGTCGAGACACGCTTCCTCGATCGACACATATGGCCGGCCGAAAGCTCTTCACAAAATTTTCCAACCTTGCATATGAAAGTTGGTCGTCTCTGCCCATCTTCTCGGGCTTCACCGCGTAAAAATCCGGGCCCCGCTCGTAATGCCCCCTATCCCATTCAAGGGGAAACTTCGCCCATATCCTTTCCACCTCCTGTCCGTCCTCATTGATCACCGCGGTCCGCTCGAACAGGGTGTTTTCGGCCTCTCTCGTGACGGGCTTTATCACGTAGAACCGTTTCTTAAAGTCCCGAACAGAGTCCAGGTACGGCCGGAAAAGCTTGCCGGACTGCTTGAACGAGACCCAGGCACATTTATCCCGACCATCAGCCGGCTGCGGATGAAGATGCGAAGAAGAGGGGAGTGGCCCTATATCCGAGATAGCGACACGATCTCGAATGCGCATGGGCGAGGCATTCGGATGAAGTTGTGAAGGGGCAAGATTGACCGGTGAAGACCCGATGCGGAACCCGGTGAAGCGGACGGAAGCCCGCTTCGAAAGGTAAACTCATACATGGGAACCTCGTCGAGAGTACGGCGAGCATATCCTCCTTCGGGACCGGTATCCGCGACCCGAGAACCCTCGACTCGCCGTCTAGATCCTCAATTTCGTTGAGCAGCGTTGGATGAGTCGATGAGAAGTCCGAGCAAAGTCCCTTGGTTGCGCAACCCGAGAGGTCCGCCAGCCTTACTCGGCGAAGCCCGCCGCCTCATGTGTTATCCCGAAAAGTAGCGAAAGAAAAGTGAATTCAGTACATCAAATCCACCCCTCCACCACGGCTCAAGTGACACGGCGAGGGGCCCGGACATACGCGTAGCAACAGGCAGTTATGTTTTTCTCTCGAGAACCTCACGCAGTCACTCCTCCTACACTCGTCGGTCCTTAAAATTCCCGGGAGGTGCGGTAATCTCCCATGAGATTCACGTTTTTGGTCATGACATTCAAGTTTACGCCCATGCTACTCCAACTCGCTTGCTCATCCTAGAATCTCCCGTAAAACCCAACTCTCTCCCGCTAGATGCAAGAATCTCCCGATGATTCAACTCTCTCCGTTAAGAGCAAGGATCTCCTCGCGATATTCAATCTCCTCCCGCGACATTCATACAAAATAAACCCTAAATTCATCCTAGAACATGAATTAAAGGAGGTTATCAAAGAATTAGGGATGTTTACCTTTTGGAGTCGAAGACATGTTGAGAATTTAAGTAAGTTGTGGAAGATTCTGCGTCTAAGAGCTTTTGAGTTGGAGAATCAGAGGAGAATAAACAAATGAAACCCTAAAAAGTCCTTTTTATAGCCAAACCTCATGGGCATACGAAAGGTCACGCCTTTTAGGCGCCAAAAGCCTCATTTCACGATGACAAGTGGCATCAAAGCGACCGACGCTTAGCACATGGGCTACTCCCGTGGGTCGGGCAACTCGATTCATTAACCTCACTCCCCGATGTTCCCACGCGGACATCCCCGCGTATAAACGGAAAGAGGATGCCGCCGTCGTCTCGCTGCTGCGGACTTCGCCCTTAGCGGTGCGAGAGGTCATTGGATTCGGCGAGGACATGCCGGTTCAAAGTCTTTACTCTACTAGGCAAAGACTTGGGGGCTCTGATACGGGTGGCCACGCTCTAGGCCCAATAAGGTTCTAAGCCCAATTGCCCTTGGGAAAATGGGTGGGCGTCATGAGGGCCACGTGGCCGACGGTCTGCGCCACGTGCCCCCGATAACGGACCTGACTAGGTTTCCTTAACCGTCTAGTCTCCCGGAACCGCAACAAACCGGATTTCCGGGCGACAATCTAGGGAGGAGGCCACGTCTTGGCCTCGCACCTGAAGCCCTAGCAATCCGCTAGTGGGCTTGGACTTCTGCCCGCTAATCGGATCTTGGCCCAGCGCTGGGGGCTATAAATACCCTCTCACTTGAGAGGGTCAGATATCTCATTCTTTACTCTTTCTCACTTGCTTGCTCTCTCTCTGCCTATTCTTACTTTGGCATGGTGCCTTGCGGTACCCCCTTCTCTTTCACTTTGGACCGCCGTTGCAGATTGGGCCAAGACACCTCCTGGTCAGGTACGATCAAGTACCAAGGCCACACGAGGTACCGATGGGACCAAAGGCACCGACGGCAGAGGCGGTGTAACGCCCAAAAATTTAATTAATTATTTGGTTAAATTATAGCCGAATTAATTAAGTGGATTATCAGAAGTTGGAATTAATTTAGTGATGAATTAATTTTTGTTGTAGAATATTATTGGAAATAATATTATAAATAAGTATAGATTAATGATTATTTTATTTGGGCCTATTGGGTGTTAGAAGTAGTAGAAAAAGAGGTGTAGAATTAAGCCCATTAAGACAAAGATTTAATTTGGTTATTATTATGGTTATAAAAAGGAAATAGTAGCATGAGAATTAGGTTACGTAGCAAACAAACATAAGAAGCACAAGGGTTGAAAGAGAGGATACGAGCAGTGCAAGCCAGAGCTGGAAAATTAGGAATTCGATCGGAGTTAGAGTGACCGTTAAATTTAGGTAAGGGTGGGGTTCTAACTCTATAACCTGGTTTATGATGAATCGTATGTGGGGATGAAGTTATGTAGAATTATCTTTGTTCGTGTAAATTACGTGTAGAATAATTGCCTGATTTTGTATCAGTGCTGTTGATTTTAGTCGTTCCATGAAAATAATAGTATGTGTGAATAATTGTATGGCTGTTGGGAACCTTGCTAGGAATTAATTAGGTAAATCGGTGAGAAAAGAAATTGAATCGTAGTAGATTAGGAAATTGCAGTACGGTGAGAAAGACGAAGAAGAAGAAAGAAAATTGGGGACGAGGGCCACCCAGGGTGTGGGGCGGGCGCCTCTTATGAAAACGAGAGGGAGGCGGACGCTGTAACACCCCAATTCTACCCGGTAATTATAATTAAAATCAGAGTTTCAAAATTTCCACAAACATGAGGTATTACATTATCAACTTGAAAACCAACACATAATATCCTAACATAACAGATACATAGTACTTAATAATTCTTAGAACTTATAACAATTTATTAGTCTTCAAAGTACTTCAACTTTATTTAATAACTATGCAACGGATTCATAACTTTCAAAAACTTCAAAAGAAACATAGCATCTTTTAAACAACTTAATTTAAAGGAAACAAATTCTCAAAGTAGCAACATCAACAGTTCAAGTGAAAACAACATAAAATCAAATAAGCATTCATTCCTCCCGAGTGCTACGTATCAGAGCAACGACGCCAAAAGCTACTAAATTCTTTACTCCTCGTTACCTGCACGTTACCAATATAAAGGCAACGACGAACAAATAGAAAGAGTGAGATCTCTACCAATATAAACAAGTGTATGATAAATAACATATTAGGATTAAATCATACAAAATTATCACCACACAGTTACAACATTAATCAATTCACTTCACAGTTACAACATCATTAATCAATTCAAATGAGACACAACAATGCATATGCATGTGGTACCAATAGGGCTTCAGCCCTCTTCACTAATTGTCAATTAATAGAGGCACAAGGCATAAGCCTTCTTCACAATTTCGCCAATACAGGCCTTCACAAGTATGCAAATGTAATGCAACACTAACACATACGACAATAACATAAACCCACTTCACGAGGCATACGCCTATATCACTGTTATTACCAATAATTAGAGGTAATTATCGTCACTGAAAACACCTTGCAACTTCGCATATATAACAACAATATACGACAACATATTCCTCACCAATAATTCACAAACAAACCAACCACACGATGCATTCAACACAATTTCAACAAAATAAAACAATCGTAACCACCTACTAAAATATACGAACCATCCCAACAATTTTCAATTAATTCTGGACAGCTAATTATATTGCTTAATTTACTAACTCGGTTAATTCGATACTGTTTTTATATACTATTATTACCTATTATTTATACAGTTACTATTCAATTTAATATCCTGATAAAAGAGTATTTCCTGCTAATAATACTATATTGTCATCAAAATCATCATCTGCTACCAAATCAATTTTTTTTCTACATTGCTTCAATTCTGCTAAAATTACTTACTGGTATAACAAATACCTGCTATCCAATTATATTGATAATAAAGTTGTCACTCCCATAATCCTGCTACTTAATACTCTTCCACAGCTCTATACTAATTTGCTACTTTAATTATATGGGTACAACTCTATTATTCATTTCTATTCTACTACAAAAATTATCTCCGCTATTTACTGTTAACTCTTGCTAAATATATTGGTACACTAACTTGGTTAAATAGATATTTGTTACTTATTATCATAGTTAGGATTATCATTACAACTATAATTATCATTTAATATATATATATATGTGTGTGTGTGTGTGTGTGTGTATTAACTTGTATGAAAACAAGCTACATGCAAAAATAGAACCTGGGGCGCCCATCTTCATCTTAAGGGGCCCATGCCTCAACTCACTTCCCCGCCTTAGGCGTCCCCTCCCCCCTTTAAGCCATAAGGGGCGCTCGGCCCACCCTCTTCACCAACATGGGGGCGTCCGCCCCAACCCCATCTATATTTTTTTTCAGTTCCTTCTCCTTTGATTAACATAATTCAATTCAGTTTTCTTTCCTCATTGATTTATTAATTAATTCTCAACAACGTCCCTAATTCATCACAGTCGCACAATTATTCATACATACTATAATTTTTCATGAAACGATCAAAATTCTTAGAATCGGTACAGCATTAAACAATTATTCTACACAAAACTTACACAAACAGAGATAATTTCATACAATTTCAACCCCACATACGATTCATCATAAACCTGGTTATAGAGTTAGAACCCCACGCTTACCTGGATTCAAAGGCAGTTCAACTCCTAGCGTTCGCCTCCTAATTTCTGGTCGAGTTTCGATTTGGCTTTCCAGTTTGTAATTTTCTCTCGGCGCCTAGTTCCAAAAACCTATTCCTCTTCCACGTACTATTTCTCTTCTTATAACTAAACCTAATTTCTTATTTTATTTATATATATTATTCCAACTTATCCAATAATAATAATAATAATAATATTGCTATTATTTCTATTGGGCTTAATTACACCTCCTTTCTACTGCTTCTAACACCAAATAGGCCCCAAATAAATAACTTTTTCAATCCACACTTATTTCTAATATTATTTCCAATAATATTCTACAACAAAATTAATTCATCACTAATTAATTCCAACTTCCGATAATTCACTTAATCATCTTATAAATCTATTAATGCTCCTTATAATTCTACTGATAAATCCAACTTCGACTAAATTTCAATAAATAAATCCTTAATAATTTTATTTAAATAATTAAATAATTTTCGGGTGTTACAGACGCACCCTTGTTGTTTTAAGGGGAGGGGCGGGCTCCTAGGGCATAGGAGAGGGGACGATCATCCCTTATTTCCCAAGGCGGGGGCCACTTGCTTCATGATCTTACATTTTTTTTTTGTATTACTACATATAATTATTAGGTGATGCATACATATTTTGGTAGATACTGAATTAATTAACTTGCAGACCACTAGTAACATGATTATCTCGTAGGTGACGTGATGCTTCAGTAGTAGGAGAAGATGGTGATTTGTAGCGTATAATTAGCAGCTAAATTAGTAATTTGAATATTGATTAAAATAGTAGATTCAGCCCAAAATAGTAGATGGATATTTATCAGGGAAGTAGTACATTAAAGCAGTATGTGTGTATGTAATTGATATCAGCAGGATTTGCTTTTGGTGACAGTACAAAATACAGGTAGATAAATAGCAAAAATTGGTGGTACAAAGATCAGTATATTGTAGCAGTAGAGGAATTTAGTGAAAGGAGTAGTAATTTGGTTTATTTAATTTGGTAGTATAATAGTAGAATTAAGTTAATAGTAGAAAAATAAATATAGGAGACTAGTATATAGAAAATTAGCAGTCTTGTAATAATTAATAATTGTATTGTTTGTTTGTGACGTATCTGTGAAGTTGTTGTTATTGTGATGTTGCTATAATTTGTTGCTTAAATGCGAAGTTGCAGGGAGTTTCAGTGATGATGGTTACCTCTAACTATTGGTAATGAATTTGGTGATATAGGCTTACGCCTGGCGACGTAGATTTGTTGTTATGTTGTGTGTTGTGCATTATCGAGTTGCATTACATTGCATATTTTAGCGATGGTCTGGATTGGAAAAATTTAGCGACGAAGGCTTATGCCTTGTTTGATGCCTCTATCAATTGACAATTAGCGACGAGGGCTGAAGCTCTGATTGGTACCACATGCATATGCATTGTTGCGTCTCATGTTGTTTTGCATAAGTATAATTGTTAGGACGTGAAGTGAATTATGATGTTGTTAATTGTGAAGTGAATTGTGATGTTTTTAATTGCGATGTGATAATCTTGTACGATTTAATCCTAGCATATTATTTATCGTACACTTGTTTATATTGTTGGACATCTCACCCCTTTATTTGTTTCGCCGTTACCTTTATATTAGTAACGTGCAGGTAACGAGGAGTAGAGACTTAGTAGCTTGTTAGTGTCGTCGCTCTGATACGTAGCACTCGGGGGGATGAATGCTTATTTGATTTATGTTGTTTTCTTTTCGGTTGAACCCAAGTTATTATTTTGAGAAGTTGTTTCCTTGAACTAAGTTGTTTAAAAGATGCTATGTTTCGTTTGTAGTTTTGAAAGTTAAGAACCTGCTGTGTAGTTATTGAATAAAGTCGAAATATTTTGAAGACTAATTAATTGTTATAAGTTCTTTGGATTAATATGTGCTATGTATCTATTTTGATAAGCTTTATGTTGTTGGTTTTCGAGTGGAGAATGTAATGCCTAATATTTGTGGAATTTTTGGCACTCTGATATAAATATAACTGTTGGGTAGATTTAGGGTGCCACATTAGTGGTATCAGAGCAGGTTGGTCCGTCCGGCCAAAGTTGTTGAGCCTTTAACAATCGAGTATTGTTAATCATTTCTGACCATTGTTTATGTTATAGTAATAAGTTGAAATGGTTGGAAGGAACGATGTTGCGATTGCTTCTGCTTTGGAAGCAATGGCTCATGCTATGGAGAATCAGCCGAATCTTGGCGGGGATGTTGGATCCCGTAGCTTGGCAACCTTCCAGAGGATGAATTCGCCTACCTTTAAGGGCAAGTATGATCCTGATGGAGCTCTGGATTGGTTGAAGGAAATTAAGAGGATCTTTCGTGTAATGGATTGCACTCCAGTGTAGAAGGTTCGGTATGGTACTCATATATTGGAAGTCAAAGCTGATGACTGGTGGCTAGAGACTCGTCCGAGGTTGGAAGTTGCAGGTGAAGAGATCACTTGGATTGTGTTCCATAGAGAGTTTCTGAGGAAGTATTATCCTGAAGATGTTCGAGAAAAGAAGGAAATTGAATTTCTTGAGTTGAAGCAGGGAAAATGTCAGTTACGGAGTATGCTGCAAAGTTTGTGGAGTTGGCT
This sequence comes from Vicia sativa, assembly GCA_021764765.1. Lineage (NCBI taxonomy): Eukaryota > Viridiplantae > Streptophyta > Magnoliopsida > Fabales > Fabaceae > Vicia > Vicia sativa. The sequence goes on along the minus strand of CM038795.1, from coordinate 99,626,117 downwards.
AAGTTCTATCCGCACTATAGCGCAAAAACTGCTGAATTTTCGAAGTGCATCAAGTTTGAGAATGGGTTGCGCTCGGAAATCAAGAAAGCAATTGGATATTAGAAGATTAGTGTTTTCTCTGATTTAGTGGATAGCCGCAGAATTTATGGGGAGGATAACAATGCTCATTACAAGATAGTTAATTAGAAGAGGAGCAAGAATATAAATCGTGGTAAGCCATATGATGCTCCAGTTGGTAGAGGTAGACAGGAAGTTGCTGAGGGCCAGAGAACTAGTGGGGGAGACGCTCCTGCTAGTGTGACTTGTTTCAAGTGTGGAAAACCTGGTCATAAGAGTAATGTGTGTACTGTTGAGGAAAAGAGATGTTTTCGGTGTGGTAGGACTGAACACACACCCTAATTGTAGGCATAAGGGAGTTATCTATTTTAATTATGGCGAAGAAGGGCATATTAGTAGCCAGTGTCAGAAACCAAAGAGGGCACCAGGTAGTGGAAAAGTGTTCGTGTTGGTTGAAACTCCAGCAGACAATGAGGACAGAGATACTAGAGGTACGTGTTTCATTGATAGAACTTTGTTAATTACTAGCATTGTTGTCAATTGAGTTGAACGGAATTGTATGTGTGCATTGGATTTTAATTATAGTAAGTTGTGGTTATATCGGAAGGTCAGATGTAGAGGAGAAGTTAAGAATGGTTGTGTCGGATACATTTTCGAGGACGAAAATATTCTAAGTGGGGGAGAGTTGTAACGCCCAGAAATTTAATTAATTATTTGATTAAATTATAGCCGAATTAATTAAGTGGATTATCGGAAGTTGGAATTAATTTAGTGATGAATTAATTTTTGTTGTAGAATATTATTGGAAATAATATTATAAATAAGTATAGATTAATGATTATTTTATTTGGGCCTATTGGGTGTTAGAAGTAGTAGAAAAAGAGGTGTAGAATTAAGCCCATTAAGACAAAGATTTAATTTGGTTATTATTATGGTTATAAAAAGGAATTAGTAGCATGAGAATTAGGTTACATTGCAAACAAACATAAGAAGCACAAGGGTTGGAAGAGAGGATACGAGCAGTGCAAGTCGGAGCCAGAAAATTCAGAATTCAATTGGAGTTAGAGCGACCGTTAAATTCAGGTAAGGGTGGGGTTCTAACTCTATAACCTGGTTTATGATGAATCGTATGTGGGGATGAAGTTATGTAGAATTATCTTTGTTCGTGTAAATTACGTGTAGAATAATTGCCTGATTTTGTATCAGTGCTGTTGATTTTAGTCGTTCCATGAAAATAATAGTATGTGTGAATAATTGTATGACTGTTGGGAACCTTGCTAGGAATTAATTAGGTAAATCGGTGAGAAAAGAAATTGAATCGTAGTAGATTAGGAAATTGCAGTACGGTGAGAAAGACGAAGAAGAAGAAAGAAAATTGGGGACGAGGGCCACCCAGGGTGTGGGGCGGGCGCCTCTTATGAAAACGAGAGGGAGGCGGACGCTGTAACACCCCAATTCTACCCGGTAATTATAATTAAAATCAGAGTTTCAAAATTTCCACAAACATGAGGTATTACATTATCAACTTGAAAACCAACACATAATATCCTAACATAACAGATACATAGTACTTAATAATTCTTAGAACTTATAACAATTTATTAGTCTTCAAAGTACTTCAACTTTATTTAATAACTATGCAACGGATTCATAACTTTCAAAAACTTCAAAAGAAACATAGCATCTTTTAAACAACTTAATTTAAAGGAAACAAATTCTCAAAGTAGCAACATCAACAGTTCAAGTGAAAACAACATAAAATCAAATAAGCATTCATTCCTCCCGAGTGCTACGTATCAGAGCAACGACGCCAAAAGCTACTAAATTCTTTACTCCTCGTTACCTGCACGTTACCAATATAAAGGCAACGACGAACAAATAGAAAGAGTGAGATCTCTACCAATATAAACAAGTGTATGATAAATAACATATTAGGATTAAATCATACAAAATTATCACCACACAGTTACAACATTAATCAATTCACTTCACAGTTACAACATCATTAATCAATTCAAATGAGACACAACAATGCATATGCATGTGGTACCAATAGGGCTTCAGCCCTCTTCACTAATTGTCAATTAATAGAGGCACAAGGCATAAGCCTTCTTCACAATTTCGCCAATACAGGCCTTCACAAGTATGCAAATGTAATGCAACACTAACACATACGACAATAACATAAACCCACTTCACGAGGCATACGCCTATATCACTGTTATTACCAATAATTAGAGGTAATTATCGTCACTGAAAACACCTTGCAACTTCGCATATATAACAACAATATACGACAACATATTCCTCACCAATAATTCACAAACAAACCAACCACACGATGCATTCAACACAATTTCAACAAAATAAAACAATCGTAACCACCTACTAAAATATACGAACCATCCCAACAATTTTCAATTAATTCTGGACAGCTAATTATATTGCTTAATTTACTAACTCGGTTAATTCGATACTGTTTTTATATACTATTATTACCTATTATTTATACAGTTACTATTCAATTTAATATCCTGATAAAAGAGTATTTCCTGCTAATAATACTATATTGTCATCAAAATCATCATCTGCTACCAAATCAATTTTTTTTCTACATTGCTTCAATTCTGCTAAAATTACTTACTGGTATAACAAATACCTGCTATCCAATTATATTGATAATAAAGTTGTCACTCCCATAATCCTGCTACTTAATACTCTTCCACAGCTCTATACTAATTTGCTACTTTAATTATATGGGTACAACTCTATTATTCATTTCTATTCTACTACAAAAATTATCTCCGCTATTTACTGTTAACTCTTGCTAAATATATTGGTACACTAACTTGGTTAAATAGATATTTGTTACTTATTATCATAGTTAGGATTATCATTACAACTATAATTATCATTTAATATATATATATATGTGTGTGTGTGTGTGTGTGTGTGTGTATTAACTTGTATGAAAACAAGCTACATGCAAAAATAGAACCTGGGGCGCCCATCTTCATCTTAAGGGGCCCATGCCTCAACTCACTTCCCCGCCTTAGGCGTCCCCTCCCCCCTTTAAGCCATAAGGGGCGCTCGGCCCACCCTCTTCACCAACATGGGGGCGTCCGCCCCAACCCCATCTATATTTTTTTTCAGTTCCTTCTCCTTTGATTAACATAATTCAATTCAGTTTTCTTTCCTCATTGATTTATTAATTAATTCTCAACAACGTCCCTAATTCATCACAGTCGCACAATTATTCATACATACTATAATTTTTCATGAAACGATCAAAATTCTTAGAATCGGTACAGCATTAAACAATTATTCTACACAAAACTTACACAAACAGAGATAATTTCATACAATTTCAACCCCACATACGATTCATCATAAACCTGGTTATAGAGTTAGAACCCCACGCTTACCTGGATTCAAAGGCAGTTCAACTCCTAGCGTTCGCCTCCTAATTTCTGGTCGAGTTTCGATTTGGCTTTCCAGTTTGTAATTTTCTCTCGGCGCCTAGTTCCAAAAACCTATTCCTCTTCCACGTACTATTTCTCTTCTTATAACTAAACCTAATTTCTTATTTTATTTATATATATTATTCCAACTTATCCAATAATAATAATAATAATAATATTGCTATTATTTCTATTGGGCTTAATTACACCTCCTTTCTACTGCTTCTAACACCAAATAGGCCCCAAATAAATAACTTTTTCAATCCACACTTATTTCTAATATTATTTCCAATAATATTCTACAACAAAATTAATTCATCACTAATTAATTCCAACTTCCGATAATTCACTTAATCATCTTATAAATCTATTAATGCTCCTTATAATTCTACTGATAAATCCAACTTCGACTAAATTTCAATAAATAAATCCTTAATAATTTTATTTAAATAATTAAATAATTTTCGGGTGTTACAGACGCACCCTTGTTGTTTTAAGGGGAGGGGCGGGCTCCTAGGGCATAGGAGAGGGGACGATCATCCCTTATTTCCCAAGGCGGGGGCCACTTGCTTCATGATCTTACATTTTTTTTTTGTATTACTACATATAATTATTAGGTGATGCATACATATTTTGGTAGATACTGAATTAATTAACTTGCAGACCACTAGTAACATGATTATCTCGTAGGTGACGTGATGCTTCAGTAGTAGGAGAAGATGGTGATTTGTAGCGTATAATTAGCAGCTAAATTAGTAATTTGAATATTGATTAAAATAGTAGATTCAGCCCAAAATAGTAGATGGATATTTATCAGGGAAGTAGTACATTAAAGCAGTATGTGTGTATGTAATTGATATCAGCAGGATTTGCTTTTGGTGACAGTACAAAATACAGGTAGATAAATAGCAAAAATTGGTGGTACAAAGATCAGTATATTGTAGCAGTAGAGGAATTTAGTGAAAGGAGTAGTAATTTGGTTTATTTAATTTGGTAGTATAATAGTAGAATTAAGTTAATAGTAGAAAAATAAATATAGGAGACTAGTATATAGAAAATTAGCAGTCTTGTAATAATTAATAATTGTATTGTTTGTTTGTGACGTATCTGTGAAGTTGTTGTTGTTGTGATGCTGCTATAATTTGTTGCTTAAATGCGAAGTTGCAGGGAGTTTCAGTGATGATGGTTACCTCTAATTATTGGTAATGAATTTGGCGATATAGGCTTACGCCTGGCGACGTAGATTTGTTGTTATGTTGTGTGTTGTGCATTATCGAGTTGAATTACATTGTATATTTTAGCGACGACCTGGATTGACAAAATTTAGCGACAAAGGCTTATGCCTTGTTTGATGCCTCTATTAATTGGCAATTGGCGACGAGGGCTAAAGCTCTGATTGGTACCACATGCATATGCATTGTTGCGTCTCATGTTGTTTTGCATAAGTATAATTGTTGGGACGTGAAGTGAATTATGATGTTGTTAATTGTGAAGTGAATTGTGATGTTTTTAATTGCGATGTGATAATCTTGTACGATTTAATCCTAGCATATTATTTATCGTACACTTGTTTATATTGTTGGACATCTCACCCCTTTATTTGTTTCGCCGTTACCTTTATATTAGTAACGTGCAGGTAACGAGGAGTAGAGACTTAGTAGCTTGTTAGTGTCGTCGCTCTGATACGTAGCACTCGGGGGGATGAATGCTTATTTGATTTATGTTGTTTTCTTTTCGGTTGAACCCAAGTTATTATTTTGAGAAGTTGTTTCCTTGAACTAAGTTGTTTAAAAGATGCTATGTTTCGTTTGTAGTTTTGAAAGTTAAGAACCTGCTGTGTAGTTATTGAATAAAGTCGAAATATTTTGAAGACTAATTAATTGTTATAAGTTCTTTGGATTAATATGTGCTATGTATCTATTTTGATAAGCTTTATGTTGTTGGTTTTCGAGTGGAGAATGTAATGCCTAATATTTGTGGAATTTTTGGCACTCTGATATAAATATAACTGTTGGGTAGATTTAGGGTGCCACATTAGTGGTATCAGAGCAGGTTGGTCCGTCCGGCCAAAGTTGTTGAGCCTTTAACAATCGAGTATTGTTAATCATTTCTGACCATTGTTTATGTTATAGTAATAAGTTGAAATGGTTGGAAGGAACGATGTTGCGATTGCTTCTGCTTTGGAAGCAATGGCTCATGCTATGGAGAATCAGCCGAATCTTGGCGGGGATGTTGGATCCCGTAGCTTGGCAACCTTCCAGAGGATGAATTCGCCTACCTTTAAGGGCAAGTATGATCCTGATGGAGCTCTGGATTGGTTGAAGGAAATTAAGAGGATCTTTCGTGTAATGGATTGCACTCCAGTGTAGAAGGTTCGGTATGGTACTCATATATTGGAAGTCAAAGCTGATGACTGGTGGCTAGAGACTCGTCCGAGGTTGGAAGTTGCAGGTGAAGAGATCACTTGGATTGTGTTCCATAGAGAGTTTCTGAGGAAGTATTATCCTGAAGATGTTCGAGAAAAGAAGGAAATTGAATTTCTTGAGTTGAAGCAGGGAAAATGTCAGTTACGGAGTATGCTGCAAAGTTTGTGGAGTTGGCTAAGTTCTATCCGCACTATAGCGCAAAAACTGCTGAATTTTCGAAGTGCATCAAGTTTGAGAATGGGTTGCGCTCGGAAATCAAGAAAGCAATTGGATATTAGAAGATTAGTGTTTTCTCTGATTTAGTGGATAGCCGCAGAATTTATGGGGAGGATAACAATGCTCATTACAAGATAGTTAATTAGAAGAGGAGCAAGAATATAAATCGTGGTAAGCCATATGATGCTCCAGTTGGTAGAGGTAGACAGGAAGTTGCTGAGGGCCAGAGAACTAGTGGGGGAGACGCTCCTGCTAGTGTGACTTGTTTCAAGTGTGGAAAACCTGGTCATAAGAGTAATGTGTGTACTGTTGAGGAAAAGAGATGTTTTCGGTGTGGTAGGACTGAACACACACCCTAATTGTAGGCATAAGGGAGTTATCTATTTTAATTATGGCGAAGAAGGGCATATTAGTAGCCAGTGTCAGAAACCAAAGAGGGCACCAGGTAGTGGAAAAGTGTTCGTGTTGGTTGAAACTCCAGCAGACAATGAGGACAGAGATACTAGAGGTACGTGTTTCATTGATAGAACTTTGTTAATTACTAGCATTGTTGTCAATTGAGTTGAACGGAATTGTATGTGTGCATTGGATTTTAATTATAGTAAGTTGTGGTTATATCGGAAGGTCAGATGTAGAGGAGAAGTTAAGAATGGTTGTGTCGGATACATTTTCGAGGACGAAAATATTCTAAGTGGGGGAGAGTTGTAACGCCCAGAAATTTAATTAATTATTTGATTAAATTATAGCCGAATTAATTAAGTGGATTATCGGAAGTTGGAATTAATTTAGTGATGAATTAATTTTTGTTGTAGAATATTATTGGAAATAATATTAGAAGTAAGTATAGATTAATGATTATTTTATTTGGGCCTATTGAGTGTTAGAAGTAGTAGAAAAGGAGGTGTAGAGTTAAGCCCATTAAGACAAAGATTTAATTTGGTTATTATTATGGTTATAAAAAGGAAATAGTAGCATGAGAATTAGGTTACGTAGCAAACAAACATAAGAAGCACAAGGGTTGAAAGAGAGGATACGAGCAGTGCAAGCCAGAGCTGGAAAATTAGGAATTCGATCGGAGTTAGAGTGACCGTTAAATTTAGGTAAGGGTGGGGTTCTAACTCTATAACCTGGTTTATGATGAATCGTATGTGGGGATGAAGTTATGTAGAATTATCTTTGTTCGTGTAAATTACGTGTAGAATAATTGCCTGATTTTGTATCAGTGCTGTTGATTTTAGTCGTTCCATGAAAATAATAGTATGTGTGAATAATTGTATGACTGTTGGGAACCTTGCTAGGAATTAATTAGGTAAATCGGTGAGAAAAGAAATTGAATCGTAGTAGATTAGGAAATTGCAGTACGGTGAGAAAGACGAAGAAGAAGAAAGAAAATTGGGGACGAGGGCCACCCAGGGTGTGGGGCGGGCGCCTCTTATGAAAACGAGAGGGAGGCGGACGCTGTAACACCCCAATTCTACCCGGTAATTATAATTAAAATCAGAGTTTCAAAATTTCCACAAACATGAGGTATTACATTATCAACTTGAAAACCAACACATAATATCCTAACATAACAGATACATAGTACTTAATAATTCTTAGAACTTATAACAATTTATTAGTCTTCAAAGTACTTCAACTTTATTTAATAACTATGCAACGGATTCATAACTTTCAAAAACTTCAAAAGAAACATAGCATCTTTTAAACAACTTAATTTAAAGGAAACAAATTCTCAAAGTAGCAACATCAACAGTTCAAGTGAAAACAACATAAAATCAAATAAGCATTCATTCCTCCCGAGTGCTACGTATCAGAGCAACGACGCCAAAAGCTACTAAATTCTTTACTCCTCGTTACCTGCACGTTACCAATATAAAGGCAACGACGAACAAATAGAAAGAGTGAGATCTCTACCAATATAAACAAGTGTATGATAAATAACATATTAGGATTAAATCATACAAAATTATCACCACACAGTTACAACATTAATCAATTCACTTCACAGTTACAACATCATTAATCAATTCAAATGAGACACAACAATGCATATGCATGTGGTACCAATAGGGCTTCAGCCCTCTTCACTAATTGTCAATTAATAGAGGCACAAGGCATAAGCCTTCTTCACAATTTCGCCAATACAGGCCTTCACAAGTATGCAAATGTAATGCAACACTAACACATACGACAATAACATAAACCCACTTCACGAGGCATACGCCTATATCACTGTTATTACCAATAATTAGAGGTAATTATCGTCACTGAAAACACCTTGCAACTTCGCATATATAACAACAATATACGACAACATATTCCTCACCAATAATTCACAAACAAACCAACCACACGATGCATTCAACACAATTTCAACAAAATAAAACAATCGTAACCACCTACTAAAATATACGAACCATCCCAACAATTTTCAATTAATTCTGGACAGCTAATTATATTGCTTAATTTACTAACTCGGTTAATTCGATACTGTTTTTATATACTATTATTACCTATTATTTATACAGTTACTATTCAATTTAATATCCTGATAAAAGAGTATTTCCTGCTAATAATACTATATTGTCATCAAAATCATCATCTGCTACCAAATCAATTTTTTTTCTACATTGCTTCAATTCTGCTAAAATTACTTACTGGTATAACAAATACCTGCTATCCAATTATATTGATAATAAAGTTGTCACTCCCATAATCCTGCTACTTAATACTCTTCCACAGCTCTATACTAATTTGCTACTTTAATTATATGGGTACAACTCTATTATTCATTTCTATTCTACTACAAAAATTATCTCCGCTATTTACTGTTAACTCTTGCTAAATATATTGGTACACTAACTTGGTTAAATAGATATTTGTTACTTATTATCATAGTTAGGATTATCATTACAACTATAATTATCATTTAATATATATATATATGTGTGTGTGTGTGTGTGTGTGTATTAACTTGTATGAAAACAAGCTACATGCAAAAATAGAACCTGGGGCGCCCATCTTCATCTTAAGGGGCCCATGCCTCAACTCACTTCCCCGCCTTAGGCGTCCCCTCCCCCCTTTAAGCCATAAGGGGCGCTCGGCCCACCCTCTTCACCAACATGGGGGCGTCCGCCCCAACCCCATCTATATTTTTTTTCAGTTCCTTCTCCTTTGATTAACATAATTCAATTCAGTTTTCTTTCCTCATTGATTTATTAATTAATTCTCAACAACGTCCCTAATTCATCACAGTCGCACAATTATTCATACATACTATAATTTTTCATGAAACGATCAAAATTCTTAGAATCGGTACAGCATTAAACAATTATTCTACACAAAACTTACACAAACAGAGATAATTTCATACAATTTCAACCCCACATACGATTCATCATAAACCTGGTTATAGAGTTAGAACCCCACGCTTACCTGGATTCAAAGGCAGTTCAACTCCTAGCGTTCGCCTCCTAATTTCTGGTCGAGTTTCGATTTGGCTTTCCAGTTTGTAATTTTCTCTCGGCGCCTAGTTCCAAAAACCTATTCCTCTTCCACGTACTATTTCTCTTCTTATAACTAAACCTAATTTCTTATTTTATTTATATATATTATTCCAACTTATCCAATAATAATAATAATAATAATATTGCTATTATTTCTATTGGGCTTAATTACACCTCCTTTCTACTGCTTCTAACACCAAATAGGCCCCAAATAAATAACTTTTTCAATCCACACTTATTTCTAATATTATTTCCAATAATATTCTACAACAAAATTAATTCATCACTAATTAATTCCAACTTCCGATAATTCACTTAATCATCTTATAAATCTATTAATGCTCCTTATAATTCTACTGATAAATCCAACTTCGACTAAATTTCAATAAATAAATCCTTAATAATTTTATTTAAATAATTAAATAATTTTCGGGTGTTACAGACGCACCCTTGTTGTTTTAAGGGGAGGGGCGGGCTCCTAGGGCATAGGAGAGGGGACGATCATCCCTTATTTCCCAAGGCGGGGGCCACTTGCTTCATGATCTTACATTTTTTTTTTGTATTACTACATATAATTATTAGGTGATGCATACATATTTTGGTAGATACTGAATTAATTAACTTGCAGACCACTAGTAACATGATTATCTCGTAGGTGACGTGATGCTTCAGTAGTAGGAGAAGATGGTGATTTGTAGCGTATAATTAGCAGCTAAATTAGTAATTTGAATATTGATTAAAATAGTAGATTCAGCCCAAAATAGTAGATGGATATTTATCAGGGAAGTAGTACATTAAAGCAGTATGTGTGTATGTAATTGATATCAGCAGGATTTGCTTTTGGTGACAGTACAAAATACAGGTAGATAAATAGCAAAAATTGGTGGTACAAAGATCAGTATATTGTAGCAGTAGAGGAATTTAGTGAAAGGAGTAGTAATTTGGTTTATTTAATTTGGCAGTATAATAGTAGAATTAAGTTAATAGTAGAAAAATAAATATAAGAGACTAGTATATAAAAAATTAGCAGTCTTGTAATAATTAATAATTGTATTGTTTGTTTGTGACGTATCTGTGAAGTTGTTGTTATTGTGATGTTGCTATAATTTGTTGCTTAAATGCGAAGTTGCAGGGAGTTTCAGTGATGATGGTTACCTCTAACTATTGGTAATGAATTTGGTGATATAGGCTTACGCCTGGCGACGTAGATTTGTTGTTATGTTGTGTGTTGTGCATTATCGAGTTGCATTACATTGCATATTTTAGCGATGGTCTGGATTGGAAAAATTTAGCGACGAAGGCTTATGCCTTGTTTGATGCCTCTATCAATTGACAATTAGCGACGAGGGCTGAAGCTCTGATTGGTACCACATGCATATGCATTGTTGCGTCTCATGTTGTTTTGCATAAGTATAATTGTTGGGACGTGAAGTGAATTATGATGTTGTTAATTGTGAAGTGAATTGTGATGTTTTTAATTGCGATGTGATAATCTTGTACGATTTAATCCTAGCATATTATTTATCGTACACTTGTTTATATTGTTGGACATCTCACCCCTTTATTTGTTTCGCCGTTACCTTTATATTAGTAACGTGCAGGTAACGAGGAGTAGAGACTTAGTAGCTTGTTAGTGTCGTCGCTCTGATACGTAGCACTCGGGGGGATGAATGCTTATTTGATTTATGTTGTTTTCTTTTCGGTTGAACCCAAGTTATTATTTTGAGAAGTTGTTTCCTTGAACTAAGTTGTTTAAAAGATGCTATGTTTCGTTTGTAGTTTTGAAAGTTAAGAACCTTCTGTGTAGTTATTGAATAAAGTCGAAATATTTTGAAGACTAATTAATTGTTATAAGTTCTTTGGATTAATATGTGCTATGTATCTATTTTGATAAGCTTTATGTTGTTGGTTTTCGAGTGGAGAATGTAATGCCTAATATTTGTGGAATTTTTGGCACTCTGATATAAATATAACTGTTGGGTAGATTTAGGGTGCCACATTAGTGGTATCAGAGCAGGTTGGTCCGTCCGGCCAAAGTTGTTGAGCCTTTAACAATCGAGTATTGTTAATCATTTCTGACCATTGTTTATGTTATAGTAATAAGTTGAAATGGTTGGAAGGAACGATGTTGCGATTGCTTCTGCTTTGGAAGCAATGGCTCATGCTATGGAGAATCAGCCGAATCTTGGCGGGGATGTTGGATCCCGTAGCTTGGCAACCTTCCAGAGGATGAATTCGCCTACCTTTAAGGGCAAGTATGATCCTGATGGAGCTCTGGATTGGTTGAAGGAAATTAAGAGGATCTTTCGTGTAATGGATTGCACTCCAGTGTAGAAGGTTCGGTATGGTACTCATATATTGGAAGTCAAAGCTGATGACTGGTGGCTAGAGACTCGTCCGAGGTTGGAAGTTGCAGGTGAAGAGATCACTTGGATTGTGTTCCATAGAGAGTTTCTGAGGAAGTATTATCCTGAAGATGTTCGAGAAAAGAAGGAAATTGAATTTCTTGAGTTGAAGCAGGGAAAATGTCAGTTACGGAGTATGCTGCAAAGTTTGTGGAGTTGGCTAAGTTCTATCCGCACTATAGCGCAAAAACTGCTGAATTTTCGAAGTGCATCAAGTTTGAGAATGGGTTGCGCTCGGAAATCAAGAAAGCAATTGGATATTAGAAGATTAGTGTTTTCTCTGATTTAGTGGATAGCCGCAGAATTTATGGGGAGGATAACAATGCTCATTACAAGATAGTTAATTAGAAGAGGAGCAAGAATATAAATCGTGGTAAGCCATATGATGCTCCAGTTGGTAGAGGTAGACAGGAAGTTGCTGAGGGCCAGAGAACTAGTGGGGGAGACGCTCCTGCTAGTGTGACTTGTTTCAAGTGTGGAAAACCTGGTCATAAGAGTAATGTGTGTACTGTTGAGGAAAAGAGATGTTTTCGGTGTGGTAGGACTGAACACACACCCTAATTGTAGGCATAAGGGAGTTATCTATTTTAATTATGGCGAAGAAGGGCATATTAGTAGCCAGTGTCAGAAACCAAAGAGGGCACCAGGTAGTGGAAAAGTGTTCGTGTTGGTTGAAACTCCGGCAGACAATGAGGACAGAGATACTAGAGGTACGTGTTTCATTGATAGAACTTTGTTAATTACTAGCATTGTTGTCAATTGAGTTGAACGGAATTGTATGTGTGCATTGGATTTTAATTATAGTAAGTTGTGGTTATATCGGAAGGTCAGATGTAGAGGAGAAGTTAAGAATGGTTGTGTCGGATACATTTTCGAGGACGAAAATATTCTAAGTGGGGGAGAGTTGTAACGCCCAGAAATTTAATTAATTATTTGATTAAATTATAGCCGAATTAATTAAGTGGATTATCGGAAGTTGGAATTAATTTAGTGATGAATTAATTTTTGTTGTAGAATATTATTGGAAATAATATTAGAAGTAAGTATAGATTAATGATTATTTTATTTGGGCCTATTGAGTGTTAGAAGTAGTAGAAAAGGAGGTGTAGAGTTAAGCCCATTAAGACAAAGATTTAATTTGGTTATTATTATGGTTATAAAAAGGAATTAGTAGCATGAGAATTAGGTTACATTGCAAACAAACATAAGAAGCACAAGGGTTGGAAGAGAGGATACGAGCAGTGCAAGTCGGAGCCAGAAAATTCAGAATTCAATTGGAGTTAGAGCGACCGTTAAATTCAGGTAAGGGTGGGGTTCTAACTCTATAACCTGGTTTATGATGAATCGTATGTGGGGATGGAATTGTGAAGAATTATCTTTGTTCGTGTAAATCACGTGTAGAATAATTGCCTGATTTTGTACCGGTGCTATTGATTTTAATCTTTCCATGAAAATAATAGTATGTGTAAATAATTGTATGACTGTTGGGAACCTTGCTGGGAATTAATTAGGTAAATCGGCGAGAAAAGAAATTGAATCGGAGTAGATTAGGAAATTACACTACGGTGAGAAAGATGAAGAAGAAGAAAGAAAATTGGAGACGGGGGCCACCCAGGGTGTGGGGAGGGCGCCTCTTATGAAAAGGAGAGGGAGGCGGATGCCCCCTTGTTCTTTTAAGGTGAGGGGCGGGCGCCTAGGGCATAGGAGAGAGGATGATCGTCCCTTATTTCCCAAGGCGGGGGCCACTTTCTTCATGATCTTATATTTTGTTATTTTTTGTATTACTACATATAACTATTAGGTGATACATACATATTTTGGTAGATACTGAATTAATTAACTTGCAGACCAATAGTAATATAATTATCTGGCAGGTGACGTGATGCTTCGGCAATAGGAGAAGATGGTGATTTGTAGAGTATAATTAGCAGCTAAATTAGTAATCTGAATATTGGTTTAAACAATAGATTCAACCCAAAATAGTAGAAGGATATTTATCAAGGAAGTAGTACATTATAGCAGTATGTGTGTATGTAATTCATATCAGCAGGATTTTCTTTTGGTGACAGTACAGAATACACGTAGATAAATAGCAAAAGTTGGTGGTACAAAGATCAGTATATTGTAGCAGTAGAGGAATTTAGTGAAAGGAGTAGTAATTTGGTTTATTTAATTTGGTAGTATAATAGTAGAATTAAGTTAATAGTAGAAAAATAAATATAGGAGACTAGTATATAGAAAATTAGCAGTCTTGTAATAATTAATAATTGTATTGTTTGTTTGTGACGTATCTGTGAAGTTGTTGTTGTTGTGATGCTGCTATAATTTGTTGCTTAAATGCGAAGTTGCAGGGAGTTTCAGTGATGATGGTTACCTCTAATTATTGGTAATGAATTTGGCGATATAGGCTTACGCCTGGCGACGTAGATTTGTTGTTATGTTGTGTGTTGTGCATTATCGAGTTGAATTACATTGTATATTTTAGCGACGACCTGGATTGACAAAATTTAGCGACAAAGGCTTATGCCTTGTTTGATGCCTCTATTAATTGGCAATTGGCGACGAGGGCTAAAGCTCTGATTGGTACCACATGCATATGCATTGTTGCGTCTCATGTTGTTTTGCATAAGTATAATTGTTAGGACGTGAAGTGAATTATGATGTTGTTAATTGTGAAGTGAATTGTGATGTTTTTAACTGCGATGTGATAATCTTGTACGATTTAATCCTAGCATATTATGTATCATACACTTGTTTATATTGTTGGATATTTCACCCCTTTATTTGTTTCGTCGTTACCTTTATACTGGTAATGTACAGGTAACGAGGAGTAGAGACTTAGTAGCTTGTTGGTGTCGTCGCTCTGATACGTAGCACTCGGGGGGATGAATGCTTATTTAATTTATGTTGTTTTCTTTTCGGTTGAACCCAAGTTGTTATTTTGAGAAGTTGTTTCCTTGAACTAAGTTGTTTAAAAGATGTTATGTTTCATTTGAAGTTTTGAAAGTTAAGAATCCGCTGTGTAGTTATTGAATAAAGTCGAAGTATTTTGAAGACTAATTAATTGTTATAAGTTCTTTGAATTAATATATGTTATGTATCTATTTTGATAAGCTTTATGTTATTGGTTTTCGAGTGGAGAATGTAATGCCTCATGTTTGTGGAATTTTTGGCACTCTGATATAAATATAACTATTGGGTAGATTTGGGGTGTCACAGACGGCACCGGCAGCAGAGGCGGCACTAGCGGCACCAGAGGTACCTCGGGTCTTTGGAGGGGGCCTTCTGACTTATCTGTGCTCGCGCTTTATTCCATCCGTGTGACCAGACATTTATGGGATTGAGAGGTACAAAAATTACATTTATGGGTGATATTTATTAATTATGTTATATTATGAATTCTAACAATATGTTTTTTCTTGTAGGATCGCAATACACTTAAGGTATCAACCATGGGAAGAAGATCAGCAAGCTAACTCCCCGTCTCGAGCCATGGTTTGATGATCTACAGCTAACTATAGGGTTGAGAGACTTGACCCTCTATGGATATATCGTGGTAAACTGGGGGATGACCAACGCCTTTGTAGAGAAGTGACACGAGGAGACGTCTTCGTTTCATCTACCACACAGAGAGAAGACGATCACACTCAATGACGCCGCTTATTTGCTTCACCTGCCGATCGGAGGGCAGTTTTTGGATCATCAAAATTTGGAGAAAGACGAGGCGATTGAGATGTTGGTTGATAGAATGGGGGTTTCTGTGGAGGAGGCCCTGGAGGGGGTTGATAAGACATGTGGCAGCCACGTGAGATATAATTCTTTGAAGATTATTTTTGATCAGGAGGTTGTGCATGCTACTGCTGTTGATGGTGATCCCGAGCAGGTTACACTTCACAGGGGGTATGCCATGAGAGCATACCTCTTGTATCTTGTTGGTACCCAAATTTTTGTGGACACCAGTGCCACCTACACTGACGTCATGTACCTCAGATTCTTTGGCTGATTTAGAGCAGGTCAGTGGGTGGAACTAGGGGAATGCTTGCTTGGTTTACTTGTATACCAAGTTGACAGAGGCGAGTAGGTGGAAGACGAGGCAGATCACCGACAACATGACTCTTTTGATGGTATAAAATTTTTCCCTTAGCTCCCTTTTTAATTATTTTGATTTTGAAACTAACTGATATAATTTTGATATTTCAGGGATGGATCCTACAACACTTTTTATAAATTTCAGGATGGTCATTTGTTGAGGGTTATACCGAGCAGATGCCTCGTGCATGTGCATATGAGCCGCTCATAGGCAACCAGGTGAAACTTGTGTATCGGGTTTATCAAGACCAGATTGTGCACGAGGACATCCACTTTAGTGCCTACGCCGACCACCGCGAGACGATAACTTTTGATGAGGTGTCTCTATTTACAGACACGTTGATATGCGGTACTCGGAAGATTGCTACTTATATGCTCGAGTGAAGGATGCGTCAGTTCGGTTATATTCAGATGATTCTTCGGCATTCTGCTTTACCTCGTCCCTGAGGAGGCCAGGAGTCTTGCTTTGACTTTGTTTTTTTTATTTTGTATTGTACCGGATGTGTATTATGAATACTATTATTATGAAATTTATTTTGGATAATATTTTTGAGCTTTAATTCGATTTAAAAATTGCATGATTTTAATTTGAATAACAAATGTAAATTCTAAAGTTATTGCTTATAGTTAGTTTTTTCTGCAAACTGGCATGCCTAGAACCGAATTTTTTTTTGGTAACGAACCGGAGATATACTTCCGGTTTCACTCAAAAATTTCAAAAAATAGTGCGTACCGGAGATAAATTTTTGGTTTTGTGAAGGTTATTTTGGGGTTTTCACGTGGTGCGCTCCACCCTTATGGGGTGGGTTAAGAAATTCACTTGTTTTAAAAAGAGTGGCACTTATGACATTTAAAGGGCTCAAATAGATTACCAATGGTAATGAGTTAGAAAAATGGTAAAAAAGATTAAGTATTGATGATAATAACTTAATAAGTTAGAAAAAATGAATTATTATGATTTTATGTTAAATGTATTTTTGGTATTTTATTTAGGTGTTTTTAATTATTTGATTTTTTATTATAAAATTTAGTTTTTTTTCTTCAACTTTTATGTAAACGTTAAAAATTTCGGAGATGCATTTCCAAATTTTTTTGCAACCTCATTCATTGTCAATGGCAAATTGCAGGGTCTGAGGACCTCAAAAAATACGATTACTCATAAAAAAACCTAACCAAAAAGTTCTAGCGTAGTTATAAGCTAGCAAACAGTTAAAAATATTTCAATTATCTAACCTAAAATTCAATTATCTCTGACTTTTATGTAAACGTTGAAAATTTTGGAGATGCATTTCTAAAAATTCCTGCAACCTTATTCATTGTCAATGGCAGATTGCAGGGTCTGAGGACCTTAAAAGATGCCATTACTCATCAAAACAACCTAACTAAAAAGTTCTAGCGTAGTTATAAACTAGCAAACAGTTAAAATATTTCAATTATCTAACCTAAAACTCAAATTCTAAACTATTTTACATTAACTCAAAAAAGACAAAAAAAAACATACAAATTCTTCCCAAAACTTGATTCTTGTTGCTTGATGAAGCTTGGTTGTTGTTTGATGAAGGTTGATGAAGTTTCTCATAATGGCGTTTGGGAGTGTTTTAGGATAATGGGTTTTGAAATGAGTATTTGAAAGCGAGGAAGGGAAGGGACGGTGACGCGTATTTAAGACAATGCCTTCCAGAGTTACATCAACATAAGGATGTCAGAGATGTATCTCCAGAATAATTTGGTGTGATATTTGGTCTTATAGCAACACATACACTGAAGTTGGGGTGTTTCCGTAGATGCAAGTGCAGAAGCTTTACGTAAATGCATCTCTGGATAATTATTTCCACTGATTTAGGGTCACATTCAACAATGTGTATACTTTTGGTGCGTCCGAAGATGCATCTCTGAAACCTGAGAGTATAATTGTATTTTCGCACAATGTGCTAGAAAAGCATTAGGTGTATTAAGAAATTCCCTTACAACAACTCATGTGTTGTTAAGCTTTATAGACATTCATTTTATTTACAAACAAAACAATGTGGAACTTTGTTGACAAACAAAACCCATATGTTAGTATTTTTAACTCTAGAATTGCATTGCAAGCAAGCAACCATAACATGTGGTGTTAAAGAGTACTACTTGCACTTGCTATATCACCACAAGAAAATTGATAGATTGAAACGACTATTTTGGCAAGCTATGACGGTTAAAATCGCTGCAATTTACAATCTACGATGGTTGCAATACAGTCGCAGAAATGTGTATCGCTAGGTTAAATCACAATTGTTACTAAAACTGTCACTCCAACCGTTGTTATTATTTGCGACGGGTATGTCTTTGTCATAAATTGCAAGTAACAACGGTTACAAACCGTCGTGAATTTCTATTTGAATTTTATTTCAATGCTAGTTGTGACGATTTCAAACCGTAGTAAGTTTGGAGTCATGACGAATCAAACCATCATAATTTAATTTACAATATTCTACTTTTTAATAATATTTTTTTATTTAAATTATTATCGTCTCAAAGAGTTATTGAAAAGCATATCAAATATTTATTTAATTGATAAATTACTAACAAATAAGTTGAAATTATTGACTAAAAATCATATGGACATTTACTAATTATAAACTTACAATATCTAAAATCTTACCGAATACCCATTCAAACGTTCAAATTTTTTTATAAGCAAAGATTTATTAAAGGAGGACATGGAATACTCAACCCATTACAAACTAGAATACTTAGCAAATAAGCCACTAGATTTAAGTTCCATAGATCAAAATTACAATCTGTCCACCCTTTATAGTTTACTAGCACCCACTCTCAAGTGAGAGTCTTGACAAATTTAAGTATTTTGATAGCATCTTTGCAACCATCTTGAAACAATATATTATTTTTGCTATACCAAAGAATCTAGTAAGTGGCAATCCAAAAGGCCCTTACTAAATTCTCATCAAACATGTTATGTAAAAATAGAATAAAATTTGGTAGAACTAAAATACTCAAGGAAAAGAAAATAGGCACCAATAATTGTTATTTATAGAAATAGGCACTAAACTCTAAATCACATATTGTGACAAATAGTTATCAGTGTCAATTAGCCATGTCCCCTGTTCTTGTTTTAGTTTGTCAGGATGTCTGGCACAATGAATGATTCCCGTTACACTGCCTGATCAATAAAATTGATAGATAAAATAATAAGGGAATTACTCTAATTAAAATAAAAAGGTTAAAATAATAGATATATAATATATGTTATGAAATATTACTATGAGAAAACATAATTCAAGTATTAATTTTATACTACAAAACAATGATGTTAATTAAACATATAACCATAAAAACTCCGAAGCTCCTAGTTTTATATAAACAATTGAGATAAATAACTCGAAAGTAGTGGAGCACGAGCTTGTGTCTGTTAGGTTCATATTTATTTATTTATAATTTATGTTGAGTCAGTCCTGTTTTTTTAATTCTCTGTTTTACTGTTAGTGTATTTGTTAAGTCAAAGTTGTTATCACGTTAGTAGTATTGAGGACCAAGTATTTAGGAGCAGTTACTTTGTAACTGGTGTAGTATATATTGCTACATTTGAATTAATAAAGAGATATTTTTTTGGACTCAGCAATTCATTTTAACAAATGCTATCAGAGCGGTTATACAAAAAAAAAAAAATTGACAGCAATCTAGTGGTGATTGGGAAGGGAAACACAGAGAGAGAGTAATCAAGGAGGATCTCGGGTAGGGTAAACACGAGAGAGAGCAGGAGAGGCGATTACTGAGTAAGTGTGTTCGGAAGAATTGAGAATGGGTGGCGCAAATTTCGCAAAGGCTTGCATTCCGATCTTTGATGGAGACTATGATCAGGAGTCTCTTGATGGAGAACTTCTGCGTTCAGGAGTATTGGACGATGGTGAAGAGGGCTTGATAGAACCGTACGGGGAACAACACCAACTGCGAGAACAAACTAAAGCTTTGGAGGAAATGAGGCTAAAGATTTTAAGGCTAAAATTATCTATTTAGTAGCATAGATAAAACTGTCCTTAAGGCGATTACAAAGAAAGGAAGCGCCAAGGAACTTTGGGAATCCATGAAAACCAAATTCCAAGGCGATGCCGAGTTAAAGCTCAACTTGAGGCTTTAAGGAGAGAGTTTGAGGTGTTGGAGATGAAGGAAGGAGACAATTAACGACTACTTTGGCGAGTCATGATTGTTTCTAATTCCATGAGAAATTATGGAGAAAGCGTTGAAGATGTGAAGATTGTTGAGAAAATACTTAGGACTACGATGGACAAATTTAATTATGTGGTGTGTTTGATAGAAGAGTCTAAGTTTGGATGAATTGATGCTGAGCTCAGCTCTTTGGTGCAGCAATGTGTCGGGAAAACATTTGATCGAGCTCTCTAGGGTTGGAGTTGAGTGCGGTAGAGGAAGAAGCGGTGGTAATTGCTCGGGAAGAGGTAGAGGGCGCGGTGCTTCAAGAAGCAAGGAAACAGTTGAATGTTTTCATTGCCACAAATTAGGCCATTAGAGGAACAAGTGTCCTGAATGGTCCCATCAGGCACATTTCACAAGTGAGTTCAATGAAGAAATGTTGTTGATGGCTATGGAAAACGATGAGCAACATGATGCTTTGTGGTTCTTAGACTCAGGTTGTAGCAACCATATGACAGGCGCGAAAACATTGGTTTGCAACTTGATGATTCTTTTAATTGCAATGTCAAGTTAGGCAATGGCATGAAGTTGGAGGTTCTTGGAAAAGGGACCATAAAGGTGAAAATTGATGGTACTGTTGTTGTTATCCAAGATGTCTACTATGTTCTAGGGCACAGAATAATCTATTCAGCATAGGGCAAATGCAGGAGAAGGCTCTAATATTTCTGATCAAACAGGGAACTTGCAAAGTATTCATGAGACCAAAGGCTTGTTGTTTAAGACGTCGATGAAGGCAAACAGGATGTTTGTGCTTCAAGCCATATCTTTAGGCAATGAAGTAGTTGAGCAAGGGCAATGCTTGATGGTGTCAAAAGCTGAAAAGGAGAATCTCGAGCTCTGGCATAGACGATTTGGGCATCTGAATTACCAAAGCTTAAGAAAGCTTCAGCAGAAATCAATGGTTCAAGGCTTGCCGCAGTTGAAAAGAAGCATCGCCTATGATGTATGCTCAATATGTCTTATGGGGAAGCAACATAGAAAACCTTTTGCACAAAAGAGCTTGTGGCAGGCTACAGAGAGGTTACAGCTGATTCACGTAGACTTGTGCGGTCCTATCATACCTGACTCTAATGGAGGCAAGAAGTATCTCTTTACCATGATAGATGACTACAGCAGGAAACTATGGACTTATTTCCTTATAGCAAAATCTGAGGCCTTGAGGTGTTTGAGGAAATTCAAGGTGTTTATTGAGAAGGAGTCGGGGCGAGATAGGCGATAGGGAGGCGACGCCTCTCTGTAATTCAAAGAGTTTTGTGACAAGTTTGGTATCAAAAGGCAACTGACGATAGCTTTCACTCCACAACAGAACGGGGTAGCTGAACGGAGAAACCGTACCATTATGAATATGGTTAGGTGTATGTTGAAGGAAAGCCAAGTGCCAAGCAAAATGTGGCCGGGAGCTGTAGCTTGGGCCACTCACATTCTAAGATGTCCAACTTGATCAATCCGGAAAAACTCCTCAAGAACTTTGGGTGGTTCACCACCATCGTGGACCATCTCAAAGTTTTAGATGTTCTATGTTAAGCCATATGTGGAGCCAAGAACAAGAAATTGGATGATAAAATCATAAGTGTATTTTCCTAGGTGTGTCACGGGAATCTAAAGCGTGCCGATTATATAATCTTCAAACTAAGAAGATTATGGTGAGTAGGGATGTTGTTTTTGATGAGTCCAAAGGATGGCAAGACAACAATGAGAGTTTAGCCGATCTACTCGGTGAGATGGGATGGTAGTGAAGAAGAATTACAGGGAATGAGGATGAGCGAATCGCCCAAAATCATGGCCGAACATTGTAATTGCGCGGTGACTCAACGACGACCTCATCTCGAAAGCACAGATTGAAATAGAAGAGGAAGAGGAGGCTGATGCTGAAAGCCTTCCACAAGCTGAATTGGGGCCAAGAGTCAGAAGGAGGCCGCCAAGAGTCAGAAGGAGGCCGGCATGGCATGATGAGTATGAAATGGGAAACTTCTGTGAGTAGTTTTCACTATCCATCGATGGGGCTGATCCAAGCAGTTATGAGGAAGCTAAACAATAGGAGAAGTGGAGAAAAGCCATGGCAGCTGAAATGGAAGCAATTAACAGAAATGACACATGGGAGTTGGTTTGCTTACCATCACAAGCTAGTCCAATTGGAGTGAAATGTGTTTATAAAACCAAACTCAATGAGCTTGGCAAAGTGGACAAGTATAAAGCCCGACTTGTGGTGAAGGGTTATGCTAAAAAAACAAGGTATAAATTATAATGAAGTCTTGTAGGTAGCAAGTGGGATACGATTAGATCACACGGCTCTTCTGGACACACATGGATGGAAATTCATCGACTTGATGAAAAGCGCCTTCCTTCACGGAGCTTTCCGGTATTTGTTGTGCAACCTCCTGGTTTCATAGTTAAAGGAGGAGCATAAAGTGTATAGCTCAAGAAAGCTCTATCTGCTTGAAGCAAGCGCCAAGAGCTTGGTTTAACAAAATAGAAAACTATTTCTTGAGTGAAGGCTTCACGGTGCCCATATGAACATACTTTGTTCATCTATGCTCATGAACTGATGTACTCCTTGTGAGTCATGTGTGGACGATATCATGCTCATAAGCAAGGAGAAACTGTGAAAAATTTAAGGCATCAATGCGGTCAAAGTTTGAAATACTGACTTAGGTCAAATGATGTATTTTTTGGGTGTAGAAGTCAACCAAAGTGATCAAGGGGTTTTCATCTGTCAAAGGAAGTACACGAATGAACTTCTTGACAAGTTTGGAATATTGGACAGTAATCCGGTGAGAAATCCTATTGTGCCGGGGACAAAACTAAGTATTGAAGGAGATGGAGTGCTTGTGGATGAAACACAATACAAACAACTCATAGGAAGTTTATTATTCCTCACTGTGACCAGACAGGACATCATGTTTGTGGTGTGTCTTCTAAGCAGGTATATGACGAAACCTACGAGGCTACACATGATGGCTGCAAAACGTGTGCTAAGGTATGTAAAGGGAACAACAGAGTTCGGTATAAAGTACCACAGAAAGGGACAGGGGAAGCGCCTAATTGGATACACTGACAGTGACTTTGCCGGGGATACGAATGATAGGAAGAGTACCGGCGGCTATGTGTTCTTTGGCGGGAGGCGATCTCATGGCGTCGAAGCAACCGATTGTGACTTTATCAACAACCGAAGTTTAATTTGTTAAAAATTGCTTCATGTCTTCCTTGTATATTGTAACACCCCATCTAAATACCCGAATATATTAATTAAATTAACATGTAATTCATCTTTAATCGAGTTTAACACGGTAATCACGGGATGTCACAATTAATAAATAGAATAAACCTTCATTCAAAACGGTAGCCATGCTACACGAGGATCAACATTTCAATTAATTTTCAATCAAGCTAAGACCATGTCTTACACAGTGAGATACCATAACCAAAAAAGCGAATAAATTCAATCAACATTATTCCACTAAGTTTAAATAGATAATAGACCAAGTCTAATTCCTCATCTAACGTTCCCAGATTGTTACAATCTAATCGAACATGACCGACACGCGGACTAAACGATGAGCTCCAGAGCCATCCTCACCACTCTTCACCGCTAACTTTAATCTGAAATGGTAAAGTAAGGGTGAGACTTCTCATAATTAAAACATATTATAAGCTTCTCAATTAACAATATATTTCAAGCATATTGATCCACCCATTTCAACATAACTCCAGATTCAATACTCAATTACAACCATATAATCATCATGCACAACAATCATCAATCAGAGAATAGTAACACTAAAAGACATCCTAACATGTTACTATTCCATACAAATATAATGCGCTCAATGCACACGGTATCGACTGCGGACTAAGTCACCCAACACCGATCCATTCATCAACGGATACGACCATCGATTCGCTCCATAACCACTCGGACACTCTAATCCACCCTAACCACCCATCCTCACTAGGTTCATTCCAGAATCCAAGTCAAATTCGCACAATGGAATTAACTTCACCAACAATGCATATGCACATCACTAGCATGCAACATCAATCACCTATGTATACATTCATTGAACATAACCGAATCTCAACAATCAACATGATATATAAACTAATCATGCATACATCTAACATCAGATAAACATGCAAACCAATCAACATGATATATCAACCAATCATGCATACATCAACACAGGTTATGACCAATTCTACATCATACACCCTCATCATCCACAACATGACATAATCTCCTATCATGA
Source organism: Vicia sativa (assembly GCA_021764765.1). Lineage (NCBI taxonomy): Eukaryota > Viridiplantae > Streptophyta > Magnoliopsida > Fabales > Fabaceae > Vicia > Vicia sativa. Next base: position 99,601,501 of record CM038795.1, on the reverse strand, counting down.
ACAATTCATCACAACATCGATAATTAAGGTCAAAAGCCATCACCATATACAACACCAACAAACACATGATATCAATACAATCATGACTACACCAATTATCATAAACCGAATCAAACTCAAAAACATGATAATCCAACCATTATGCACACAAATAACAAAGATAACACGCTTTTACCTACTGTGTCAATATATCCATCACCACGTGGATCTCTACCGCATACACATCAATATGCTACCAATAGTCATCTATTTCGAATTTGGCCCATTTTCAAAATAATTTCAAGTTTTGGAAAATATTTTCATTTCATAAAATAGAGCTTTTAATTTAGAAAATAACGCCCAAAACGGCTCAAACGGGCTTACGGTTTGAAAGTTATGAATTTTCAAAGTTTGACATTTTTCAAAAATTTGTTGGAACCCGTCTTACATATACAGTGAACCGGTCTCCTAAAAGTTCCAAAACCTCGCTGTTGAAAATGATGGGAACCCGGTTCCACATGTGAACCGGTTCCTATGAAATTTTCCAATTTTTACCATTTTTCAGGGAACCCGGTTCCACACATACAGAACCGGTTCCCACGCAGTATTTTCGTAGTTTTATAAATTTTCAGCAACCCGTTCCTACCAGACAGAACTGGTTCACGTAAAATGTAATTTTCTCGACTTTTGACAAAGATCCTTCCATTTTCAATTAAATCCATTTTTACCCATACAACTCCAACACGGAAACACTAAAATACATCATTTGGCATCATCTATCTCATCAAACAACATATTTCCATCATCTATTTCCATCTACCGACACTCTAATCATATTCCATACATATTCGACACACCGACTAATCTGACACCAACCGACACTATTAGGTATACATCCATGGAAACCTAGAATTTCCCAAACACGCATTCCTAACATGCCATGGTCTATAATATTAACATCAAAACCTATAATAAGTAGAACTAATCAAATCACCCCTCACCTTGTGGGTTCTTCTCGAGATTCGACGCTTCTAGGTTTTCCTTCTCTTCTTCTCTTCTCCAACTCTACGATAATAGCTTTTCTCCAAAAACCTATTTTTTTCTTTTCCTTTTATATTCCTTCTAATAACTTTATTTATTCCAATAAAATAAAACAAATGGTAATTAGTAAGTGTAGTGTAATTTACTCCTCACACCCCTAATTACACCTCACACCTCCATCTCTTCTTTTTCTTCAATTAATCTCATAAATTCCAAAAATATAGTTAATTCAAGTCTTTAATTAATTAAATAATTAAATTCCTATTTATTTAATTTCGAATTAAATCGGGTGTCACAACTCTCCCCACTAAAAGAGTTTCCGTCCTCGAAAACACCACTTAGATCGAACAGCTCGGGATACAGTCCTTCATCCGACTCTCCGCCCCATGTAACATTTCCATCCATCGGGTCCTCCCAAGCTATTTTACTAATGCGATCTCTTTGACTCGCGAACTGCTTCAACTCTTCCTAATCAAAGAGATATTTCAGCTCTTATGATCACTAATACCTCAAATCGAGAACCATATAAATAATGCCTCCCAACTTCAAAACAAATACACAACGCCAACTCTAAATCATGAGTCTGATAACTCCTTTCATGACTTATTGTCGTGAAGCATAAGCCACAACTCCGCTTATCTTGCATCACACACCACCTATTCCCATTAATGATGCAACACAAGACACAATAAAAGACTTAGTCGGATTCGGAAAATTAAGATCGGACACTAGTCAACCCTTCAGCCTTGAAATCCTTCCTTCCAACTATCACGTCATGTTTGACATCATTTCCAATATCACTAACAAATATCCTTCTCATTCAACCACTAGAATCCCACACGATCCATTGCTACTTCCAAGTTAAGAATACATCCACTTCACCTTACTCACCCCATTCACTCTAAGATACACGATTTATCACTTCCTTACATCGCAAAGACAATTATAAGAACCTCCACCGAACCGCAATGTCCCCAACATTTATACACAATGCCAAGACGATTCATATTACGCTCCAACGATAGAGCTTGCAAATTAATACATCTATTATAATGGGTGTACATCAATAAGACATAGAACCCTTCACCCAACAATTCTATTCTAAATCTCTAATAGTTTCATAAACTCCACACCTTCTAATGTTTAATTTAGACTTCAAAAGAAATCATACTCGTAACAAAGTGCATCACGTTACTTTTCGCCACGCGACCGATTAATCACCTTAAGTCATTATCTTCATTTGATTTTCACAACTACTATTTCACAAGTTTCATATTTATCTTTAGACTTTCTCCTTAACATCTACCAAAAATCATTGTTCACCTTCTTACATTCTAAACCTTCCACTCCGCTGCTCAACTTGCAGACACACTCAAGTCTTCAACCCGCTAGATAATTTCCAAGTCTTTTTCATAGTCCTTCTCTTAGTTTCATGAACTCGATGAACTACTATCCTCCATAGAACGCCAACCACTTCACACACTATCAAGCTTGCAAGATGAGTCTATTAAATCCAACACGATCCCGCCTATTATCAACAAGAGATTAAGGGTGATCAGCCTCAATTTGTTTATAGATAGCCTAATCACAATGGATTATAAACCATCGCATTAAACTATAATATTCCTTTAGAACTCGTGTCAAGTCACCCAAGCACCATGGTCCAATAATCTTCCTTTAAGGTTTACGACTTCTTCCAAACTTATTTCTCATCCGACATCGATTTATGAGATACCATTGATCAAACAATTTACATAATCTCCTTCACCCGCACTTAGCATCGCACAAACGTTAAGTATTTTCCTCCTCATGAGACGCTAACATACCAAATACACCATAACTCATTTTGTCCCCATTTGAAGTCCTCATCCACGCAGAGAACTTTAACGACATTCACAACTCTTAGTCTTCCTTTAAATCTCATAACATCTAGGATCCATATATGTTCAGTCTGAATCTTATTTCAAATGCAATCTCGGTAATACATCTCATCATATGATCGGTAAAAGAACCTCCAACATTTTCTTAACACATGTCAATATTTTAACATCTTAAACATGACGCACTTCTCACGAATTTATTCTTCCTCTAACACCACTTATCTTTTCCTCGAAGCTAACGCCACTTATTCATCCTCAATCGACATAAGTTGCATCTCTAATACTTTCACATTCTTACTAATACCAACATTTCATTCATTAAGAATATATCATTCTTCGACCTCGCCTCAAATAATCATGATGTTACCGGTTATGCCCATAAATCTTCCAATACCCGCAATAAATTTTGACTTTCCCACTAACACTACGTCACCTCGTATGGTCTACCGCATTACCGCTACTTAAGATAACATGATAAAGAAAACTCATATCCTCATACCGTAATCTACACCATGAAAACTTAACAAAATTCTACTCCCTTTCAAGTTGGAATTCACCTCACAACATTCAACATACCTATACCGAGTTTTAGAAGCTTACTCCAACTATCTTCATCCTTAACTCCCGACTAATGGTAAGTTAACCGAATTCGACTTTCATCAAGATTTTCCAACCAATTGATCCATTAAATCGCCAACAATTTGAAATAGATATTTAGTCTCAATCACCACTTAAACCGTATCGTAATCCACACGCATTGGCAAGTATTTTCTTCCTCCTTGACTAAGGAAATAAGAATACACTTGGTTTTACAAATCCATTTCATCACAAGATCTCCCCTATAGCTTCTCAATTCTCTTAACTCAAAAGTTGACATCTTGTGTCATAGAAATAAGTTTGTACCAAGAACGACATCAACAATAAACTCTCGATTCTCCTCAAACATCATTACATGATAAATAAGTACTTTCGTGTCGACCATTTTAAAACAAAGTTCATCACATTATCTTTCCAACGCTCAAAGCGGAACTCAAATCGTATATCCAAAACCTCGTTATGAATCTTACAAGTTTTCAAAACAATGTTAGTCACTTGGAAATCAATTCCTCGTGATAGGTAATCGATTTCCACCTTTGTGAGAGTGAAAATCCTAAAACATCACCGAATACAAAATTTGAGATCCTAACTTCAACATACCGCATTGTTCATTCACCATGATTATTAATTGCGCTAAGTTACAATTCCAATAACCAATTCACAATTGCATACTTTATATCAACCATTGACACCGACACAATTAATCTTTTCAAGAACACCAAGAGGTAACTCACATGCATAGCTCCACAATCAACCGGAAGTTGCAACATTCAACCACACCAGCTTCATCTTCTAAGAGTCATCCTTTTAATTACCAACATCTTCTAGGCCAAGAATATGCATCGACTCATCAAACGATCTACAATCACTTGGTTTAACTTCAAACATCCAACCCAAGGATGACCCTGCTAATCCAACATCTTGTCGACGGTGAGTCGCTATTGTTCCTGTGGAAACGCCGTAACTCACAATTTCAAATGGAACATCATTATCCATAACATCGCCCCTCCACTCCCAAAGTGATGCTTAACAACACAAGTACTTAATCGCTACCACTTAAGAGAACCTTATCCGACAATCATAATCGAATTCTCGAATTCAGAATCCCTCCGACCTGGGCAACTATGTTTCAACCACATCTCGACTCATATAATCAATAACACATCGACCAACTCTTCACACCAAAATATATCGAGAAGCAGTTTCCCCAATCGGGCTTCTAAACCACTGCAACCAAGTAGTTAGAAAACAGCAAGTATCGATAAAGAGCCCACACATGTCGATATGTATGAGAATGACATTAAGACACCGGTCACAACTAATTTCATCATGCTCGATACCACTATTGTAACACCTCATCTAAATACCTCGAATATATTAATTAAATTAATATGTAATTCATCTTAATCGTAGCTTAACACTGTAATCACGGATGTCACAATTAATAAATGAATAAACCTTCATTCAAACAAGAGTCGCAATCGAGGATCAACATTTCCAATTAATTTTCAATCAAGCTAAGACCACAAGTTCACACAAATGGAGATACCATAACCAAAAAACAGAATAACCAATCAACATTAGACCCCACTAAGTTTTAAATAGATAATAGACCAAGTCTAATTTCTCATCTAATCGCCCCAAGATTGTTACAATCTAATCGAGCATGACACCGATATCAGCTGGATCAAAACTCCACGATGAGCTCTAGAGCCATCCTCACCGATCACCAAGCAACTTTAACTGAAACAGTAAAGTTTGCTAGACTTCTCATAATTAAAACATATTATAAGCTTCTAATCATCAATATATTTCCAAGCATATTGATCTACCCATTTCCAACATAACCTGCATTCACACTCAATTACAACCATATATATAATCATCATGCACAACAA
>CM038795.1:99484007-99596006 GCA_021764765.1 Vicia sativa | reverse complement strand
TTGTGTATGAAATGGTTGATGGATTAATATAGTTGAAGTCTTTGTTCTTCATATTTCTATGCTTTTGAATCTGCTTTAAAAAGGATGCTTGGCAGACTCTAGGAGATAATCATTCACTAATGAACAAAATGCTATGGAATAGATTTGTGTTAGTGTTATATATTGAGCTCATGTTATCATGTCAATAGTTGTGGGAGGAAATCATTCAAGGATTACTATGATGAAACTTACAATTGGTGGAAATCAACAAGATTGAGAGGATATGTATTTATAGAAATCATCAAACTAGTTCATCACTTGATTAATAGAATGCTTATGAAATTAGGTCAATGGAAACTGATCTTGACATTCTTCCATCAATTAAAAACAAACTCCAACCTCTTTGAATCCAAACCATAACTCTTTGAAAAGACTATTTTATTTATTTGCTTGAAACTAAGGATATCGAAGAAGCTTAGGAAACAAACTTTTAAGTTACTTAAATCTTAAAATACGCTACATTAAAGACTCATAATATACCAATCCGTGGATACTGTAAATAGAAATACTTGATTCATCGAATATTCCTACAAATAAAAGCATGCCAAGATTATTAATCACAACGGTTAAGATTACTGCTACTAGAGATAAACATAAATTATATTTGATTATGCCATGTTGCTGAAAGTTGCTACTATTAAATTTAATATATAATATGTAGATTGTTTGTTTTACATACACCCTACTAAAGAAATACAAGGATTCAAATTACCAAAGATGTGATATAATCTTAAATTAAAATATTCTTTGAACCCAACAAATCACTATTTTGTTAATTGCATACCTCATTTATTTTTATTTTAACATATGTGAATGTTGTTTATCGGTGTGGTTTCTTCATGGCATCAATATTCATCTAGTTTAATTTCAACAACACAATTTATTGACTAAGTATATCACCATCGCCACTTATCATCGTGATTAGCTTTGATTGACTTATCATCATAACAATTATGAATGATAAGTGGACAAATGTGATAAGGTAGACTTAGTTTATGTAAATTATGGTTATTGAAATTAAATTATATGAGAGGATATCAAATGTAATGAAAGATACCAATTATTATACCATGTTGTATATGCTAATGACCTAATATGAATGATGAAATAAAATGACTGTAAAATATTGATTTTTATATAAATCAACCCAAATTAAACATTTGTTAATTTTAGATTATAAGTATCTTTGATAATGTAAATGAATGTAATGTAACTGAGGGTTAGTGAAACAAACAATCTACATAGAATTTAAGAAACTCAAACAAAAAAATAACATACAAAAGCATTTATCAACAAAACAACATCACACTACATCATTCAAGACATACCTTTTATTGAAACTAATCATAGAAATTTTTGGTGAGACCTACAATAACCATGAAGTTATCAATATCTTTAACTGCAAACTTATTCGTCAACAAAGTATAAAAATTATTTAACAACTTACATAATCGTGGAACTGTAACAAAGTATGAAGTTCATGTTGTTTGTGAAGCTATGAAGAAAAAGTACAAGGTGGATAAAGTTTCCTTTGATAAGATAAAAGACAGATTGGAAAAGGAGTTCAATCAACAAAATAACATGTAACAAACGAGATAATGAGGAACTATCTAACAAGAAGATGAAGAATAAGCATATCTTAATGTATACACAAGATTAACGACTAATGGTGGAGAAGAAGGAAAAATAGGTGTTAGGGTTCCTTTTGAAAACAACACTACTAACAATAAGTGAGAGTTAATTCATTATATATAGGTAAAATTTTCACAACAGTTAACACTACCATTCGTATAGATAAATATTTATTTATTTAAAATATATCACAACGGTTAATCAATAGCACCGCATCGATATCTCTTTTATTTGTGAATTTTAAAATAAATAAAAAGAAAAGTGTGTCTTAACGTTAAAGGAATAAAATATTATATGATTATGATATTCGATCTATGAAAGTTTGATTGTACCACACAGTTGGTACATCAACCGTTGTTATATACAAATAATTTTTAATCAATAAACAAAATAAATATGTCAACGCCTCATTTTAGAGATGTTACCACGGTGTAGGAATAACGTGATAAACATGGCGTTGTTGAATGCTGCTTTCACTACTAGAAATACCGAATTTCTCATGGAAAACAATCTGCATGAATACCTGCAGATTTTCCTGCGATTTTATTAAATATACTAAAACTTTTCAAAATAAATTTCCGCAGCAAATTTTGCAGGTAAACCTCTGGATTTTGCTGCGGATTCTAAATTTTGATTAAAGTATATTTTTCATTAGAAAACGGCAAAATTCGCCTTAAAACTTTTCGATGATTTTGCATGGATTATTTTGTATTTTGTTTAAAATATTTAAATTTTCATAAAATATTTTTTTCTCAAAAATTTTTAATTTATTTAAATGTTTTATAAAAGTTGATTTTGTTTAAATTTAAAAAAAATTTCTTAATGTTTTCTATTTTATTAATTATTTTATAATATTTTTTAATTAATTGTTTACATTAATGTATCATATTTATTAATTAATTATTAACATTAATTTAAATCTTAATTTTAATAAAATAAAAGATATGTAAATTTATAAATTTTTATTTTTAATCTTTATTTTTTCTATTTTATTAATTATTTTTATGATGTTTTTTAATTAATTGTTAACATATAGAAAATTTTATGATATTTTTTAATTAATTGTTAACATTAATTTAAATCTTAACTTTTAAAAAGGTATGTACATTTATAAATTATAATTTCTAATATTTATTTTTCTATTTATTAATTATTTTATGATGTTTTTTAATTAATTGTTAACATATAAAATCATTTATGATATTTTTTAATTAATTATTAATATTATTTTAAATCTTAATTTTAATAATAAAGATATGTAAATTTATAAATTTATTATTTTCAAGTTTTTCAAAAGCTTAATTGTTTCACCATTTTTTAATGATTTTTAATTATTTTTAATGATTTTTTGGTAAAGTGGCCATGACAAAGTGTCACAACCTCTTCTCTTCAATCGATTGAGTTTGGTCGTACCTATTTTGAACTCATTTACTTTTCTAATTCTGTTTCCATTAGAACTCTGAGGAATGAATCTCAACTTCTATAGGAAGTACCCTCCATACTATAGACGGAGAGAATAAGGTGTTGCCCCCGTCAAGCGAATAGATGTTTTGTACCGTGCAAAGCGAAGACAACATCTCATGTCAATCCTTATAAGTTTTTACCATCTTCATAAAAAACTCAATGGTTCAAGACATGAAAAAGAAGATGAGTACTTGGAGACGAAACCATGACAAAGTGTGAGAACAAAAAGCTTGAAGATTTGGAGGAGATTCAAAAGGAATGGAAAGTTCGCTTAGAAATCATAAGACTAGGAGTTTCACTTGAATTTGCAATGTAAGATTAGGTATTAGAAATTGGATCAAACTTCTAACAACTTTAGAGAAAGTGGTGTTTGGATGCTAGAATTCCTTTTGCAAAGTCTTAGGAACTTGTATGATAACAATTCAAAATGAACTTGTAATACAAACCTTTTTGTTTTAAGTCATGGAAACACTCTTAGAAACAAAAGTGATTTCCTTGTAAGCCTTTGTGTGAAAATGATAAAACTGTAGAATTTGAAAGAGTTGCAACTAAGTTTTAGAATACGTTTGAGTTGGTGTACTTGGAATTAAAGAGAAGAATCACTTGAATTATGACATGAAACTAACTATTCCATGAAGTATGAAGGCGTTTTTTTGAATAACCATGTTTTCAAAAAATTCAAAATAACCATGTTTTCAAAATATTTACACAATGACCAATTTTCACTCATTTTTACACTATGTCGCCACTTGGAGTGGCGACTACACTTAGTTTAAGACCAAGTCGTCACTAGGGTTAGCGAGTTCCTTATATTAAGGACCATGTCGCCACTTCGACTCTCTCTGAAGTCGCAACTTCGACTCTCTTCAAGTTGCAACATCGACTCTCTTCGAAGTCTCACTTGACCCTCTGAAGTTGCAACTCTGAGGCTTCAGAAGTTGCAACATCTGACTCCTCTTCAGAAGTCTCAACGCCTGACTCTTCAAGTCCCAACCCCTAACCTCTTCACAAAATTATTTTTGATATAAGGAACTTGCCAACCCTAGTGGCGACTTGGTCCTTAAATATAAGGAACTCGCCACTCCAAGTGGAGACTTGCTCCTAAACTAAGTGTAGTCGCCACTCCAAGTGGCGACATAGTGTAAAAATACTGAAAATTGACCATTTGTGTAAATATTTTGAAAACATGGTTTAATTTTGAAAAACCTGGTTATTCAAAAAAAATTCATGAAAAGCCTTAGAATTGGATTTATTGATGAATCTTGAACGTTAGGTCTCTTGGAATTGAAGTTCGGCCATCGAAGGCAGAAGTTTTGGCCATCAAGCGGCATCGCCAAGTTCGCCATCGGTAATGTAAGTTCGCCATTTAAGTTCGTCTTGTAAGTTTCGCCATCGTGAGTTTTGCCCAAACACGACTTGTCTAGAAGCGCTTCGGAGAAGCACTTTTCTTGGCGCATTGGCTCAAGCTTTCTCGGCCTCAGCAAACTCTCTCAAACTCATGCTCTCTCCTCTCAACTCTCACGAAAACAACAATTGGGATGATTCTCTTGGTCTCGAATGGGTTATATTTGGATTTCATAATTGATTCAAATTGTTATTGACTCAGGATTCGATCACATTGGGGTTCGAATGCTTGCACTAGAAATTTCACGATATCATAAAGTTGAGAATGAAGGAATGCTTACGTTGAAGGGGACGAGGAGAAGAAAATGCATTTCGATCTTGCTCACAAGGTATTCGACAAAATGCCTAACCCTTTTTTTTTCTTCTTTTGCTTTTATTTCTCATGGTAGTTGTGTTTTTTTAGTGTGAATGCTCAACTTGTTCGTCGTAGACTAAGGCATATTGCGAGGTGATACTTTTCTTTTTTCACATTGACCGAGTCGGACCAATTTGTTTGTGTCGTTTAGCTTAAATGTAATCGCAGTTGGATGAAGATCACAATCGATGAAGAAAAGTTTCATGATCCGAATTTTGCCAATTTTTCCGTAAGTTTTTCTTGTTTCTTTAGATTCATTCACATTTCATAATAATATTCATCTTTTTAGTTTAGGGTTATAGTTTTCGATACCATACTTATTATTATTACTTTCATGTATTTGGCTTCAAAATATCAATGCCGATTATGATTGCTCCTACATCCGTGCAAAAGATGGCTCACCCGGAAGGTATGTCACCAGAGTCGTCTCAAGTTTTTGAAAATTTAGGGTTAGTTTAGTTAGTTTAGCTGCAGTTTAACCATGACAAATCATGCATTTTGTGCAGAGAGTGTGGTATCGCTAGAGCAAAAGAACAAAGAATCGGCACCATCATGGTTTGGTTTCTACCATATTTATTCTCTACTTTAGTTTTATACCAAATCAAGAAGTATATTGCTTTATGTTATTGTTGTACTTATTACAACCTTGGAGATTCATTTTCAAAAGTTTGTGATAGACACTAGCCAGAGGCTTTTTTTAGTGTTGAGGAGGTTGCTTCATCAGACCGCATTCGTTTCTCCAACTCTACGTCAAGATATTGCTCTCATTTCTACTTTACATGATTTCATTTTTTGAAGTCTGTCATCGGGTCGCTTCCTTGTTTAACAAAACAACATTTCTTCGCGTGCAAACATTTCCAAGAAACTTAGTTTAAATCGAAATTTGGACTATTTGATCAAATGTGACGATCCTCATTCCTAGATGGTAAACCGAGTCAACAATACAGATAAAATGTGAGCATCCGTTTCTTATCTCGTGTTTAAGGACGAAATCTAGTTACTCAACTAGTGAGAAGATTGAAAATGATGGTTTCAAGGCCATTGTCTCATTGCAGACACTCCAGGTGTGGTCACATGGAAGCTAACATAAAATGTGTTTGTAATCATTGAAAAATTTCAAAATTGATTACTCTCTATTTTAAGGTTAAATTTTCGATTTCTTAGAAGGAGTTTTGTGCGATTTGCATTTCCATCATATGTAAAATTTAAGAATCATCAAGACATGGATCTTGAAAAGGTATGTGATAAGTATGAAAGTTTCAAACCGATGTTTTTTCTTCTTTTTCTTTCATTTGAGAAATTGGATATAACCTTGCAGACTAAAGACTCGATCCCGCCTCCATTGTTAGTGATCTATATGACAAATCACTCACGGAAGGTGATATAATGATATATAAATCTTTCTTAATATGCAAAGTTGAATATGGAAATCATATTATAGATATTATAGCAAACATTGTAACAGGATGTAAAATGGCTTCAAACAATAACCTCATTCCGATCATAATCAAGGGTGTACTTATCAAGAAGATAGTAAGCCATATATTCGATGCTATGTTTCGTCTCTATTTGAATTTAACTCCACAATTAACAAACCGGTCTTATGTTAATAATGCAGCTAGGTTAGCTATACAAGCTAGAGCCGGAATCATTGTTTCCAATCACGTGCCCGCCAACTTGACTATGTCCTGCAACTATTATGGCTTTGGAAGAGGTCTGATTTAGGCTTCCAGTGCTATCATTATTAGTTTTCCTGTTGTTGGCCTAACAAAATAACTAATTTTTTTCTACTTATTACCTTGAATAGGCTACAATTTTCACTACATGGTCAAAATATTTCTACTAATCATATTTTAAGCTACAATTTTCTTTACATTTTCAGTGGGCAGGGACGACAAGTGTAGATTTTTCACTTAACTCATCCAAGTAATCATTCTCCGTAGTACTGGTGGAAAAAATGGTGGTGAACAAATTTTCAAATACTAACAAGCATGGACAAATTTATAGGTGTTTTTGTGCTTATGATTCTCATTCCATCCGTTGCAACGGAAAGGGCTAGTACAAAGTTTGTTTTCACTCATTTCAACGCTGATAACGGAGATGGAATCAATAGTAGACCCTACATGTTTCTCATAGGACTTCTGATGAGTCAGTATACACTTACTGGCTATGATGTATCAGCTCATATGGTAAACATTTTTTACACTTCCTTTCAGTATTGTCAATCGCGGATGCTTTCTCAAGAGACGGTGCCATGCCATTTTCGTCTTTGTGGCATAAAGTTAACAAGCAGGATGTTCCTATATATGCAGTTTGGCTTTCTGTTATTATATCATTTTGCATGGCATCACTTTAAATCTGCTACTAGCATACTTCTAAATCTGCTACTTGCTTTATGGAAAGTATGCTACCATCCGTTGGCTTAACCTTTTTTGTATGACATTCTATTGGATAATCAAATTAATATTTCATACTACTAATCAATCGATCTATCGGATATATTTTCATATAGTTTGTTCAATATAATCTCGGACTATGTAAGTTACTTTCTTGCATATTCATAAATGTTAATTTTTCTATTAGTCTAACTTTATGATAAGAAATCAGCGTAATTGGACATGTTTTACAATTTCATGATTCCTTCTAGTTTTTTGTTTGTTGGAATCATTTTGTAGTGAAAAACGGAAAATTGAGTATTTATATATCTTATTACAATTATGGCCCTGTAAGTACAATCAGTGACATTCCACTGCTGACCCACTTTCTAAGTTGGTGTGTTTGGTCTTTATATTATAAGCATGGAGTAATGGAGAGATGGAAGGAAGTTTTCAAGAGCAATTAGTGTTCCTGGAGAGATGGAATGATTTTGTGCAGTCAAAACGTTTGTAAATGTCCTTGAATGGAAAACTAATTGCTCTGCAACTCGACTTAAGAGCATAGCCATCTTAAGTTTTAATTTTGATTCAGAATTAGAAGAAACTGACGAAAACAACACGACAGATCTTCCATCACCATCAGTTTGCTTCCTTGATACAACAATACTAATCATTCTTGCATTCTAATTTTTATAGGTATCTCATGTATTAAGATTGGGAGAAGGGCAGGATATCACAACTCTGACTCTTAACCTGGATAACACAAATCTTTTGGTTTCAACTTTGGATAAACAATTGATAATCTTCACTGATCCATAGTTAAATCTTTCTTCTTAAGTATCTTTGTGAAATATCAATGAAATACCAATGGTCCTTGAAAAATATCAATGAAGTATCTTAGTTGATAAGTTGTTCAAAGCATTTTAAATTAAAATTTTACTTTTATATTAGAGTTATTTATAATAGTTTTATTTAAACTCAAGCAATTTAAATTTAATTTTTATTTTTATATTATGGTTATTTTAATATATAATTTAAAATGATTTTAAAAAAATTGAGATAAATATTTTCTGCAGAATTTCTTGCGAATTTTTCTGCGGCTTTTTCTGCGAAAATTATTATCCACAAAGGTATTAGTTGGGAACCATAAACCGCAGGAAACAAATCCGCAGGAAAATCCAATTTTTCTAGTAGTGTTTGTAGTCGTGTAAAATCAAATATGATAAAATATACACCTAAAAACTCCAACTAATGAATGATATACTTTTTCAAAATTCACCTTACAAATAACTACTCATTCAAAATAATTACCGCAACATTTGTCTTCCTACCAATTGATTGGAGGTAACTATATTATCCATAACATCACCTAGTTAATCCGCCAAAACTTTAGCTATATATTATAAAGAAGCTCACTAGAAAATTTGGTCAGAATTCACTCAAATGGGTAGAAGACTCGACTTTAGAGAGCTAAATAGAAAGAGAAACTTCAAGGAGAAAGAGAATTATTGAACTAGTTACGCATAACCATGAGGTCATCCGTGAGTAAATAAATTGTTTGTCTTGTTACATTTCAGGATATCCAGACTTACACATACTTTAGAGTAGCCAAACTTATGCTCATATATTTATCATCAAAATTATTAAGGGATGTTATCCTTAAAACCAATTTAATTTTTCAAAGAAAATACTTTCATCTAAATATTATAAATTACTAGCCAAAAATGTTATACAATTAGGTTTTATTAAGGTGATTTGCGTAATTATATGTATTTCAACATTAAAATTTCTTACGGTACGTAATCCGTTGAAAGTAAAATATCATTTTCTGCTAATAACAAGAAGACAAAAACATCATTGTTTTCTCATCGTTACAAGTTCTAAAGATTATATTGATTAATACATACAAGCTACCATCTCAACTACCATGTAAACATTCCGTACTGATTTCTACTTCCTTCCATTATATATAGAGACCACATTCTTGCTATTTTTTTCACCTTCACTACCAAATATCACACTTCAATTGATTTTGTGTTGAATTCAATGGATTCCAAAAAAGCAATACTCATTCTTGGCCTAATCGCCATGGTTCTTCTTATGTCCTCAGAGGTGGCAGCTAGGGACTTAACTGAGACTTCCACTAATACCTCAGAGGGTGAGCTAGCTATACATTACTTTTCTTAATTTGAGTTTGAGATATATATATTTTTTCGGAGCACATCATATTAAGTAATAGGGTTAGAAGTTGTATAAACATAACTAAGACATAATTAATGTCCTATATAATTATCACGTTTATCATGTTGGAGATTTCTTTCTTACTTAATGATACAAGTAGATATCTATATCATTATGTAAAATTAATTTGATTTAAATTCACATGGTATTTGCAGAAGTTGTTGAAAAGTCAAATGGACTGAATGATGCCAAATTTGGTCATGGTTATGGACACCGTGGTGGTCACTATGGTGGTGGTGGTCATCATCGTGGTTATGGTGGTCATCATGGTGGACATGGTGGTGGTCATCATGGTGGACATGGTGCTGCTTCCGACATTGCTAACTGATTATACCATCATACATAATGCACATTCTAAGAAATAAATTTCATGAAAGAATAATGTTTGGCGTTAAATAATTAAAACTATGTTGTGGTTATGTATTATCATTGTA
Source organism: Vicia sativa (assembly GCA_021764765.1). Lineage (NCBI taxonomy): Eukaryota > Viridiplantae > Streptophyta > Magnoliopsida > Fabales > Fabaceae > Vicia > Vicia sativa. The sequence goes on along the minus strand of CM038795.1, from coordinate 99,586,062 downwards.
TATGTGGTGACGAGTTTGATTCGAATTTGTGTGGTGAATGTGTTATCATTAGTAATATATCAAATATTATATCATCGTTATTAGTAGAGCTGTTAAAATGGGTTATCCGATCCTATATGAATTAGTCTATGCGGACCTTGGACTTTTCAAGACCGGACTCAAAAAACTCATATTTAAATGAGTCATATTTTTACTACTCAGCCTCACTCAACTGCTGCATAAGGCTATCCGCCCTAAATGGCTCAAGCCTTACATGTCTATTTTTATAAAAAAATTAAAATTTTCTCCTTATTTTTATAAGTAACTATACAATTGCATGCAATAATACATATTTATATATTAAATTTCAAATGCAAAAATAGAATTTCTAAATAACCCATATAAGTTAATAATTAAAATGTAAAATACCATATTAACTTAATTTAATGTATTCAAAATACATCACAAATTATCTAATGTAGCAAACAAAATTAAATAATTTGTTCCAATAAATTTTAAATTATAAATATTCATGAAAATTATAATGTTATAATATTATAACAAGAAATTGTTATAAAATTTTATAACAATTATAATTAGGAAAGGATAAATTTTAATTATATTAAAAAATTTATTTTTTTCGAGTCCATGGGTTACTCATGGCCCATACGGGTCGGCCCATATTTTTTAGGGTTTTTTCAAGTCGGATTAAAAAAAACACAGATGTATGGGATCGAAAAATGAGACTTACGTCCTAACTAATCCATAGACTTCGGCCCATTTTGACAGCTCTAATTTTCCATACTTTGTCCTTTTAAATTTATATATCCATACGACTTTTTTCAATGAGCATATACCATACTAATAATTTGTCTAAGAAGCCAAGTATCATTCTTTTCTTTTTAATGAAACTGTAATGGTTACTATAATGAATCGTGAAATGGAATTGTAGTATTAATGGAAATGGAAGGTACAACTCATAAAAGATTGCAAATAGTGTGATGCTGATACAGAGTTTAGAGAGAGAAGAGAAATCAAGAATTCACTAACAGCATAAAAATTCCTCTACCCAAATACCCTTTATATAAAGACTAGTGCTTCACAAATTCCCGTTTGCTCCTGTTGCTGCATCTCACACCAGCATATTTGGTCCACTCACTTTCAATGCGCGTGCCCCACTTTACCTGACTCAGCAATATATTTTCCTTTTATATTATTCTCATTCATAACATAAACATCATGTATAAATCATAATCGTAATCAAGAAAATGAACTTCAATTTTTAGTGTATCTTCTCTTCCATGGACATATAGTCTAGATGACAACAAATCTCATTATTTCATGATACATCCTACACAAAAAATTGACGTATAGAGGTCACAAAACCGTGGATATAAATCATATAATGATAGACTATGCTAAGACTTAATTTAAATTTAGGGTTGCAAGAGAAGAAAACATAACACAATAATCTTATTTTCATTATACTCCACGATAAATGAGTACATTAAATAATAGGGTTTTCCCTAAGATAAAGGTCCATGGGCCTGAACATAAAATAGATAAATAGTATTACTAAAATTATTACTAAGTACACCACCCTAATTTGTATATATATATTATATATATATATATATATATATATATATATATATATATATATATATATATATATATATATATATCTATCATTTAAATTATCATATCAATACTCATAAACCCAATAGGAACCTTGTCCTCAAGGTTCAAATGAGGACAGGCATTTTCGGGTCTGGTACAATTAGAAAAGGGATCAAATGAGGGAGTGGGGAGAGCAACGATTGAGATGCAAGCTTATTAGCTGATGGAAGCTCTTGGGAACGCGTGGCATGAGGATTTATGTAGGGAGAATGATTTTCAAAAGTGGAATGCGAAGATTGAGATTCAGACTGGGGTAGTGGGAATGAATTGATTTCAACAGGTTTTGAGACATGTAAAAAAAAAAAGGAGTCATTATAATATTGGGGAAAGTTATGTGGGGGACAGGGGGAGTAAATGAAGGAGAATATGGGCGGTGGAGAGGTTGTAAGTGAGACAACAAGAGGGGGCCACCGGAGTGGAGGACGATGTTCCCAAACGTTGAGCTTTATGATTGGTTGCAAATCCAATCGTTGGGGCGAATGGGAATTAAAGAGGGTGAGGTTGGGAAGGTATTTTTTACGAGAGGCTCAAGGGTTTGTATTTAAGTACCACCTCTTGGTGCACTTAAGGCTTGTTCTGCTCACTCGGTTGTCGCTTGAGAAACACAAAGTATTTTTAGATTCTTTCAAGTGTGACTTCTCATGTGGTGACAAGGTGAAGGTGGAACTGCCTACTTCTAAAACCGACGTGGTAAAGAGTTTGTATTGCCATGCTCTATTAGAAACTTCTCCTTTATTGTTTTGATTAAAACTTAGTTATTTTTGTTGCAGAAGTCGGTGAAAATTAGAAGACGAATCTTCCATAATAAAGCCTTAAAACGACACATGAACAACTGGGTATTTAGATGAAGGTAGATCCAACATGTATGCTACTTCCTTACATGTTTACTGATGGAATAATCAAAGTAACATTAAGACATCTTCTAAGAAACTCTTTGGAGGAACGTTGTTGCGGTAAATGAGTCGTAGGACCCAAGCTCTCTTCAAGATAAAATCCATTATGTGTTGATTTGCTTTTTTCTCCAATTGGGTTCTACTTTTTGAGGTTGTCTTTAAAGTGGTGATGATGTTGTTGTGTTCCTGTAGAGACGCCAAGAGGATCACAGACCAAGTCCGTGAGATAATCATTGATGCTCGGAGGGTATCTTTCATACAAGGCTTAAGTATGTCATCCGAATCATGAATGAAAAGATGTATTGTACATAGTTCGGCAAGGTGGAGGAACTTGTAACACTTGCGAGGATGGTCACCGACAAAACAACGAAGGTATGTTTCCAGATCTATTTGTTAATTATGTTTGTTCGTCCATTTCTGGATGATATGAGGTGTTAGTATTTTAATGTAGTTTCATGCTTTGAAAAGGCACATGGAACTACATTAAATACAAGAAGCCCCGAGAAACAAGGGGTCACAATCATAAACAATCGACTGGGAGTTCCACTTAAGTGGTTGATTTCAACAAGAAACGGTTTGCCAAATTCGAGTGAATTTTTTGTAGAGCAATAAGGTGGAAAAACTTGGTGAGGTGGCCTCATATCACCAAAATCACGCTATAACCAAACAACTTTTGGTAGATTTGTGATGATGCCCATAGTAAGTTCTTCCCAAACTTTAGTGGTATGGGTAAAAGTTAGTAGTCTATTTTTGTGGATGAATTACAAAACCGGAAAAAATCTTCATTTTCAACAAAACATTTTTTCAACTTTTACAATACATCTCAAACAATGGTCTTTACTAATGGATTGTGCAGAAAAATATTTTTCAATTTTTGAAACAAACACTTTATTAGAAGTTGAATGCATTCAAAACATGCATATTGAATACACTAATGAAGGAAGTAATAATGATAGCATCAACAATCAATCTTGGATGCAAACTTGTGACATTCAAGCATTAACACCTTTATGATGGAAAAGTGCGTAAAAACTATTTATTTGAAATAATTTATTTTATGTGTAGACAGTGTAATATTAAAAAATATAATAAAAACTATCACCTCGGTTTTTAACCTTAACTGAGGTGATGGATACAAAAATAAATAATAATAATGTTAACTCGATTTTATAAATAACCCGAGGGGTATAATAGTCAGATTTTACTATAAAAGCAATCGTTGGATTTTACCCTAATTTTTGCTAATATGAAGCCGCCACAAACTCGTAGCATTATTTAGGATAGATTGCAAGACAAAAAAATGTTCATTATTCTACTATCTAAAACAAAATATTTTTTCTACCCTTGTAATCTATCCCACAAAAATGATGTTGTATTTTGTTTTTGGAGAAATGTTGTTGTTGTATTTTTACACATTCAATAGATTGTAAGTGCAAAAAATCACCCTTTCTTAAAGATAAACAAAGAAGAGAGTTCAATCTTTGAAAGGTTAAACAAAACTCAAGCATAACATTTCAAAAGATGGATATCAATAAAAATATTTTTTAGGAAACAGATCATCTTGTATGGGTCTTAAACATGTTGTATTTCTAATATTCGGTAAACGATCTTGATATTATGTGAAGATTTATTGTATATAATGTATTTTTAATATTCTAGGTAAACAAATGTGGATGGTCCATAAAATCAAGGTTAAAAATGGGTTAATGATAAAAGGAGTTTATATTTATTAATTATGCAGATTTTTTAACAGCGATTATATAACATAATCAATGTAATATCTCACGCGATGTCCAGAATAATTTAAATACCAAAACGGTGTTGCTGAGAATCTTTATGTATATCACAAAGGTTAAATGTGACAACCATTATGATAGGGCACACGCTTTCCAGTTTTCTACAACTATCTCATGACCGTGATTGTAAGTAATGCATATACAACAATATATTACACAACAATGCCTGATTATACGTGAATATACATCTTTCCTAATGGTTATTGAACACCTTTTCCGTAATAGGGGAGCAACTAACCTAATATACACCACTAAACAAACAAAATAACCACGTAGTAGGGAGAAATTGAACCTAACATACAACTACCAAACGAACATAACGAGCAATTATAGGTAGCATCCTAAATCCTGAAAGTTGAATAACTTCAAGATAATGGAAACAAATATGATGGCAGCACATGTGAGGGCAAGGGTCATGTTTTCATAATGCCAAAACCCCACAATATCCTTTATGTGGCATATACATCATGAGGCAAGAAATCTTGCCATGAATCTAAGAGAGCTTAAAGAAATATAAGTATTTGGGCAAATCACGCAGACAAGGCCGACGCAACCACCCTAGTGCGATCGATGCACCCTTAACCTAACCGGAGTCAGGTTGAGAAAATTGCATTTACACAACCATCCCGGTGCGGTCGATGCATTCAAAAGGCGGCACTCCCATGGGCATGGGTTACACGCAACCTCCACCCCACATCGACGATGCCATACCATCGCAATTAAATTTCTTTATTTTGTTGTCTTTTAATTGGTTAATTCACTTATATATAAATAGTTCTTGATTTCATTTTGAGCAGTTAACAAGAATAAAGTGAAAGATACACATAGAGTGCACTTCATCTTCATTATCTCTTCTCAAACTTCAACCTCTTCACATAATCAAAGTTGTTGAATCAAGATTAAAGAGTGATAACGCCAAATTGAAGATCAATTTTATTTGGGTCAGTTTCAGAGGCTCTTTCTTGAATAAACCATTAGGTTTTCCTCCAAGATCCAATTGGTGAGGGGTTTTTGGCATGATTTACGCCCAACGGATTCTAATTTCAGTGAAAGGAATCAAGAATGGTGGTTCGCTGATCAGTAACGGTAAACGGAGGATCGTGAAGGAAGATTCGGGGTCGATCTTGTTCATTAGAAATCAGCCAAGAAAGAAAGAAATTAAAGAAATTGGTTGTGGGTTTCAAGTATCGTTAGTCGGAGGTTTGCGGAAATCGACGCTTTTTGTCGATGTAGTTTTAGTGATTGTTAACTCACAATATCGATCTCAAGGATTGCAAAGCAAATACGAAATACCGCCTTATCAAGTGGACAAAACTAGAAGTTTGTTGTTTGAAAAACTCTACACGAGGCAATGTAAAATAAGTAACTCTTTAATTAAACAAGCTAGGGGTGGTTCGTCAATTTGGCCTAAAAGGTTATTATTCCCATTTCTCTCGTAAAAACATATGTTACTTCAATTATCAACCTCTTTAGTGTTTTTCCTAAGTCCTTAGAGAAAACCCTTGAACATGCAAATTAATCCCTATACCCAAGAAGAATAATAATGCATTCAAGTAAATCAATATCAAGGTCATATATGATAATCATAGGGTATCCCTAGTCCTAGGAGATATCTACTATAACCAAATTATACACAAACCCTAACAAATATAGTCCTATATTCATCACCATAAGTCAAACTCAATTGTTCGGAAGAGAATGCATAGAATCATTGTATAATTAAATTGAAGAAACTTAATATCCGAATTGAAAACTAAGGATTCATAACCATTACAAGATCCAAATTAGAACCAACCCTAGCAAGTGGGGAATTTAGTTATTCATAGAATTCAAGATTAACAAATTAAAAGGAATTGACATTATAGCACTTAGACGTTGATCTTCAATGGTGACACCTGAAGCCCGTCACCGTCAGCTTTGCTTCTCCAATCCAATTCTCCTCCAATCTCTATCTCTCCAATCAAAGATACCTCTTTTCTTGACCTAAAGATGTCTTTATAGTGTTCTCTCTCTCTCGCCCACCAAGTGTCAAAAATACCCTTAATGAATTAACTTGATGTACAAAATTTAGAATTTGAATCAAGACGCGCTCCTAAACACGGGCCGTGTTCTCGCACACGGCGCCGTGTTTCCTTCGCACACACGCCCAGCCTTGCTTAATCACACGAATGTGTTCCCGCACACGGGTGACCGTGTGCTCGCTTTCCGTCAAAATCCACTTTCCAGCACTTTTCAACACGGGTCAGAGCCAACACGGGGACCCGTGTTGATCTCTTTAAACTTGCTTTTTCCACCCATTTCATCCGCTCGCGCGCCAAAAGTTCTTATTTACCATGTATCAACCTGAACATCAACACTACCAAGCACAAGATAAATGGTACTTTTTTAACACTTAAAGGACAATAAGACACAAAGACATCACACAAAAAGAAATACGAAAACTTACTCTAAACATACTTGCAACTACCGCTTAGTGTTACCAAACTATGAATTCTTGTCTGAAACAAAATGAAAACTTACTAGAAATGGTGACCGATCACAACCCCACACTTATCTCATTGCTTGTCCTCAAGTGATGTATTGAGGCTAACAAAGGTCACCAACAAGATCCCTTCCTCCACAACACCCTCACTTCACAATCGAGTCCATGGCATCTTCCGTCAATCTTTCCACCACACTTCCACCTCCCAAAGACTATTTTACCCGCAAGCTTTTCACATTCTCACAACATCTCCAAGTTAAACTGCTTACACTCACAAGAATACGTATGCATATTACTTTTAACTTTGAATAAATTCTCTAATCACTACACACGCATCACACACACATTCATGAGGTTGGGATGTAACGTGGCTTAGGTTTGTGGGATAAACAAAGAACGGATGACAAAGGGTTTTGGTGCCCGCATTCCTGTAGGGTCCATAATTCTCCGCCTCAACGACCTTGAATCGTAAGTGTGGGGTAAAGACTTTCAATTTTAATTTCAGCCTTTAGAGTCATTCTAAAGGAGTTTCCAATAAGTGGGCAAGTGTCAAGGCTATTTCTTTTGATTTTCTCATTCTTGAAATACTTTTGTTTTTCTTCGGATTTCTATAATCTTTTCTGTTTTTTTTTTCTTCTCTTTTTTTTTTTGCACTTGCCCCTTACTCAATGATACATTACCCCACACTTAGATTCTGTCATACATTTATAAGCTGAAAACACAAATGCCAAGCGATAACATGAATGGTGAAAGGGTGGTAACATGACTAACAATATGAACAAATAAAAGACAATGGCTCAAAGGGGTGACTATGGATACAATGCATACAGGATGGTTTTAGAAAGGCTCGTGGGCGTAAAGAACTTGCCTCAAGTATGTTTTCGTGGTGTGTTCGTGTTAAGAGAAAATACGCAAAATCAAAGTGAATAACGCCATACCCGACGAACCTCATATGGAATCACGAATTTGGCTCAGAACCTCACCGGTGGGTTTAGCTTGCATGCTCCATGTGCTGGTGGTGTCATGCAATCTTTCAACCGCAAGAATGCCACAACACTCTATTGATCAATGTTGATGCTCGGATCGTTAACTTCCCCGTGCCTCGTGGAGATTAGTGGTGTGTTGTTCAACCACCACCGTTAGCTCGCTTCTCCGACTTCCATCAATCACCGTAACATCCTAACCACCGCATTGGACAACTTAAACACAAATTAAAACAAACAAGGACGCAACAAATCAAATAAATCGATCGAACGAAATTGAACAATAAATAATCAAGCAAACAATAAAATAAATAAACCTCCCCACACCTGAACCAAACATGACCCCAATGTTTAAATTCAAGTGCGACGGAGACTACCGCCACCGAGGTAGGAGAGTCTTCCGAATTGCAACATGAGACGTCAGAACATAGTCCGGACGCCGTCCACCACGGTTCCTTGTCGGAATGCCTCAGACCTTGTCGCGTCTGCTCGCGTATGGCACCAATTTCAGCTTTGCACCCACCCCACCGATCGAGGTCATAGAGGAGGATCCGCATACCGTTGGTTGAATCGGTGCGCCGGTCGATGGCCCGAGCTTGAACGCCATCCTCCATTTCATTTGAAAATTTTGACCACGTGAGGACTTTCTCCTGTTCATACCAGCTACATATAACCAATTAGCACGGCTACAAATACAATGAGGTGCCGGTAGTGACATAATGTGTTGCTCATGAATCACCAGAGTAATAACCCGGCTGCACTACGATCATCCTTGATTGACAAGAGTGGTCATGTCAATCTTCTTTCCCGTATGGAGGGTTCCTCCATCGAGCGACTATAATTCAAGTAATCACCAGCCATGTAATCATTCCTCCTACTGAATATCTCCATTTGAAGCATGACCAACTTGCTTCAAATGGTTGGCAGCAAATGCCGCCACATTCACTCTTCCTACCTCCAGCATACTGTGTAACAGAAACAGCTCCCTCTTCGCACACACCCCCGTGCTATCTCCCCGCCCAAACAAGGTAAACGCTAAACCTTTCTGAGCATATCTGAAGCAAGGATTATGAATCCCCGAGGCCTTGGCAGAACTAGGATTGTACCCAGCTTTTCCAGAGATGGCCTCCCAAAATTCAGCAGCAGGGAATGTCTCAGGCGGGGCCCCCGGTCCAGATGAAGGCAATTTAAGGGCAGCCCCAACCTCTTCTACGGTCAGCTTATGCTGGTTCCCAAACATAAAGAACTCTAAGTCACCGTAATACCCCATTTCGGCCCATTCCACTTGTGCTTCAGCTTTAAATTCAACCACTCAAAATTCAAGAGTTAGCCCTCAAAGGTAGGTGGCCTCAAATAGCATAACGGCAACATTCCGATGTTATGAAACATAATGGAACACCTCATCTTTAAGGCCTAACTTAATCAATGTGTCTTCACAAATATATGGTCGGGAGCAACTTACGTCAATCAAAACATCATACCTTTGTTTGTACTTAGGATCAGCAGGTAATACCGGGGGTCATCCGCAATCCTATTTTGTCCGGATGCCCGACTCAGTAGCACGGCGGGTCTTTGCCTTGGTTCGATGGTCCGCAAATCATCTGCCCCACGAACGCCAATTACTCGCTTTGGAGGCATGATGATGTTCCTCACAAAGAAGAGAACAAAACACAAACCACAACACACAAAAATTCAAAATTAAACTGCCCAAAATTAAAATCTAAAACGGTGAAAGTGTAGAGCAAGAAGAGTAGAGCAACTTTAATAAAAACACTTTGGTGTTTTGATGAGTGGGAAGGTGTAAAAGAGTTGTTTAGCTCTCGAGGCTAGGTTTCAATGGAGGAGAAGAGTGAAAAGTGGGAGAATGAAGTGAGAGAAAGGTTATAATTAGGTTTTATTTAGGTGGGGTCCACTTAAAATCAAAGAAGATGGATTTTCAATGCTGACGCTCACACACGGTCCGTAGGAACACGGCACCGTGTGAAAGCTCCGACTTTGCTCTTTTCTCTTTTTTTTTGTTGCGCTCTTGTGGCAGGGATCAACACACTGTGTGTGTAGGAACACGGGCACCGTGTTTTCTCCTCGATGCACACCAATTTTGAATTTCCTTAATGCTTTGTGGACCAAGTTGCTTCTCACCGATCCAAGTCTTACACCATCCTACAAAAATACAATAAATAACACAAAAACACAAGAAAATGTTAAAGAAAGTAAAAGGACGAGGTTGCCTCCTACGAAGCGCTTGCTTAACGTCGCATGGCTCGACGGACTCACCTCACCGGTGAGACGAAATGATCAATGGCTCCTCGGTACTTTCCAGATAGTAGGCTTCAACCTTTGGCCATTCACTTTGAAGACATCCTCATTGTTCGGATTTTTAATCTCAACCGCGCCATGAGGGAATACCGTCTGAACTACAAACGGACCAGACCACCGGGACTTCAACTTTCCAGGGAACAGTTTAAGCCTGGAATTGAACAAGAGCACTAATCGCCTTCCCAAAACTCTTTCGTTGTATTCTCGATCATGCCATTTTCGGTCCGCTTTATACATTTTAGCATTCTCAGGCTTGATCACGAAATTCTCTAGCTCATGGAGTTGAAGAATCTGTGATTCACCGCTTTAGCCGATCATAATTCAAGAATTTTGTAGCCCGTAATGCTTTGTGCTCAAGTTCGCGGAGGTGGCAAGCTTTGCCATAAACTAGTTGATATGGGACATTCCAATGGGAGTCTTGAACGCCGTCTGGTATGCCCATAATGCGTCATCCAGCTTTAATCGACCAACTTTTCTCAAGAATTTACCGCCTTCTCCAATATCCGCTTATCTGTCTATTAGAGACTTCCACTTGTCCACTTGTCTCGGGTGGTATATGTGAGCGATCTTGTGCTTAACATTGTACTTCTTCAAAGACACTTTCCATCAACTTGTTTAAAAGTGGGTGCTTCATCACGATTAATGCTCTAGGCACCCCAAACCGCGAGAAGATGTTGTTCTTGAAAAGTAACCACTACCTTCAGATCATTCGTGGGTAGTGCAACCGCTTCAACCCACTTGGATAATCAATAACCACTAGGATATAATTTTTCCATAAGATGGTGAAGGGACCCAAAGTCTATCCCCACACATCAAATAATTCAACCTCAAGCATTCCTTTCTGTGGCATCCGATTCTTAGAGATGTTCCTGCTCGCTGGCACCATCACACTCCTTTACCATCCTTTGTGCTCTCTGAATAAAGTAGGCCAATATAATCCCTGATTGCAGGACTTTGCAAATTGCTCCACCGAAATGCCCACCATATTCGAGTTCAGGCACGCCTTAAGGATATCTTCTTGCTCCTTCCCGGACACATCTCCAACCAATCCATCAACACCTCTTTTGTATAGGAAAGGTTCGTCCCATAAGTAGAACTCGCATCATGCAAAACTTTTTCTTGTTATAGTCAAAATCATCAGAATAACATTACCTACCAAGTAATTTGCATAGTCTGAAACCAAGGGATCCCCATCACAATGAGGATTCGCTCGTCAATGAATTCATCCTGATGGGTGTGTGTGGCTCCGCTCCACTATTGGTGACATCCCGGATAGATGATCGCCCACCGTGTTCTCACACCCTTTTATCCCGAATTTCTAGATCAAATTCTGCAATACAGTGATCCATCAGAAGAGCCTCGCCGCCTCCTGTTTAGAAAACAAGTATTTTAAAGCAGCATGGTCAGTATAAACAATTACCTTCGTCCCCAAAAGATAGGACCTGAATTTGTCGAAGGCATACACAACTGCTAACAGCTCTTTCTCGGTAGTTGCATAATTCATTTGGGCGGAATTAAAACATGACTCATAGTAGATCACATGCAAGAGCTTTTCTTTCTTTTGCCCGAGAACAGCCCATCGCTATGTCGCTTGCATCGCACATGATCTCAAAGGGTAGAGACCAGACAGGAGAAATAACTACAGGGGCGGTCACCAATTTATTCTTCAGTGTAGTGAAGGCTTCCCCACACTTTGCATCGAATACAAACGGAGTGTCTTTCACTAACAAACTTGTCAATGGTTTTGCAATCTTCGAGAAGTCTCTAATGAACCTGCGGTAGAATCCCGCGTGTCCCAAGAAACTCCCGATTCCTTTCTCATTCACTGTGGAGGTAAATTGGCAATTACCTCCACTTTAGCTTTATCCACTTCATTCCTCGATGAGAAATTTTGTGGCCTAGCACTATCCCTTCTTTCACCATAAATGGCACTTTTCCCAATTGAGGATCAAATTGGTCTGCTAACATCTCTCCAATACCATTGACTGATTCACCAAACATTCATCAAAAGAAGGTCCAAACACCGAAAAGTCATCCATGAATACTTCCATGTTCTTCTCAAGCATGTCATCAAAAATGGATGTCATACACCTTTGAAAGTAGTCTTGCATTGCACATCCGAAGGCATTCTCCTATATGCAAAATACCATAAGGACATGTGAAAGCGGTCTTCTGGTCTTCCGAGCTACCGCAATTTGGTTGAGTCTAATACCCATCCAAAAAGCAATAATAGTCATGTCCTGCCAACCTTTCCAACATCTGATCAATAAAAGGTAGCGGGAAGTGATCCTTCCTGGTGGCTGTGTTCAATCTTCTGTAATCTATGCACACTCGCCACCCGTCACAAGCGATGGAATTAGCTCATTCTTCTCATTCTTTATTACAGTTGTTCCTCCTTTCTTTGGCACGACATGTACGGGACTTACCCAAGAGCTATCGAAATGGGGTAAATCAGCCCTGATCTAGCAATTTCACCACCTCCTGCGCACAACCTCTTTCATAGCCGGATTGAGTCTCCTCTCATGTTGTACTACCGGCTCGATCATCTTCCATTAAGATTTTATGCATGCACACGGTGGGGCTAATGCCTTTAAATCTTCAATTGCTCAACCTAACGCACTCTTGTTTCTTTAGGACCCTGTCGCCTTTCTTCTTGTATCTCTTTCAAGGACTAATTGATAATAGCAGACATTTCTTCCGAGTCAAGAAAATGTATTTCAAGTTTTCGTGTAACTGCCTCAACTCTATCCCTTTTTACTTCCTTATTTTCTTCAAGATGATGGTTAAGTAAGTCTTCCCACCGTGTGGTCTGTGCTTATTCCATTTTGATTGAACTTCCATCATGTCTATGACTTCGCTTCCTTTTCATCTGCTTTTCATTTTTCTCAAGATCGATGACTCAACACCCTTCAAGAGGTAATTCAGTGATGTATAATCTATGGATCCGATAAAAACTGATCCAGACTTCAATGTTCTTGCTTGTCCCATCTCTTCTTTAAACCGCATTGAGTCTCTAACATTAATTTTCAACACCTCATCATAGACTTTGAGTGTCATCGCTCCTTCTTCCATGTCTATCATCACCCGTCCGGGCCAAGAAAAGGTCTTCCCAAAATTATGGGATTTCCTCATCTTCGTGCATGTCCGTAACAACAAAATCTACAGTGAAAACAAACTTATCAATCCTTACCGTAACATCGCTGTAATCCCATGCGGTTTTTTCATCGAGTTGTCCGCGAATCGCAAAGTCATTCTTGTATCTTTTACGTAATTTATACCCAGCCTTCAGATATTGAGAGTGGCATGAGACTCACCCCGCACCAAGATCAATGAGAGCCTTTTAAATGTTCGTCACCTATTTCACAATAATAGTGACCGCTTCCTCTATCTTTCTTTTTCTCGAGGAATCTTTAGTCCTCAAGAATAGCACTACATCGCTCAGCTTAACACCACCGTTCAGGGCCAGGACCGCTTTGATATGATGTCCTTCATGAATTTTGCATAAATAGGCATTTGTTCTAAAGCTTCGAAAACGGAATGTTTATCTCCGCTGAACAACTCCAAGAATTTTTCAAAATTCTTCTCATTGGCATCCTTCTTTGGCTCTGTCGATAAGGAAGAATAACCTTAGGAGTTGATCCTTAGGTTTTTCTTTTTCCACCACCGTGTTGTTACCTTTCGCTTCCTCCTTGTTCTCACAAATCTCAAGATCCACTTCACGCAACTCTTCCTCAATTACCTCTTCTCAAAGATCTTCAAACTTTTACCTCTTCTGGTTACTACGGCCTTCACTCCCTGGTTGTCCCTAGGATTTGTCACAGTTGAGCTAGGCAACCCACCGGGTGCTTGTACATTTGCCAATTGTTGCGCTATTTGTCCCATCTGAACCTCTAGATTTTTAATAGAGGTCAAGTGTTTGTGATTATTCCTGTCTCGCCTTGAAACCGAATGTCAGAGCCATTTTTCAATAGCCAACTCCCAATCCGCTTTCTTTGGAGCCTGTTGTTGTTGCTGCTGTTGATTTTGGTATTGTCCCTGACCTTGCTGCTGAGTGTTCCCTTTTTGGTCTCTCCACCCAAAGTTTGGGTGGTTCCTCCAACCAGGATTATATGTGTTGGAGTACGGGTTGTTCGCTCAGAACTTGATTTCTTCAACTGCTGAGGAGTTGCGAAACAATGAGCTGTCAAATGAGGTCCTGCACAAATATCACAAACAACACTTTGGGTTTGTTGTATCTGTGCCACTTGTTGAGTGGTGATATTCATGGCTTTTAACTTTTTCTCCACTTCAGCAGCTATCTTCTCTTCCATCTTGAGTTGCTTATTTGCATCCAATTTCAAGTCTATCGCTCCTTCTCGTTTGCTAGCAACTCTGTCATATAATTCCAAGTGTTCGTTGGCAGCGATTGCTTCAATAATCTTCTTGATACCGGTGGCTGTTGAGAAGTTAGATGAGCCACCGGATGCTGTGTCAATCAGCTGCTTCGTTGGAATTCTCAACCCATTAACAAAAGTTTGCATTTGTTCCGTGTGATCCAGATTATGCGTTGTACACGCCACAAGAAGTCTCTTGAACCTCTTAAACGAGTCACCCAGTGATTCACCCTCCTTTTGTTTGAAATTCAATATTTCATGTCTTTTCCTAATGAATACTGAAGCTGGAAAGTATTCATTCAAGAAAGCGGTTTCCATCTCTTCCCATGTTGTGATGCTACCCGCTGGAAGGGAATAGAACCATTCTTCTGCTTCATCACCAATGGAACATCCGCAACTTTTTCTCGCTTCTTCAAGATGACCATCTCATCTTCAATGTGGTGCTCATAGTCGAAAACGCTATGCATGCTTGTTTGCATCTTCATTCACCCTCCCGAGAAGGATCTTCTTTCGTCGAGTGACAGTGTTCGTGATGGAAAAATTAGAACATTCACCGTTGGTTGACAATGGTGTGTCTACCACGGTGCATTGTTGCTCCGTAGTCACCCAACAATCTTTCTGTGGAGGGTTGTCTCATAGTGTCCGAAAGTGTGTCTGTCTCCGAGTCTCGATTCTTCCGAGGAACAAAACTCTTCCTCTCTGTCTGACAATCTCTTTCTCGCCAGCCTTGTTTTCTAACCTTCTTCCGCCGAGCGCCAAGCGTTTCTTTCTATCTCTCACAAAGGAAATTCACGAGGCCCCGACCTCGCATACAAGATTAGACAAAAGATTAGCACACACCAAATTTCAAAACAATTAAACATAAAATAATTTTAATTGAGAGCAATAAAATTCCAATTGATTAGCATTCAATTCCGATTCTCGGCAATCCCCTAGAACGGCGCTAAAACTTGATCGAAAATAGCAAGTGTACTATTTTGTCGATGTAGTTTTAGTGATTGTTAACTCACGAATATCGATCTCAAGGATTGCAAGCAAATACGAAATACCGCCTTATCAAGTGGACAAAAACTAGAAGTTTGTTGTTTGAAAACTCTCTACACGAGGCAATGTAAAATAAGTAACTCTCTTTTAATTAAACAAGCTAGGGTGGTTCATAATTTGGCCTAAAAGGTTATTATTCCCAATTCTCCTTAAAACATATGTTACTCAATTATCAACCCTTTAGTGTTTTTCCTAAGTCCTTAGAGAAAACCCTTGAACATGCAAATTAATCCTATACCCAAGAAGAATAATAATGCATTCAAGTAAATCAATATCAAGGTCATATATGATAATCATAGGGTATCCCTAGTCCTAGGAGATATCTACTATAACCAAATTATACACAAACCCTAACAAATATAGTCCTATATTCATCAGCCATAAGTCAAACTCAATTGTTCCGAAAGAGAATGCATAGAATCATTGTATAATTAAATTGAAGAAACTTAATATCTGAATTGAAAAACTAAGGATTCATAACCATTACAAGATCCAAATTAGAACCAACCCCTAGCAAGTGGGGAATTTAGTTATTCATAGAATTCAAGATTAACAAATTAAAAGGAATTGACATTACAGCACTTAGACGTTGATCTTCAATGGTGACACCTTTGAAGTTCTCCGTCGTCGCTCTTGCTTCTCCAATCCAATTTCCTCCAATCTCTATTCTCTCCATCAAAAGATACCTTCTTCTTGACCTAAAGATGTCTTTATAGTTCTCTCTCCCTACCAAGTGTCAAAAATAACCTTTAATGAATTAACTTGATGTACAAAAATTTAGAAATTTGAATCAAGACGCCTCCAAACACGGGCCGGTTCGCACACGGGCGCCTGTTTCCTTTCCGGCACACACGCCCAATTTGCTTAATCACACGGAGTCAGGTTCTCACATTAACGGTGACCGTGGTGTGGCTCGCTTCGGTCAAAATCCACTTTCCAGTACTTTTCAACACGGGTCAGTTGCACACACGGGACCCGTGTTGATCTCTTAAACTTGCTTTTTCCAGCTCCATTTCATCCGCCTGCGGCCAAAAGTTCTTATTTACCTATGTATCAACCCGAACATCAACACTACCAAGCACAAGATAAAATGGTATTTTTAACACTTAAAGGACAATAAGACACAAAGACATCACACAAAAAGAAATACGAAAACTTACTCTAAACATACTTGTAACTACCGCTTAGTGTTACCAAACTATGAATTCTTGCTCGGAAACAAAAGAAACTTACTAGAAATGGTGACCGATCGTAAAACCATTGTCGATATGCAAAAGATATTTTCATATAATCAATCGCCATACACACTCTTGGTCATGTCACTTCCAATGTTGTTGCCACTAGCAAAATTTTAAGATGTCTTAATAGGAATGGAAACCAAAGGTCACAACTATTAAGGAAGCCAACGATCTAGCTATGCTTGATATAACAACATTGTTTGGCAAGCTCCAAGAGCATGATAAAGAACTCACAAATCTCAACAAGCATGATAAGAAAGAAAGAAAGAAAAGCTTAAAGACATGGAAAGGAAGTCTATCTCATCAAGGCTTCAAGCTCAAAGTCTTCCACCAATAACTCATGTGTGAGTGATTCTAGTGATGATGATTAAAGTTCTAGTGAATAAATGGGACTGTTTGTGAGGAAATGTCACAAATATCTCCGAAGAAATAAAGTGCAACACTCGGACAAAAATCTCTTCAACTATAGGCAACAATTAAAACTGTCAAAAAAAGACGATAACAAGAAATCTAAGTCAAGGGGATCATGCTTCAATTGTGGAAAACCCGGTCACTACAAACCAGATTTTCCATTACTCAAAAGAGACAAAGGAAAAGAAAATTTCCAAAAGAGACCAAATAAAGCTAGAAGAGCATACATTGCTTGGGAAAACGATAGTGAAGCTTCAAGCAAGAGTGATTCTAGTGATGAGGAAGAAACGGTCAACTTTTGTCTTATGGCTCATCAAGGAAAGAAAAAGATGGTAAGCCACTCTAAATATGACCATATTGATAAAATGCCTCATTTAGGCTAAAGAAGCATTCAAGCTATTAGCCTCAAATAAGAAAATATTTTCATATCTTGAGCAAAATGTTTCTAATTCTAAAATGGAACTAGAAGCTCTCAAGGCATCAATGATAGAGAACATCAAAAGTGAAAGCAAAGATGACAAGATTTCTTGGCATGATTAGGCTGGATGTGAAACTTGTCATATTTGGCAAAGATAGGTCAAATCTCTTAAAGCCAAACTTGACAAGGCTTTACAACCCAAAATTACCTACATATTGATATATCAAATTTCAAAGTAGTATGATTAAACCTTATCAAAAATACTCCTATAAAATTAGGGATCAATCAAGAAAAGGTGATTTGTCCAACATCTTAACTTGCCTATATTGTTGCAAAAAGGGACACACCATCAAGAATGTCGCTTAGGAGATTTTTGTTCCTCAAGGAATTTTCCAATTGTTGCCTAAATTGAACTCATGTACCACTCATTAACAAGGACCCAATAAAATTGGGTACCTACTTCCCTTGTTTAAATTCAGATGGAATGTCTTGAGACTACCTAGAAAAGATGGTTCCTCGATAAGGTGCTCAAGACACATGACGGGTGACATATCCTTATTCTTTGACTTTATGGCTAAGAAGAAAATATTTGTTACCTATTGTGACAATAACAAGGGAGAAATACTCGGTAAAGGTAGTGTAGGTAATCCATTTTCTACTACTATCTCTGATGTCCTTTTAGTTTATGGTCTTAAACACAATCTCATTAGCATAAGTCAATTGTGCGACAAAAGATATAATGTCTCTTTTTCAAAATATTGTTGCACTATTGAACACAATGATAATAATGAGGATGTGTTCAAAGGCTTGAGGGTTAATAATGTATAAATGCTTGACTTGAATGAAGTGTTCGTAAACGGTGCAAAATTTCTAGTCTCCTTAAATGAAGACTCTTGGCTTTAGCATAGACGTCTAGCTCACTTGAATTTTGATTTGTTGAATAAAGTTGTCTCAAAAGACTTAGTAGTCGGATTACCCAAAATAAAATTCCCTAAAGATCACTTGTGTGATGCATGCCAAATGGGAAAGCAAACAAGAATCTCGTTCAAATCTAAAAACATTGTATCTACAGCGAGACCACTTGAACTTCTCCATATGGACCCTTTTGGACCATCTAGAATTAAAAGTTTAAGTGCAAATTATTATGGATTGTTATAGTTGACGACTACTCTCGATTTTGTTGGACACTTTTCTTAGCAAACAAAAGTGACACCTTTTCAGCATTTGAAAAGTTTGCCAAGATCTTACAAAACAAACTAAATACAAGCATTGTCAATATTCCTTTTTGACGAGTTTTGTGAAAAAAACGGGATTGATCTAAAAAATTCTGCACCGCGCACTCCTCAACAAAATGGAGTGGTGGAACGTAAAACCTGTGTTTTAGAAGAACTCGAAAGAACTATGATCAATGAAAATCGTCTTCCAAAATACTTTTGGGCCGGTGATATTAACACGACATGTTATGTTTTGAATAGGGTTCTGAAATGACCCATTCTAAACAAAACTCCCTATGAACTTTTAAAAGGAAGAAAACCAAATATCTCTCATCTTCAGAAAGAATAATAAAAGATCCCAAAGAGAAATACTCTGAATATACTAATAACAAGGAAGAGTTGGATCAAGTATCCGAGGAAAAAGGGGAAGATCATCCGAGTTATAAAAATGATCTTCCTTTGGAATGAAAAACCTCTAAGGATCATCTCATCAACAACATCCTAGGAGACACCTCAAAGGGAGTCACCACTCGCTCTAAGATAAGTAACTTTTGTTATCATTTTGCTTTTGTAAAGTTGAACCTAAAGTTCCAAAGATGCCTTACTCAATGAACACTGGTTTTTAACTATGCAAGAGGAACTTAATCAGTTTAAAAGAAATGAGGTTTGGGTCCTTGTCCCTCCTCAGTGAAATCACCGAGTTATTGGTATAAAATGGGTATTTAGGAACAAATTAGACGAAAATAGAACAATAACTCGCAACAAGGCTCGTCTTGTTACTCAATGGTGATTTTTGTACTTAAGATTTGTTTTGTTTATATATGTAGTATGGTGGTTTATGTATTTGTTGTGCTGCTTGAACCATACATTTGTTTTCCGTTTTAAAAACTTGTTGATTTGTGATTCTTTGATTATCGTCTTTTATTTCTTTAGGCTTACTTGACTTTCTTTGAGGACAAACAATGTGTCAAGTTGGGGAGAGTTGATAAGTGCCAAAATGTAGTTATTTTGTATATATATTTTGTGGCACTTATTCGTTCTTGTTTGTTAATAATTGTTGAATAACCCCATTTTTTGTTGTAAATAAGTTCTATTGTGTTTTGTGTACATAATATACCGTTTGATTAGTTTTAATGTATTTTTGTAGGTATTTGTGTGTTTTAGAGCATCGAGGAATAAAGTGTCGAAGACACGGCTTTGAAGATGCAATTTTGATGAATAAAAGACCAGTTTTGCTCAGGAGAGGCCGCTGAGCGCGAGTTCGCTCAGCGCGTTGAGTGCTTTGGTACTGTTTTGGCAGAGAGATAATTTTGAGCGCGGTGAGGCCGCTGAGCGGCGTTTAAGTTGGTTTACATATAAATATCAGTAGAGGCCGTTAAGCGCGCCCTCGACGCTAAGCGCGGTTGTCTGTGTTTAGTCTTATAACTTCATTTTTCTTCATTTTTAGGTTATGGTTTTGGGGTGGATTTTGATCCCCATTTCCATCGACCTTGATTTTTGATAGATTAGCTTAGAAAACAACATTAGGCTTTGCATACAGATGATTAGAGGTGGATTTCTCTTTGATAGGTTCTGACAAACTGGTGTAAATTTGTGGTTTATCTCTTCTCCTCTCTATGTATTGCTCTTTTTGTTGGGTTTGTATGTATATTTACCTTGAACTCATGTATATTTGTCGCACTTGGTGTTATATAAAGTGTGCTTTACGAATTTGTGTTGGTGATTGTCTTAGGTTTTTACCATGTGTTAGGGATTTGAGCGTTGCTAGACATAGACTGCTTAGATTCTTACCTAGAATGATTATTTGTTAGTTTATAAATGTTAGAAATGGGTTTAGAGCTGACATTTATTTAGAGTATCTGAGTTTAATGTCTATGTGTTGATCGTTTTGAGCTAGAGATAGTCGTTACGAGTGACACGGTTCACTTTTGTGTTGTTGAGGTAGGTCAGACATGGCTATCGAGGTGATGCGTTGAATTCTCAATTTGGGTTAGAAATAGCTTGGGTTGAGAGGGATGTTATGACACGGACGAGTATCGCAGGCTGAGTATGACATAGACTGTAGATTTAAGTCTGTGATGGATAATGTGCATTCGTTCCGCACAAGCTGTCTATCCTTTATACTTTTTGTTCATTTACTTTTTGTTTGTTCTTTACAACCATTTAATCTCAAACTCATTAACGAAAGAATTGTCAAACGACGAATCAATAACCAATCTCTGTGGACACGATATGATATAACCTAAGCGGTGTATATCACCCAGTAAAAATAATACTTTATTTTTTGCTTGCCTGCTATAACCGCATTCGAACAAAATGGAAGTAAATCATGAAGTAGTAACTTAACTTCATCACAATCTCATAACGATATTCAATTAATTCGGTGTTCAAAAGTCAACGCCTAGTTTACGAATAAGATTCGAGACGTATATCAATTATGCAATCGCCTAACCAATTCTGGGTATTCGAGATCACGTCCAAAGCCAAGAATCAAATCAACAATCCAATTTGAACCAAAATTCACCTCTTAGGCATTTTAACAAACACCTAAAATGCATAAAATTTGACTCTTAGGCATTTTATCGAACACCTAAACTACACATATTTACACATGGTTTTGTACATGATTCAAAGCCCAAACTTGTGTCTATCTACATACAAGTCAAGCTTTCATACCAAAAATTCAATAATAACAACAACTATCCACTTGATTAAGCACTTTTCTCATGAAAATCAATTAATCAATAACTGTTTTTGATCATCCAATTCAGGATTTCGAAATTATAATCACATCAAATCACAATTCCACGACATAGTCCATAATCTCAATTCAATTCCTCAACTAAAATCTTTTTTCAACTATCGATTCTAGAAAAGTGCTTATTAAAGAATCAATTACTAAAAGTGCTTAATTTAAGAACATTTACCATAGAAACGAAGAGGAGTTTCAGAAGAGGAGATCGCTAATGTCGAATCGAAGATCGAAAGACTTGAGAGAGGGAAAGAGACACGCCTAAGAGGAGAGGAGAGGGAGAATTTTCTTCTTCCAATTCTTGATCAAACTTTGATGATGTTGTTGTGTATTCTTGAGAAAATTGATGAATAAACTTGTGTTGATTCTTGAGAGAATTGAAGAGTGTTTTGTGTTCAAACTTGAAAAATGATTCTCTACCCCAAATTATGAGAATAAAAATTGATTTATAGTTAACAAATTTGACCTTGAGGAAATTGGAATCAAAATTAAGCTCAAATGAGGATGTTAAAAAATGCATTCATAAACCTTTTCTCATTTTTAATTACCAAGAATGGTTTTAACTACATAATAGTCATTAAATACCATTTAATTTTGTATTCAATTTTATATTTAAAAGGAATGCAGAAAATTTTTCCATTCAATTTTTATCAGAATTTACATATTTCTTTTTTTCATTCTATACATTTAAAAGGAATTAATGCAGAAAAAGGAAATAACAATCTATACATTAAAAGACATGATACATTAAAAGAAATGCAGAAAATTACGAAAAATATTTAGATTTCCAATTTAATATTATTAAAGTGGGAACGAACGATTTATTGATATTGGATAAAAAGAATGCACACTTAATAATTTAAGATTCAGGATTCAGATAATTAATATATTATTTTATAAAAATGGATGGAAAATTAATCAGTTATAATTAGGGGTTTGGATCTTCTTGAATGTGAACAACAGTTTTTTCTCTTTGGCATAGAAAAAGCATAGTCAAATCGAATAACTGAAAATTTTGGTGTTTATAAATTACTGATCTTTTTTAATCTTCTCCTCGTATAATTTTGTTGCAATCAAATACATTATTTTGTATTGTGAAAAAACAAAAGGTAAAAATTGATGGGATAACTAACATATTCTTTTTCTAACAATCATTTTGGTGAATAAAAAATTCATCGGTTCAATTTACAAAAATTGAATTCATTTTCAACTTCACATCTTCACATCTTTCATTGTCAATGTTTGATCTAATACCATAAAGTAGACATTGCATAAAAATTTCACTGCATAAAAATTTGTGATCCATTAGATTTAACATTTATCGAAAGATATGTTTTATTACTGATTGGCATAGAAATTGCTCAAAACCCCACTGTTTCATGCACTCTCTCGTCTATTTGGCGATTCCAAATTTCCTTTCAACAAACAACAACCTAATTATTAGAACCAAATCACTACCCAAATCAAATCGTATAAACTAACAACAAAAAAATCAAAACTAACAATAATAATCACGAGAAAAAGAATTTTTACGGAATAACATCATACACATCAAACAACAATGGAAAAGTGAACAATAAAAAAGTGAAGCGTGAAAAAGATAGGTTTATCAAACGGGACATGACTCCGACGAATTTAGTGGCTTCTTAGGTGTTCTCTCTAAATCCAGCAAGGTTATATGCTTCAAAACTAATTTTCGTCATTCTTTGTTTCTTGGTCCTCTCTTATTTTTGTAATGTAAAACTCTAAAATCGGATTCTACAATATATTACAAAACATCACAAAATTAACATGGACGAAAAATGAATCATTTGAAAACAAATAAGAACCATGGAGACAAACCAATTATAACAGAGAAAAAATGTAAAGAATAAAATGAATAGAGCCTGATAGATGAGGAGATGAGAGATGAGAGAGAGAGAGAGAGAGAGAGAGAGAGAGAGAGAGAGAGAGAGAGAGAGAGAGAGAGAGAGAGAGAGAGAGAGAGAGAGATGAAGCATGCAATGTGATAGATGAGAGATGGAATAGAGATGGAAGGAGAGAGAGACGATGAAGCATGAAACACGAGAGCTAAATGAATCAATTGAATGAAAATAAAGGATACATGTGATTTATAATGGAATTGATGTGCAACATGGGAAGTTGTGGGACTTTTCGTTGTCCAATGTGTTGATTATTGATTTTTGAAAATGTTTCCCATGTTGGAAAAAGTTTATGGGATGAATTAATGATTAATCTTTTATTTTAACAAAAACAAATAATAAAGGTTGAGAAAATTATGAGATTGACACATCACCATTAATTGTCAAATCAACCACAATTAAATAAAGGTTTAATAAGTCAATTTTAATCTTGAAATCAGAATTATGAGAGGTACATTTGATTTTTCCGGTAAATTACATTTTATATATTTATAATAGATTATAATAAAAGAATTAATGATGAATAATATTTAGAATTTGTAGTCTTATCGAATAGTAAATATTAGGGTATCAAAGTAAGATTCATCCGTGACATATTCCATCATATTACCCCTACTTCAATTAAGTATACTTGTAGTGTATATTAATAAACCAATTTTAGAGTTCCCTTACCTTTTTGTTCAACTAAAACTTTACAAAAACATGGTAATCATATGTAGTACTTGAGTCGACATTCAAGGGTTTCCGATATTACTAAATGTATGATTTATTACATCTACTACACCATAATCGATAGTTAATTATAATGTTCATTATGGTTAAGAAGCAAAAGTGAAAAAGTCGTCCCTTTATTTTCAAGCTATTCAAGAGATCAAACTTAGTGAAGAAAATGTATTACTTTTCATTCCTCAAGAGGAAGTTTGTTTATTGTGTGCATTTTTTCTCCATCTATTAAAAATTATGGTGGTATCATTTCACTATTTTGTAGTGCAAAAGGTTCATATATCAAATTCTTTTTGGGACTTGTTTATCTTGGTGTTTGTTAGAGGTGAGGAGCTTTTATATCTGTGTGTTTTGTGGTTAATTTTTATTTTAGATGCACTTTAATCTAAAAGATAATCTTATAGGTAGATTTGCTTACCGGAGATCTAATTAATATAACGATGATGTATGGTGTGTTTATATGAGTGATTTTAATTATGTTTCTACTTCAAATTAGAGGATTTGAGGTGTTGACTCTTTTATTAGTAGGGAAAGTGCGTAGAGTTCGGCCTTTAATAATTATATCTCTTAGATAGATTTAATTTACCTCTTCCTCTCTAGTAGAAACTTCACATGGTTTAAACTAAATGGGGAGAGGCCATTAGATTTGATAACATTCTTGTGTTTGATGGTTGGTGAGATATATGGGGTATGCTTTGTTTAACAAGTGAATCCAAACCTAAGACAATGGGAGAGTATTGGGATAGAATAAACACATTTGTTTTTTTATAAACAATTTTGATTTTAAAATTGTTTATTTTGGATGATATAACTAAACAAAGATAAAGCAGCAAAATGATAAAAAAGAGATAATGCAGAGAAATATGTACTGTAAAAGATAAATAATTGAAAAATAAAAGAGGTATAGGATTGAAAGATTACACAAATATTTTTCTTTGTTTAGACCTAAATCACTTGTTTTACTCCAGTCTCGAAGAATTTTCCTTTGATATTTCCTCTAAAACAATCTTGAGCTTTTACACAAGATCACCTTAAATAAACTTACAAAATGAATTGATATTTTACATAGGATCAAACCAAAACATTTCTAAAACCATAGCTTTTACATAGGCTCTCAATAACCTTAAACAATCACAACTATTATACAAGATGAGCTCAATAACCTTCACGAAATCTTTTATAGGGTTAACTCAGAACCTTCTAATCTATAAGAAAGAGATCACAAGATAACTACACTCTTGAGTAAATAAATGATTATAATACAACACAATTGTTATATTTTTTCTCTTTTGGCAATAGGGTAATTCTATTGAAAATGAATTTCATAAAAAAAAAGAGAAGAAGTGTTTCTGCTAAATAAGGAGATGCCTTTGATTAGACATCGTATTTTTTCAAAGATTTTGCTTAAGCATATTAGAGGTAGTTCATTCTTTTTCCATACAAAGGAAGGATTTTAATGAGGTTCCAAATCTCTTTGAATATATGATTTTCATAGGTCGTAATAATGGAATGATATACTCCATTGAAGGATTCTTATCGTCCTATGGGGTAATTATACAATAGACCTTCCTTGCGTGATTCTTATCGCCTACAAGGTAATTATATGTTGATCATTCATTGAGGATCCTTTGCATCCTATAGAGTAATTATACGTTGGACCTTCATTGAAGGATACTTGCCGCCTAAGGGTGGGTGATTATATGTTGGACCTTCATTGAAAGATCATTCCATCTATTGGTGATTATATATCGACCTTCACTTAAGGATCCTCGTCCGCTCTACGGAGTAATTAAACACTAGAAATTCATTGAAGGGTCTTTTATGCTAAAGAATTCTCAAGGTTAGTGCTAGAGGGACTCTCCAAAATTAGGGCTTAAGGGAATCATCTCAAACCAACCCAATACAATATAAACCATAAAACAAATGGGTGAAATAAGACAAAATATAAGTATCATAAAAATAATATGCATGTAGTATGAAAGTTTTCATTAATAAGCCTGAAAGGCATGGTTATAAGCGAGGCAATCACTGAAAATTTGCCGACATTATCAAAGGATATGCATATACAAAGGGAGTTTCCTTAGCTCACTTAAAGGACACGCCCTAAGCTTCACTTGAGGGACTCACAAAATCTTTAAGATCACAATATGTTTGAGTTAAATCATTTCACCCTTGCCAAGGCCTTGTAGTTAAGGGATTGTGGACTGGGATAATTTATGGACCCGAAGAGGGATGGACCAACTAAGAAGCAACAAAAACCAAATATATAATGTCGCACGAGCACAATAAAAAGGGTAGGGTTAAGTAGTATGAGGACAACTGTCTAACCCACAGTTCAAGGGAGAAAGAATCTCCTATGTTTAACTTTTTTTCTGTTGATGGAATTAAGGAAACAACTCTCTAGCTTTTTATCCCAAATGTAGTATACGAAAGGGGGTCAAGAAATTCACCAAGAACACAAAGAAAAAAAAGTCTCACAATCCCTACATGAGCCAGCTCCCTACAATTCCATTTTCCCTAAGAACACAAAAATCCTTCAAGAGTAGGGTTATCACCCTTATTTTATTTTCAACAATAATACGATGTAAGTTATATTTCCTTTTGATAAATCTATCAAAGGTGTTATCCAAATCGTCAATTTATTTTCTAAAAGACTGGATTTTTCACATTTGATAAATTTTTCTGTTTTCATGAAAAAGAGAAGAATGAGAAGAAAAAAATTTTGAATTAAAATATTTTGAATTTCTCTAAGAAAATCTGTTTCTTTCAATAATTTTATTTGTTTTTAAAAAAAATATAAAATAGACTTAGAGAGAAGATTTTTTACTATGTCTGACAAATCATCTAACTTTTTATAAGTGTAAAATAACTTATTTAAAAATTTATTATTGGATTAAATAAATATTACTTTCTTTTTAGTCTCTCTTGAATTTTGACAACGGTTTTAGCTGACTTTGTCAACGTCTTTTTGTAAAAATTGTGGCCTAAAGAGAGAGAGACTAAAATTAAAACAGAAATATTTATAAGGATCAAAAACTTATTTAACCGTTTATTATTTATTTATTTGTTTGTGGATTTTGATGAGACATATGTGAGTTATTTTTCTTTTTCAAATTAATCTAAAAAGCCCATATCATTTTATCCTAAACAATGTAATTTCTCTTAATCTTTTGAGGTATTTTGCACCTTTTATATTTTCTTTGATCCTGCAAATATTATGACTTTGTGTTTCCTTTATTTCTACACTCAAAGCAAGTTCGAATGAGTCTAAATCATACGGTAAATAAACGACCTTTAAAGAATTTAGTCTAATTATAGAGAAGAAGCGGGTAGCAATCAAAATAGACAGGTCATTAGGTGTCCCTCAATTAATTGATTTTACAGTCTTAATTGACTTGTACTGTCTGAGGATCAGTTGAAGTGGGGTTCTATTTGATCCCACTGCTTTTAGCATGGAGTTTCCGGTTTTAATTATTTTTTGTTTTTACTGGAATTTTAATTAATATATATCTCCATGTCTTATTATGATTCAGCTACTATTAGCACGGATGGTCCTGCTATCATTTATTATTTTGTCTTAGTTGATATTTTCATTAACACCTCTCAATCTTTTAATAAAAATATCATAAATATTTTCTTAAGTTTATTATGCATTTAGTTTTAATACTTTATATATATATATATATATATATATATATATATATATATATATATATATATATATATATATATATATATATATATATATATATATATATATATATATATATATATATATATATATATATATATATATATATATATATATATATATATATATATATATATATATATCAGAATGATATATTTATACGAGAACATGAGAATGAATATACATATAGAATTTGAAAGAAATTTGAGATTAAAATATATTTTATATTTTAAAATTTAATTAATAATTTCTCATTTTCTTAATGACATATTTTAGTAAAATCATAATTTAATCTCAACCACTCCTTTTTAAATATGATAGTTCTTATTCATTTTCACATTCTCATATATATATATATATATATATATATATATATATATATATATATATATATATTAAACTCACATCACCACAAATAAAATTGTATAACATTGTTTTCACCATGATTCCAGTCAGTAAAACAAATTTGGGCCTATCATATCCTCCACAAAGTCGGCCCCACCTTTAGAGTTTGTACCACCATAAGCAAAGAACTCCTTAGATTGATCTAAATCAGGCATGCTCTTGTTCTGAGTCGGTCATCAAAAAGCAGAACATCTCGAATCTAGTTCAAGTATATACTAAAGCCTTTGAAACATTCACATGATCATTCGACATGTTGCTCAAGTTAATAGAACATCTTCATTCAACATGACTAAACTATGTTAGTTCTACCAAACATAACGCTAATACCAAAAATAGAGAATTAACAATCTTCCTCTTTGGCTTATTTTAGCTAAAATTACTCAGTACATCTATGTTTTTCCGTGAAACAAATGTCAACCTCTTATTAAAGGTTACTTGTGGGACCGACTACGATAGTCTCATAACTCTAAGTGTTTTAAGTGTGATTTTTTGTTGAAATGGGGTTTTGTGTTCAAAAGGTTGCAACGTAAATAAAAGCTAAACAAACAAAAAGAATTTGTAAGAGGAAGTTGTAAATTGCTTTAAGAATTAAATGTGGAAGTATTCATACTTTGTCAAGCTTTGAACTCGTTTCTCTCTTAGATGCAGGTACTTTAAGTGTTATGTTGTTAAATGTGAAAGAATGCAACCCCTTAAATAAATAGAAACATTTGCTTAAATAGGAAACCTAATTATATAACCGTGATTACTAGCCACATTGGGCTTTGGGAAAAAAGCATTCTAGAATTGCTCCATCTTTGTTGGCCTTACCGTTGATAATTGTTCCCACCATTGCTTATTGTTGTCCTTGATATCTACGATTTTTGACATCTTCTCGTCGAACATATCTTTGTTACGTCGAGCGATGTTGCTTGACTTAGTCGATGGTGATCATCCTCTTGTGTATGCGCCGTGTTCTTTTAGTCGAAGCCTCTAACATCTTGAAGGATATTTCCAAGTCGAAAATTACTTATCAACAAATTTCCCCAACGCCATGTTCGATATTCTATTGGAGGAGAACTTTGGCGTTTCTCCATATTTTCGATTGCACGCTTCCTTAGGATGACGTCATAAGTAATAATGATAACTTTTGTGCAGCATTTCCGTGTCACTTCAATCACTTTTCATGATGTCTCCTAGGTTTTAGGGTGGATTTTCACTCAACCAACTTTCCATCTTCTTTGGCTTCAAGCGTTAGATTTAGTGCCACCTTTTGGTGATTGGCAAGTTATAATCTTCTTTAGTAACCACTTTTTAGATTTCCGATTTTTTCCTTTCACTTTCATATTCTTTTTTCCCATTTTATCCTCTCTGCTTACAAAAAAAGCATTTTGTTTCCTGCATTTTCTACATAGCTTTTTCAACAATGATAACTTCGGTTCTTCCTCTTTTCCATTGGTGCCAATCCTATGCCTTTTCTCTTACTAACGAGGTTACTTTACTTGTTGCCTGACCAAACTCTACTAATGATCGCACCATTGACTCTTGGAAGAAACATATGTTATTCTATTTGTTGTATCTGGCGAACTTCATGTTTTCCATGTTCCGTATCCAACCCACAAGGACAAACCTAAAAAGGTTCAAGAATTCTTTCCTTGTTACACTCTTGCAAAACAACTTATATTCAATCAAGATTTCCCCCCTTGATATGAAACTTTTGGACACTTCTACTAGGCCTTTTTGTTCAACTCCCACTCTGAGAAACCTGTTAAATTGTCATGGCTTAACAAGGTCCAAGGCAAAAAAGGATCTTCTTGGATAGTGTGACACCCCAAATAATTCAATTGTTGAATAATTAGAATTTTAATTATTAATTTAATTAGAAGTTTAATTATTGGTATTTTTGAATTATTGGATTAATTAATTAATTAAATAAATGGATGTGTTGGGGGTGTGAAGTGGAATTGGGAGGTGTGTAGAGTAAAAGGCTCTAATTATTCTAATTATGTTATTTTTATTATTGGGGATAAATAAAGGAAAAAGGGAAAAAGTGAGAAGAAATATTGGAGGTTTTCATTCTACGTACTTTTGAGAAGAGAAGAGAAAAGAGGAAAAGTCAAGGCGTCGGAAGTTCGAAGAATCATGCGAGGTAAGGGTGATTTGGTCTGATTAATATGCCTTATAGGTTTTGATAATCAATAGAATGATTTGATCGTTAAGAATCTCGAATTAGGAATTCTAGGTTATACCTAATGATATGATCCGACGTAAAAACCTCAATTGGAATTGATATGAATGATTAATTTGTGTAGGATGATTGTAGGCTAATTAGAAAGTATAATTTTGTGTTAATTGGATGTGAAATGCATGAATTATTATTGTTCTAATGTATCGACACAAATGGTTATGCATTGATGCATGAGTTTATGCATCGATGCATCACTGCAACAAACATAACTTTTGAAAATCGTTTTGGTCATATCTTTGCGACCGTAATCCGATTTAGGAATAGTTGGTATCGCTGGAAAGCTTAGAGCATGTACTATCTATTAAAACAATTTTAAAACCAGTAACTGAATATTAAGGATTGATATGGCTTTCTCGGGAAGGGATCCGTTATGATCCATGATTGTTAAATCGTTGATGGTGTATACTTGGATGTTAATTCCGTGTGTTGTAATTAACGTTATATATTCATGATTATGTTGTTATCATGTGTTGTTGATGGTGTTGACTATGTATGGAATTATGTGGTGTTCATATTTCGTTAATTGAATGTGGCATGCTTTTGATGTGCATATATGCATTCGGTGGAGTTAATTCCATTGGGTGGAATTTGGCTCGTATTGCCAATAAGCGCCTGGTGATGATGGGTGGTGAGGCTGGATTCGTGTCCGGGTGATTGTAGACAAATCGATGTTGGTGACTTGGTTCACGTTTGGTACCACATGCATTGAGTCGCATTACATATGTAATTATAACATGTTAGGATGGTTTCGATGTTATAATTGCATTTATTGTTATCGATGATTGTGGATTATGTCGATGATGCTAATGAGGGTGGAATAATGTATTGATTGTTTTATTGTTTTAAAGAAACATATAATGCATTTAATTGATGAAATCTCACCCTTACTTTGATGATTTCAGTTAAAGTTAGCGCTTAGAGCTGGTGAGGATAGCCTTGGTATGCTATTTAGATTGTCTGCGTGTCGATGTCATGCTCAGTTGTAACAGCGGGAAGATTGTTTTGGAATCATCGAATTGACTTGTTTCTTTTGATTTATGTTTGGAATAATTATGAATTGAATTATTCCTTTTTTTAATGTTATTCCATTGTATGTAAAACATAATCGTTGGTTTGAATCATTTAATAAAGTTCTTGATAAAGAATGACTAATGTTATGATGTTTTATTATTTGAATTTTGAATTGTAATGCCCTTCGTTATGTTAAACTCGGTTTAAATACTAATTAGCGGAAATTAGAAGGGGTGTTACAAAAAGAGTCTAGCATCTTCGACGCCATCCAACTATCAAAAAATGCTCACAAGATCAACCCGTGTATGATCACTACGTCGATCTTTTTATGGGAGGGTTCGACCAAGACTTTCCCTCCTTATGGAATGCTAACCCATACTCTCTTCGTCGTGGATGCTATCACAAGTTTATCTCTTATGGGTGAGGGTTTGACCCTACTCTTTTGACATAACTCAAATTTCGCTTCGACATGCCCATCCTTTCATACTTCATTGAAGACCATATGTTATCAACATCAAAGATGTTTACTAAGAACACATTACTTTTCTCATTCTATGGCTCTCCTACTATCTTTATGCCCTTGTTGTTCAGATGGCTAAAGGTTTCATTCCTTTGGATATTAAACTTCATGCGGCAGAGATTTTGTTGAGTAAACTTCTAGCATACCTCTACCATACTCTAGGTGAAGCTTCTTCCAAGCTCAAGAATATCTCAAAATCCCAAGGGACCAGCCCTTTCAAGGCCATTTGATTCCCAACACTAGATAAATGCCACTTTTGAGCATCAACTAAATTCCCTTTGTCGGAGAAATTTGAAGCGACTTTATGGCATCGGATCGAAGGCTTAATATTATCACTCCTTACTCCTCATGAGCCCTCAAATAGGTACATTTTATGAAATACATTAACCTATTTGTATATACCTCTTCTTTGTCGAAGTCATGGCTCTGCTTCGAGGAGGACTCACTACAAGAAAATTGTGATTTAGCGCCGTATAACCTCGCTATGTCAAAACCGATGCTACAGGGTTTAGCGTCGGCCTAGCGATAGAGTTGGGAGGTCTCTCTAAAGGTCGAGAAGTTAATAAAAGTAGGGTCGGCCTTGTGTTGTTTACCATGTTAGTGTCGGCTTTCTTGAATGTTAAGGAAACGCTTTGGTCTACACTATTACATTATTAGCGTCAATGAGGCGACACTAATATGCGCCACATGTTAAAATCGATTGGGTTTCACTCAACAACAAAACCATTTCACATCAACGTATGGCGTCAATTTTTAACCGACGCTAATATATATATATATATATATATATATATATATATATATATCAATTTTAAAGTTATTCAGTATTTATTTTAATTGAAACCTATTTATTATCATCATACATTTATCACTTTGTAGAGTCATATCTAATTAATAAAAATTTTAAAAAGTATAATTAACATTTAATTATAAAAGTAGTCATGAACTATGAGATCCATAATTTAACCCTTTTGAAATATAATAAATAAATCTTCAAGTAAACCAATAAATTGCTTATATGAAATATAATAAACAAATCTTCAAGTAAACCAAGTAATACAATAATGATAACACAATTGTCTAATATATTTGAGATTGGACATAGGTGTATCAAAATAAATACAACAAATACATTTAATCTAAGTTGAGAAAATATTCTTGATAGGAGAAAACTCACCCATCCAACTTTGGTATGGGCAGGACCATGAAGGTCTTTGATAGTGAATTCTATGAATTATTCAAGAATAGACAAGCCTAAGATAAGAGATACACCAGTAATAAATAGGTTCCTCATTGAATTCATGTTGGTGAACTGCAAAAACGATAGGCCTACTGAAGCTGAAAAATAATAAGAGAAAAATAACAATTGTTATAAGACCATAGAATGATAAAAAGCTTATTGATGCTTAAGTAAATTCGAAGGTTTCGTTGTGCGCATAATTTTTAGCCGCTCAATTTTTATCCTTCCGCTGAATATTTTGTTGGCAACACTAAAACGATTTTAGGCCACAGTTTAAATATGTGGATATTATAATTAAAGAGAGCGCAAATTTTTACTGTGGTTAGAAGTATCTACACTTTTTGAACCGTTGTCTATGATGTAATGAAGCATTATTTTTAGAATTTATAAAGTGTACTATATACCAAACTTTTAAGCAATAACTTTAAATTTGCAGCTTATTCTTATTTTAAGCGCTTGATTTTATCAGCTTGGCAAGTGAAATATGGTCTAAAGTAAAAATGTTGTAGTCTACTTACCAACTAGACCAAACAAAACACATTACATAGCAGCAAATATAGGAATGGTATTGATGCAAATAAAGCTCCAAATTTACCCGAAGAAAGAAGCTCATTATGTTGAGTAAATTAATTTACATTAATTAACATGTCCCTATAGTTTGATCCTCACCTAAAATTGAGAATAATATCATAAAGCATTTGAAACTTGAATGTCTCTTTGACTTACGATTCGATTTGCTTCCTAAACTCTACATTCTCTGTCATGATACTAAAAGAATCAATATCTGTCACAAGAAAAAATTAAAACTATGAATGAGAATAAGTAGAAAAGCACATACATCGAAACTGTTGAACGAGTTAGTGTTTCAAAAAGATCATTCAGCAAAATTCCAATTCTCTGCCAACCAATACCACAACTCAATACATGTGCAGGATGTGGTATGGCACTCGCTAGGCGCGATGCTGCCTTTAATGCTCTAATTGATTGTCAAAACATCAAAGGTGATAAGCGTTTATTTAAAGATTAAACTGAAGAGCATCAAATGTTTATGTATTTGAAAATACCTCGATTAATGAGACTAAAACCGCAACCATCATTCCAAAAGAATGGCCAACATCAAATGTAGGAGCACCCGACCCAAGAGGATATGGAATCTTTATCCTGCAGCAACATGTTCAGGAAATCAACATCTTCTTTACTACATTGATACATAATAATAACATAAACATATTCAACAATCAACATGCTATTGGTACCAACCAAAGAGTAGAAGAAATGAGATTAGCCCTATATGTCCTGCAATTATGTTGCATTAAAGTTGGTCGATGTTTATATGCTCCACTCGCTTTCAATAGATGTGCATATGCCCATATAACTATGGTCAATTCGCTACAGTGCAACCTCAATAGCCTGATAGTATTGAAATATTTGGGTTTTGGTCAATACTTCAAAGCATCAAAGGCTAGTAAATTAAATCAAAATTAAATTTCTGATGAGAATAAAAATGTAGGTAGGTGAAAATTTATAACCCGACTATATATCCAAATTCATATTTAGAGAACCAATGGTTGATAAAACCATTTGCAGTACCATCTTGAACTATTGCTTCAATATGTTATTTTCCATTAAAAAGACCATAATAAGTGAACAAGCCACAATATCAAGCACCAAGATATCAAAAGCAGAAACTTCACCTATAAATAAGTAATAAAATGCTATAAGAAACAAAGAATTCATGATTAATAGGGAATGGATTGTATATTGTTAAGCCAAAAAGAGACACGTGCTAGAAAGATAGATTGGGATTAAGCCAAATTATTAACAAATACATTTGAGGTCAATTAGGTTGGTTACAAAAGATTTCATATTATCCATTATCAATCTTAATTAAATTTAAAAAATTTATTATATACTCTTATTATATTTATATGAGTACTCCTATAAACTATAAACTATAACAAAAACAATTTAATCTCTTTTCTTTCTAAATCTAACTTTATCTCTACGAAATATTTGACATGTAAACATTTTTTTAAAATCACCCAAAACATAACTATAACTAAAATTGTACCCAAAGCATAATTATCATGTTTTTATTTCACTTTTACAATTATTATTTTAACAAAATTCTATTTCTATTCTTTATAATTTATTTTAACAACCAAATGATATTGCTCACACAGAAACATGCATAATCAAATACTTCTCCGGTCTCTTCTCCCTATCAATATCTAATGGACATGCACAACACAGAGGTAAGTTCAATTACACTTACAATAGCCTTATAAAAGGCAGTTTGCAGAATTGTATTCTTAGTCCCAAGATTTGATTGTTCATTGGAAACAGCATTAACAACTCCATAATAAACTTGGCCATCATATTGATCAATGCAGACACATAACTCAAAATTAGCACAAGTTAGAGCCTTTTTTAATGCCAAAATAAACGCATCAAATAGCCGACGATCAGTGCCTATACCAGGACAAACCAGAAGAATCAAATCATGGAAAATAGTACCAAGCAAAACTTAAAATTAGAAAAATGAAAAATAAAACAAATGTCCTTGTAAAGAAGACACCAAAAAGTTAAAGTAAGTGAGTGCATAATAAGTGTTGGTCTATCTCTGGTTGGTTAGAAAGATATGTAGGAAGCTGCATACCTGCCTATTGTATGTGTGATAAATTGGCATCTTTGGAGCTGCCCTATCATAACATACAATATTGCTAAATAAATCTACCTTGAATACAATTCAATTCATATGCATGTAAACTTCTTACCTCAGTTTCAAAATTTGGAGAAATTTAGAGCAGGTGGCTTCACCTTTTATTCGAACTTTGTCATACATGAAAGTCTGATTTTGCTAGCAATTTTTGCCACTCACTGGTCCAAACATTGGGTGTGTGCAGAGTATGTCTAACTCCTATGGAATCACCTTAAACACAGAATACAAAAACCAGATCAATCATCCAAACGAAACAAGTAATCAAAACTGCTATGACTTTTTACTCTTAAAAGAAGGTTCCATGGATGCTTTTTAACCGAAAGAACATCAACAAAAAGTGAGTGGAATTGACCCAACAACCTCGGACAACGACGAAATAGATGTGCATAACAGAATGACATCCATGTCAGCCTCTAGTAAAGCTTGACGACGGGACAGAGATAAAATACATCTGAAGTTTGGAATGGTGTTGGAGAACTAAGATCATATTATGAGCAGCTACGGTTATACTGACCTGAAAACCAACATCGTCAAGGTATGGCACTAACACTAATTTAAAAGGAAAAAAATGAAAGCATCAGTAGTAAAAGGATAAAAGACTATATTTTAACTAAATTTTAAATTTTTTTTACTAAGAGCAAGTTCAAACATGTGGTCAATTTGTTAAAATGAATTGCTGAGCCCAAAAAAACTATCTCTTTATTAATTCAGATGTAGCAATATATACTACACTAGTTACAAAGTAACTGCTCCTAAATACTTGGTCCTCAATACTACTAACGTGCTAACAACTTTGACTTAGCAAATACTAACAGTGAAATAGGGAATTAAAAAAAACAGGACTGACTCAACATAAATTATAAATAAATAAATATGAACCTAACAAATTCTCCCCTAAACTCAACATATTTAAGTTGAATTTAAACACCAGTAGCGTCCAAGGTCTTCTCATTCTTCATGACTCTAAGATGTGCTCTTAGTCGTTCAAACACTTCAAGCCCACGGCCTTGGTCATAATGTCCCTATATCGCACCTTGGTACCACGATCTACCGACTCTACAATTCCATCTTGACCAAATCCCTAAGAAATGGAAACGAACATCGATATGCTTGCTTCGTCCATGTAGGTTTTTGGATAGTTTAATGGTAGAGTTGTTGTCACGAGTCACCGTGGTTGCTCCTAACCTCTCGGACTATCCCATCACCTCAAGAATCGTTTTAGCCATATACCTTTATGCACATGAAGCATCTGCAACAAATTGACCCGGTTGTTGATAAAGTCACGATCATTTGCTTCTTGGGCCCAGAGATCGCCTCCCACCAAAAGAACACATAGCCCGGTATCTTCCTATCATCCGTATCCGAAAGTCATGTAGTAATCCAATTCCCTATCCCTTCACGTGGTACTTTATTAGAACTCTATGTTCCTTTACATACCTTAGCACACGTTTTGCGACCATCATGTGTAGCCTCGTAGGTTTATCATATACCTTGAAGACACACCACAAACATGATGTCAAATCGGTCACAATGAGGAATAATAAACTTCCTATCACTATTTGTATTGTGTTTCATCCTGACACTCCATCTCCTTCAATACTTAGTTTTGTCCACGGCACAATAGGATTTCTCACGGATTCTTGTCCAAATTCCAAACTTGTCAAAGTTCATTCGTGTACTTCCTTTGTGAGATGAAAACCCTTGATCACTTTGGTTGACACACACCCAAAAATACATCATTTGACCTAAGTCGGTCATTTCAAACTTTGGTACATTGATGCCTTAAATTCTTTCACAAGTTTCTCACTGCTACTTGTGAGCATGATATTGTCCACATACGACTCACAAGGAGTACATCGTTCATGAGCATAGATGAACAAAGTATGTTCATATGGGCACTGGTAAACCTTCACTCAAGAAATAGTTTTCTATTTTGTTAAACCAAGCTCTTGGCGCTTGCTTGGCCGTATAGAGCTTTCTTGAGCTTATACACTTTATGCTCCTCTCCTTTAACTATGAAACCAGGAGGTTGCACAACAAATACTTCCTCGGAAAGCTCCCCGTGAAGGAAGGTGCTTTTCACATCAAGCTGATGAATTTCCCATCCATGGTGTCCAGCAAGAGCCAGTAGTGATCTAATCGTATCCCACTTGGCTACCGGCGCGAAGACTTCATTATAATCTATACCTTGTTTTTGAGCATAACCCTTCACCACAAGTCGGGCTTTATACTTGTCCACTTTGCCAAGCTCATTGAGTTTGGTTTTATAAACCCATTTCACTCCAATTGGACTAGCTTGTGATGGTAAGCAAACCAACTCCCATGTGTCATTTCTGTTAATTGCTTCCATTTCAGCCGCCATGGCTTTTCTCCACTTCTCCTCTTGTTTAGCTTCCTCATAACTGCTTGGATCAGCCCCATCGACGGATAGTGAAAACTGCTCACAGAAGTTTCCCATTTCATACTCATCATGCCATGCCGACCTCCTTCTGACTCTTGGCGGCCTCCTTCTGACTCTTGGCTGATTGCATGGAAGGCTTTCAGCATCAGCCTCCTCTTCCTCTTCTATTTCAATCTGTGTGCTTTCAGATGAGGTCAGTTCGTTGCCGTCAGCTGCTGCAATTACAGTGTTCTGGCCATGATTTTGGACAGATTCTGCTTCATCCTCAGATTCCCAGAATTCTTCTTCACTACCATCCCATCTCAGCTGAGTAGACTCGGCTAAACTCTCATTGTTGTCTTGCCATCCTTTGGACTCATCAAAAACAACATCCCTACTCACCATAATCTTCTTAGTTTGAAGATTATATAATCGGTACGCTTTAGATTCTGGTGACACACCTAGGAAAATACACTTAACACTTTTATCATCCAATTTCTTGCGTTGGATCGGCCCACATGAGCGTGCGTAGACATCAAAAACTTTGAGATGGTCCACGATGGTGGTGAACCACTCAAAGTTCTTGAGGAGTTTTTGGATTGATCGAGTTAGACATCATTCGAATGTAGGTGGCCCAAGCTCGACTTAGGCCACATTTTGCTAACGCAGCTTTCCTTCAACATACACTAACCATATTCATAATGGTCCGGTTTCTCCGTTCACTACCCGTTACATTTGTGGGTGAAAGCTTGGTTGCCTTTTGATACCAAACTTGTCGCAAAACTCTTTGAATTCTATAGACAGAAATTCGCCTACCCTATCAGTTCTTAAGTAAGCTATCTCAGTTCCTGACTCCTTCTCAATAAACACCTTGAATTTCTGAAACACCTCGAAGGCCTCAGATTTTGCTATAAGGAAATAAGTCCATAGTTTCCTGTTGTAGTCATCTATCATGGTAAAGTGATACTTCTTGCCTCCATTAGAGTCAGGTGTGATAGGACCGCACAAGTCTGCGTGAGTCAGCTGTAACCTCTCTGTAGCCTGCCACAAGCTCTTCTGTGTAAAAGGTTTTCTATGCTGCTTCCCCATAAGACATATTGAGCATACATCAGAGGCGCTGCTTCCTTTCAACTGCGGCAAGCCTTGAACTATTGATTTCTGATGGAGCTTTCTTAAGCTTTGGTAATTCGGATGCCCAAATCGTGCTAGGCTCGAGATTCTCCTTTTCGCTTTGACACCATCAAGCATTGCCCTTGCTCAGCTACTTCATTGCCTAAAGATATGGCTTGAAGCACAAACATCCTGTTTGCCTTCATCGACGTCTTAAACAACAAGCCTTTGGTCTCATGGAATACTTTGCAAGTTCCCTGTTTGATCAGAAATATTAGAGCCTTCTCCTGCATTTGCCCTATGCAGAATAAATTATTCTGTAGCCCTGGAACATAGTAGACATCTTGGATAACAACAACAGTACCATCAATTTTCACCTTTATGGTCCCTTTTCCAAGAACCTCAACTTCATGCCATTGCCTAACTTGACATTGCAATTAAAAGAATCATCAAGTTACGTAAACCAATCTTTTTGCCGTCATATGGTTGCTACCTGAGTCTAAGAACCACAAAGCATCATGTTTCTCATCGTTTTCCATAGCCATCAACAACATTTCTTCATTGAACTCACTTGTGAAATGTGCGATGGGACCACTCGGACACTCGTTCTGTAATGGCCTAATTTGGGCAATGAAAGCATTCAACATTTCCTTGCTTCTTGAAGCCGTGTCCTCTACCTCTTCCACGATAATTACTGCGACCTGCCTTCTTCCTCTACCATACTTAACTCCAACCCTTAGAGCACGATCAAATGTATTTGTTTTCCGACCAGCCATTGGTGCACCAAAGAGCTTTAACTCATCAACGATCGATTTATCCAAATCCTAGACTCTTCTATCGAACACACCACATAATTAAATTTGTCCGTCAGAGTCCTAAGTATTTTCTCAACAATCTTCACATCTTCAACCGTTTCTCCACAATTTCTCATGGAATTAGAAACAATCATGACTCTGCCAAAGTAGTCGTTAATTGTCTCTCCTTCCTTCATCTCCAACACCTCAAACTCTCTCCTTAAAGCCTGAAGTTGAGCTCTCTTAACCCTGGCACTGCCTTGGAATTTGGTTTTCATGGATTCCCAAAGTTCCTTGGCAGTTCCTTTCTTTGTAATCGTCTTAAGGACAGTTTTATCTATGCTACTAAATAGATAATTCTTAGCCTTAAAATCTTTTAGCCTCATTTCCTCCAAAGCTTTAGTTTGTTCTGCGATTGGTGTTGTTCCATGGCTGGTTCTCAAGCCCTCTTTCACTCTTGTCCAATACTCCTGGAGCGCAAGTTCTCCATCAAGAGACTCAGTGATCATAGTCTCCATCAAAGATCGGAATGCAAGCCTTTGCGAAATTTGCGTCACCCATTCTCAATTCTTTTGGAACACACTTACTCTCGTAATCGCCTCTCGGTTCTCTCTGTGTTTACCACCTAGAGATCCTCCTTGATTACTCTCTCTGTGTTTCCTTCCCATCACCACTAGATTCTTGTCGGTTTTTGGTATAACCGCTCGATAGCATTTGTTAAAATGAATTCTTGAGCCCAAAAACTATCTCTTTATTAATTCGGATGTAGCAATATATACTACACGGTTACAAAGTAGCGCTCCTAAATACTTGGTCCTCAATACTACTAACGTGCTAACAACTTTGACTTAGCAAATACACTAACAGTAAAATAGGGAATTAAAAAAAACAGGACTGACTCAACATAAATTATAAATAAATAAATATGAACCTAACACAATTTCCATGGCAGAGCAAAGTCAGAATTATCAAATTGCCTAAGGTATTGTAAGTAAATGTGAAAATTATCATACTATCTTCTTAACACTATGGAAATGAAAGTTTTAACATATCACCAACATCGCCACAAAATGGTGAAGCAAGTAAAAGCTTCTCTCACATGCTTTGTTCTTTTCCTTCTTGTCATAGCCACCTCCATGATATCAATAGTTCACTCAAAAACACGTGTGGTTCCTACCATTACGCAACAATAGAGGATCAAATTAAGATGTCAAAGGAAGACCTTCATGTTTCTATTGTCATTCTTCATACCTTTTATCTTTATGTCCCAATAGTTTCAAAATTTTAATTTCATGTGTCATTGTCATGTATATTTGATGATTTTTCATATTAAACAGGATCAAATTTTGAATTACATTGTCTTGTTATAAATTTAAATTATGTATATATATCGGAGGAAAAAACAAGTGATTTGGTGGAAACAAAGAGAACCAATTAGACTATGTATGATCTTTGTCAATGGAACTGAAATGAAAGAAAAATTATTCAACTATCATAAATAAATTCACACCTATTTTTAAATTGTTGTGTCGAAGTGCAACTCAGGATTGAGTTGGACTCAATATCTTTATCAATCGAACCTAAAATGAATGAGAGTGATAAGAGTATGAGTATGTCAATCGAACCGAGCGAGTATGGAATGATTATATTGTCAATCGAACACGGAAGGGAATAATATGAGTATATCAATCGAACACAAGTGATTTTCTTCTTTAAGCTCTTGATTTTCTTCTTTGAACTTTTGATGTCCTGCTTTGAACCTGAAATGATTTGTTTCAGAAACACGATGATGAAAAATAAATTAGGGCAATTTTGATGAATACTGACATACGGCTTTGATGATGAACTGATTTTGATGGTGAAGCAATTTTGATGAAAACGATGATATGAAGCCTTCGATTTGCGATGATTTAACCTTGATGTGATGATGTTTGTGACGATGGGCTTTAGCCAATTTGTGATGATTTTATTTATGTTGTTTATGTTATTAGTATTGTTTGATGTTGTCGTTTGATGTTGTTGTTTATGATTGTCGTATGGATTAGTGGCGTATTAACTTGTGCGACTTCGTGGTGAGGAACGTTTATGTGTTGTTGTGGTTTATGTCAATGAGGTTATGGAGATAAAGTGTAGATTATACACATTAGAATAATGATTAAAGTAAGTGGATTTTGATATGTGTTGAGTTGCACTTATTTATCTATACCCCTTATAATTCGAAACTATATATATATATATATATATATATATATATATATATATATATATATATATATATATATATATATCATGCCTTTAATTATATGTTTTGGAGTATCTCACCCTTTACTTGTTTCG
This sequence comes from Vicia sativa, assembly GCA_021764765.1. Taxonomy (NCBI): domain Eukaryota; kingdom Viridiplantae; phylum Streptophyta; class Magnoliopsida; order Fabales; family Fabaceae; genus Vicia; species Vicia sativa. The sequence continues at coordinate 99,543,401 of CM038795.1, read as the reverse complement.
TCGTTACCTTTATATTGGTAGCGTAGGTTATGAAGAGGAGTTAATATTGCTTTTAGTCAGTCGGTGTCGCTCGTCGTAGCACTCGGAAATAATTATGTTGTCTTGTTGTTGTTCTTTTGGTTGTTTTTCCTTTTGTAAATAAGAATCATACTTTATGAAAATATGATTGTCTAAGGAAGTTTAATAAAGAAGATGTTTTGATTTTTATGAATCACTTTATGTTTTCCGACGATGCTATGTATCCGAGATTTATACTTTAAAGTAAATAGTTTAAAGTGAGTTGTTTTTTGAAGGTGTGATGCCTCAGTATTGAATTTATAAAATTTTAAATTACTCTGATTTTTGCATATTAAACATTGGGTAATATTGGGGTGTTACAGCAACACCAACAAAGAAACTACCACTAACATTATTCTTGTTCAGGAAAATGTCGAGAAGTAGGTTCTTTTTGGTGCAAATTTGGAGCTTCTTGCCTTTGTTGCCCCACAACTTCGAGTCCTCCAGGACACTGGTTCCAACATTCTTTAAGCCAAGAACAAATTCTGGTAATGAAGTAGAAAAACCTAGATAAGACTTTACGGAGGCTTCAGAAACTCCACCAAATGTCTTCTAGCTCTCATCTTCCGTATTCCACAAGTGTCCCTGTTGTTACTACCGAAGCTAATCTAACCCTAAGCTTCAACAACTAAAAATATACTTGCTTACCGATGACTTTCTATCTGTTATGGAGGCGATTGGAGATTGATGTTTTCGGTAAGTTTGATGAAATTTCTCGATGCGCGCCATTCGAGATTTGGCGATTATTTTCTCATCTTGGAAGCCTTCTTTCGTCAAACTATTAATGAAAGATTTTAGTGTAACCAAACCGATAGTCAACACAGATCCAACACTGATGAGATGAAAGCTAAATGGAATATGAGTAAAACATGTGAGGAGAAGCTAACTTCATTCGAGGATAACAATCGAGCGCGCAAGGACAAATTTCTCGCCTATTACCATTAACTTTCTTCTTTGAGGACTCAAATATCTAAGCTACATGATGTGAGTGCAACTTCATTATTTGATGTTGTGCATGATGTCAAAACTCGGAAAGCTAATATTTCAGTATGGTGGACGATATCCTTATGTCTTGTGGCACCCCTTTGCATTAGAGGTCTTAGGAATCATTTAAAATAACTTTAAAATTGATCCCAATCATATAAAATCAATTTTTGCACAAAAACAATACTTATGTGTCGACCTGAAATTTCTATGAGTCGACATATAAATTCTTCATTTTTGCATTTTATTAAAATCTTCAGGATGTGCCGACACATGTACTACAATATCAAAGCCTTTATAATTTCTGATTTAAAACACGGGCACATGTGTTGACACATACGATTTTCAGGTTGACACATGTGTTGACTGATTTTCAAGTTGACATATGTCGATACATAATTTTTAGTAAACACATACTATTTTGTGGGTCATTTTTCATTATTGTTTCTTTCTAAGTACCCTCTTTTACCTAAAAGAGTCAAACTATAAATATATCATTCATGCATCATTTCAACATGATGATACCATAAAATTAGCTTACATTTCCTCTTCTTCTAATCTATGCATACTATGTTTGAAAGTTCATCCATGTGAAAAATCCGGGTGGTTGAAATCCTTCAAGAAACCTTATAGTGTTTGAAATCTTTTAAAGGAAGTAACAAATATTGGGTGATAGAATCGGTGATCTTGTGTTGATAGCGTGTAATCAGTTTACTCGGTGAAAAGATCCCTTGGGGTGGTTGAAATCCTTTGAAGAAATCTTGAGGTGTTTGAAATACTTTCAAGGAAGTAGCTTAAGCGGGGAATAGGTTGCAACTATCGGTCTTGGTCTTGTAGAAGATCAAAAGAAGAGAAGGTTGTATCAACATCAAATGGTTATGATTTGTAATGTTGCTGAACACTTCTCTTGTAATATTACTTTGCAAAGTAAGAAAAAATCCTAATTCCATATTTCGAATTGGGGGGGGGGGGGGGAGATGTACCCACATGCGAGGATTAAAGTGGGGAACTTCCTTAGCAAATCCTTGTGCCACTCTCTATTATCTTTTTACTCACTTTTGTTTACATTACGTAATTTGTCAAATAACATTGTTAAATTCGTTGACTCTTAAAAAAATTTCTTCAATTATTTTGTTTAAAGTTATGTATTGATTAGCTTATAATCACTTTGATTATATGTGGTTTTCATATCAACACAACTTAAAAGAAAAATTCTAAAAAGTTGAATGCACACCAAGTGTTTGACAAATTTCTATGTTCTATCTCTTTACCTTTGGTTATTAAAGTTTAAAGTGATTTGTTGATTAAATTATTATAATTTTGATTATAAGTACTTTTTTATATCAAGGTTAAAGAAAATTCTAAATAATTGATTGTGCGTCACATGCTCAATAAAGTGTCAAATTATGTTTTAATATGATTTCATTGGAAATAAGAAAGCGTTGTGTTGAATGTTAAGCGCTTAATCGAGACATTATTAGATTGATTGATTTTATCATTATGTTAATTACATATGGCTCGTGCATATCTAAGTTTCAAATGACTAGGTTTGTTTAGACTACTATATTAATCTAGGCCAAATACCTCCTACTAAACATTGTTTTCAAAGAAGTTTTAAATAACCTTTTGAAAGGTAATTTTATGGTATCTATTCACCCAACCTCTAGATTTGGTCGAGTCTAACAAGTAATATCAAAGATCTGCTAATTTCGCTTGAAACTCTTATTAGATAATGGCTACGGACCTAAAAGAGATTTTAAAACAGCCCCAATTTTTTTGTGGAAGAAAACTATAATTATTGAAAAGCTTATATTCACATTTATGTTAATTTTCATATTCAAGGAAGTACTATGGAATTATGATGATAAGAAAAATTCATCAAATCTTATTAATTGTTTGAGCGCACTTGGTAAGCCTATTTCTAATGCAATTGTGCATAACAAAGTTTTAAGATGTCTTATTAAATATGAGAGATTGGTTTTGGAGCGGCTTCAACGTTTTTGTCTTGCGACATTGATATGTTGCCCTTTAAATTTCTGAGTGTTAAAGTTGGGGCCAGTCCATGAAGGTTGCCTTGTGGAAGGATTTGATCAATTTTTTAAGAGAAGGTTTGAGGTTTTGAAAGGTAGACTCCTTACTTTTGTGGGTCGTGTAGTGTTGATAAATTTGGTTTTGAATGTCATCCATATCTATTCTTTATCTTTCTACAAAGCGTCAAATAAAGTGTTAAATGAGACTAAAAATTCAAAGTAATTTTTTAAAGAGGTTGTGAAAATAGAAGGAAAATACATTGAGTGACTTTGAAAACAATTGTAAGCCCCGATAATATGGTGGTCTCGGTGTTAAAGATGTGGAGGTTTTGAATATGAAATTATTGAATAAGTGAAAATGGAGAATTTTCAAGGAGAACATGCAGTTTGGTAATTTTCTGAGGAGAAGATATGGTAAAATCACAAACAAAGTGAAAAATGGCGACAAAGTGTGTTACAAAGCAAGGATTCCATATGGTGGCGGGACCTTGTCGTGTTTCTGCATTTTGTTGTTATCATCTTGTGGTTAGTAGAAGGTGCGTATTGTCATTCATCAAAAATGTAGTTATCATGTCATCACACAATGTCCAACCCTTCATAGCCAACCAAGATTTAACCTACCTAATTAGATTTCGAGGTACAAGATTAAGTTATGAAGAGTGCGTGAACCGACTTTCAGAATGATGACATGATATTTAAATTTGATGAATGACAATCTGGACCAACGAACTTGCAGGAAAACAATGCGAGCCGTCAGTATGTCGTCTACAGACCAGAGACAAGTCCTGCATTATGGAACCCATTTAACGTATGGGGTCAAGATCCCCATTAAATTCAATTGTTTCATACTTTTCTTTTCTTTTTTGTAAATGTTGGTTCAATAATTAATGAAGTACTTTTTATTTTTAATTGTTTTACTTTTATAATATAAATAAATTAATATTCATTATAATATAAAAATAAATATTAATTTTTATAGTACTTACTATTAAATTTATAATTATATTATTATTATTTAATAATTATATTAAAATTATATTAATTATTTATTAAAATAATTTAATATACTTAAATAATAATAAGATTTACTAAATTATTTATTTGATAAAAAGAAATATATATTAAATATATAAATAATTATATAAATATATATATATATATATATATATATATATATATATATATATATATATATATATATATATATATATATACACATATATAATTTCTTTGTATTTAATTAAAAAAAAATAAAATGAAACACATGATCCAAATGAATATTGGTTAGATATTTTAAAGAAACATTATTTACAGGTTCACTTTTTTTTTTTGAATTAATGATAGAATGGGAATTATAGGAAAAAGTGGTATAATAGGATATATGTTATAAGTTTTCCAAATTTAAAAACAAATAATTCGTCGAGTACTCAAGTTTTCTTTCTGCATACGTTAAGAACACTATAATGCATACAAAAGTTTGAGAATGATAAAGGAATTCATTATCAAAGAATTTGTATCGTTATGATTTTAATTAATTTAATAAATTGATTATCAAATAATTTATATTTAATGTAATTTTATTTGTTATGATATATATATATATATATATATATATATATATATATATATATATATATATATTAAAATAAATTTATTATTAATTTTTAATTAAGAGTTTCTTGTATTTTGAAATTGGGAAAGGAGTTAATTATGTTTTGAATAAATAGCATGTAACGACTATATTCATACACTAGTGATAAAATTGAAAATTACTAATTTGAATCTAAATATATTATTATCAATGTTTTGACAACAAATAAAAAACTGGATTAAAGGATATTTAGTTTTATATATTTATAATTTTCCTTAAAAAATATTTATACAATTTTTTACTATTCTAAAAAATGAACTGCCTCTTATTGTGTTGACCTTAGTTTGAAATAATCTTTTATAAGTAATACCAACTTTGCTTTTGTATTGACATTTGCAAGTATAATGCCAGGAAATCGTCCAAGTTCAACATGCACGTCACTTTAGCAAACATTATCAATCTTAAGATTTTTTGTGAGTTAACCATCATTCTTTACTAGATCGCGATTAATAATATATGTTTTTGTTTTTTTATTTAATTTTTATATACAGTTTAAATAATTAATATATAATATTAATAATAATTTATAATATATTAAATAATATATATATATATATATATATATATATATATATATATATATATATATATATATATATATATATATATATATATATATATATAATATATATATATATATATATATATATATATATATATATATATATATATATATTATATTAAATAATTATATATATTAATATATTAAAAATAAATATTTATTTTAAAATAAATTTATTATTAATTATGAACATAAAAGTAAAATGTCAATGTACCGAAAAGATGGTGCTATCTTTACGCCACAAGGGAAGATATTATCTCTATTCCTATAATTATACAACATGTGCATGTGTGTTGTGTTTCAGAAAGAAAAAATAATACTAATTAAATATTAAAAAAAACAAAACCATATTTTATACCGTATAAGTGTCATTTTTTTAGTGTACAAATATCAATCCTCTACTGAAAAATAGAAAATGTCTATTTGGCAGAAAATGTCGATTTCGAATAAATTAAAAATAAATACAAAAACACTGTTTAATCATCCAATATTACTATCTGCCTTTATATTTAGCCTGTCAATAGTTTGTGTAAGAGTAATAACGACTCTATATCAATACCCCAAGTATCACTTTTATTGATAAAACATTAAATTTGTTTTAAAAACTAAATTTGTTTCATTGGTATGTTGGGTTTTTTACTCTTATGTAAGCCTATTTCTGGTTTTTGTTGAATTATGTTCTCCCACTTTTTTTTGCTTTTCATTTAATATAGTGATCTTAAAAAAAATAAAGTTGCTAAAATTTACTGTTGTTTAAAATTAAAAAAAAATTATAATAATATTCTTGTTTAATTTTAAAAAGCCCTGTAGAGTTTCTCCTCCATACAATGAAGTAGCTATTTTCTAAAAAATGTCATTTTCTGCTTAAAACCAAGGAGACAAAAACAGCACTGCTTCATTTCAGACCATTCAATCTTTAGTAGTTTTAAAGATAAGATTGATTAGTACATACTAGCTACCATCTCAACTATCATGTAAAGGTTCCGTGTTGATTCCTACTTCTTTCCACTATATATAGACCACTCTTTCTTACTATTTTCTCATCCTTCACTACCAAATATCACATTTCAATTGATCTTCACTTGAGTGTACAATGGTTTCAAAAAATGCAGTCCTCGTCCTTGGTCTATTGGCCATGGTTGTTCTCATTTCCTCTGAGGTGTCAGCTAGAGACTTAGCTGAGACTACCCCTACTACCGAAGAGGGTGAGTTAGCTATACATTTTTTTCTTAATTTGAGACTAAAAGATATATTTTCAGAGCACAATATATGAACACACGTTGTATTTGCAGTAAATGACGCCAAATATGGTCACTATGGTGGTGGTGGTCATGGCCATGGCCATGGGCACAGTGGTCACTATGGTGGTGGTGGTGGACATGGAGTTGTATCCGACAATGGTAACTGATTATATCACATTCTTAATATGTATTATCTATGTTGCCAATATATGTATATAAACACATGATTTTATTCGCAGAGGTTGTTGAAAAGTCTAATGAAGTAAACGATGCTAAATATGGTCACTATGGAGGTGGTGGTAGTCACTACGGTGGTGGTAGTCACTACGGAGGTGGTCATGGCCATGGGCACGGTGGTCACTATGGTGGTGGTGGTGGTCATGGTGTATCTGACAATGGTAACTAATTATATCAAATTCGTAATACTAACAAATTTTATGAATAATAATGTTATAAAAGAGTTATATTATAGATACACATCATTCTTGCCAATATATGTATATAAACAGTACATGGTTGTATTTGCAGAGGTTGTTGAAAAGTCAAATGAAGTAAATGATGCCAAATATGGACACTATGGAGGTCATGGTAGTCACTATGGTGGTGGTGGTAGTCACTACGGAGGTGGTGGTAGTCACTATGGTGGTGGTGGTCACTATGGAGGTGGACACTATGGTGGTGGTGGTGGACATGGTGGACATGGTGCTTCTGACAATGGAAACTGATTATACCATGCATGATGCACACTCAAAGTAATAAATTTCATGAATGAGTAATGTTTGGTGTTAAATAAAAGAGGTATAGATAGTCTAAAATCTCTTGTGGTTATGTATTATCTTTGTATATGTGGTGACAAGTTTGATTTCAAGTGAAAGTGATGAATGTGTTATCATTTGTAATATATATCAAAAATCATGTTGTTTCTCCTTTGTCTCCTTTTAAGTTTATATATCCGTACTACTGAAATTTGTCTATGAAAATTGGTCGATTAATTGACAGAACAAGTCATGTATAATTCATAATTATAAAATGTTTTAGTAATGAAAAGGAACGTATAAGTCCTAAATATAATCAAAAAAAATGAACATAAAGAAAAAAAAACTTTAGAATAACTCTTAAAGGGAACATTAACTTCAAAAAAAAAAAAATTTGATGAAATAAATTCTTGAAACAAATTATGGGAGGTATCAAAATTCTTTAAGAAAATTTAACCAATTTATTATTTTTTTATAAAAATTATTAAATTATAAATATTAACAATTTATTTACATTAATATATAAATATAAATAAATACTTTGGCAAAAGATTGAACTTTACACCAAAGTTTATTTCAATTTAATTTATAAATTATTTTTATTTTCAGATATATCAATAAAATAAATTATATTAAATTTATTAAAATTAAACTACACATATTTTATTTTTTTCATATATTTTGGTAAAAAAGCGTTAAAATAATTTTAGTTGTCATATTCATATGACATATTAATATCACTCAATAAAATTAATGAAAAATAAATTTGACTGTTAATTATTAGATCAATATACTACAAGAATTTTTGGTGTTAAGAAATTTAAGAGTGAGTATAACCAGAACTTACATTATTTTTCACATAATAATAAAACAAAAGACTATCAACACTTTAATATTAATGCTCTTGTTTTATTTTGAGAACTTTTACTTTTTAATGCTTGTTTTATTTTTGAGAACTTTTTACTTCTTGAGAGCCTATTTGAAATATTTTTTGTTTTTAGTTTTTAAAAATTAAAAAATAAAATTAAAATACAATTTAACTATTTCAATTTTTTACTTTTAAAAATTGAAAAATGAAGAAAAGTTTGCAAAATAATATATTCAAACAAATTTTTAATTTTTAAAAACCAAAATAGATTTTTTTTTAAAAGCCTTTCATGCCCTAGTTTCAAAATTGCTTCTTATTAGTGGTTACCCTTGTGTATTTATTTCAACTTTAAAAACTCTTAAAGTGATATTTAAATTTTTTTTGCAGATGATTTTTTTATTACGAATTTATAGTTTATAGTTTATTTATCATATGCTATTTCAAAAAGCATTTTTTTTATAATTTATAGTTTATTATTTTTTATTTCCTTTTTATCTTTTCTATTTTAATAAAAAATCACTTTATTTTCTATAATTTATTTTAATTTAAAATAATTATATATTAATTTTTTTATGTTATTTTAAATTTATAAATTAGTTGAATCGTTAATTTTATCAAATATTTCAATTATTTTATCAATTATAAGTTATCACAATTAACTACTTTAAACTAACTTATTAGCAAGTGGTATTTTATGAAACAGACCTATGAATCCATATTGTCATGTGATTCATCATAGATAAGTAATTTGTAAATGTCTCAAAATAGAAAATTAAGTTGGTGTATTTTTAGAGATTAATTTCTAGTAAAGAAAAAATGAATAAGTCTTCTACAAGTGGTTTTAGTGTTTCTTGCATATGTCATCAATTCAAAGACTCGGTAAACAGAATCATGATAGAATCAAATGAAGATTGTTACAAAATTGGATTCGAAATACTAAGTAGTTGTGAAGGTGGTTCGACTCAAGATCATAATCTTAGATAATTTTGCACTCTAGTGAATTGTGTGCAGTTGAAGAAAAAGTAAGTTTTGTATATTTTGTTTTAATTATCGTAAAATTTAATATTAATTTATGTGGTAAAAAATAGTAGTAATTAAAATAAATAATTTTTAGTAATAATAATTCATACATAAATAATATATAATAAGGTAAAAAAACGAAATTTTATTTGTTGGATCAAGCGAGAGAGTAGTTCTCTAATTTACTATATTTAAAATAACAACATATAGATGTCTAAGAATTCACCAAAGATATGATTTGTTCAAAATAATTTCACTGTCTCGAATCATGTGTAAATTTATGTTATATATATATATATATATATATATATATATATATATATATATATATATATATATATATATATATATATATATATATATATATATATATATATATATATATATATATATATATATATATATATATATATTAAATTATAAATTAATTAACATATCAAATATTAAAATTAATTGCATAATAAATTGTTGTGTTTTAAAAATATTTATGATATTTTTATTAAAAGATTGAGATGTGTTAATTGAAATTTCAAAGAAGACAAAATAATAAATGATAGCAGGACCCTCCGTGCTAAAAGTAGTTGGATCATAATAAGTCATGGCGATATATTAATTAAAATTCCACTAAAAACCAAAAATAATTGAAACGAGGAGACTCCATGCTAAAAGCAGTGGGATCATATAGAAACCCACTTCAATTAATCTTCACTATAAGTCAATTATGACTGTAAAAACAATTAATTGAGGAACACCTAATGACCTGTCTATTTTGATTTCTACTCGCTTCTTCTCTATAATTAGAATGTATTATTGAATGGTCCTTTATTCACCGTATGATTTAGAGTCATTCGAACTGTAATTCGAACTTGCTTTGAGTGTAGAAATAAAAGGAACATCAAGTCATAATATTTGCAGGATCAAAAATATAAAAGGTACAACATACTTATAAAAACATTAAGAGAGAAATTACATTGTTTTATTATATAAATGACATGGGTTTTTCAGATGAATCTGAAAAAGAGGAAAAACCTCACATATGTCTCATCAAAATCCATAAAGAAAACAAGATAAATAATCTATTTTTTGAATTTACTTAAAATACGTCATTTCACATTTGTAAAAAGATAGATAGTTCATCAAACAAAGTAAAAAATCTTATTTTTGTCTCTAAGTCTACTATTTCTTCTCTTGGAAAAGGAAAAAATAACACGTTGGAAGAATTAGATTTTCTTAGAAAAATTCAAGTATTTTAATTTAAAATTCTTTTTCTTATTCTTCTCTTTCTTGTTAAAACTGACAAACTTATCAAATGTGAAAAAATCAACCTTTAAAAAAAATAGATGACATGTATAATGTCTAAAATTAGCATACCTTTATACTTAGTAAAAATTATAATAGAATCACTGCTAAAGTGCTCTAAGCCAGCTCTTCTAACATAAAATATTGTCTAAAGTAAACTTAAATCAATACTTTTAATATAAAGTGTTATCTAAAATGCACTTAAGCCAGCACTACAAATAGAAAACGATGCCTAAAGTGCACCTAATCCAGTACTTCTAACAAAAAGTACTAACTAAAGTGCACTTAAATTAGTGCTTTTAACATTATGCGCTTCCTAAAGTGCACTTAAGCCACTCCTTTGTACATGAAGCGCTGTCTAAAGTGAAATTAAGCTAGCACTTTTAGTTTGAAGCGTTGTGTAAAGTTCACTTAAGCCAACAATTTTATATTTAAAAAAGCGCTACCTATATCTATAACAACTAGAATAACACGCTTTAAAGCAACACTAAGGTAAAAAAAAAAGCGTTGTCTAAAATCTTTTTTGGCATAGCTAGAACCCATAACTTTCCCCAAATCATATTATTTTGTCATGTCGTATTTAATCGATGTGTCATCTTTTAAAATTATTTTTAATTCTCATTCTCTCATGTCATTTTGATTATCTATTTTCTTCATAACTCAACCCATTCATTCATAATTAATTCATCATAAATTCTAATTAACCTCTCTATATAATTAGCAATATATGTCATGCACTATATGAAATATGACCTTAGATAGTGCATTTTTTATCTTAGACAACATTGTCTATTCTAGAGCTGCATCGTAAGTATATATAACACTAGTTTTTGATAAAAGTGTTGCATAAGGTATCATTGAGCAATAGTTTTTTAAAAGCATTGGCTTAAGTGCTATTAGACAACACTTTCTTATAAAAGCTCGCTTGGTATCATTAGACAACACTTCTATAATACAAATCTACGGAAAATCCATTTTGCCCTCTGCTACAAATGTTACACCTATTGAAAACAAGGTTATATTGAGTCTAAAATTACTTTTTGTAACCAATTTACGAATTTGTCCTATTTGAACAACTACTTTTCGCTTTCTCCTTTATTGTTTGTTTGACTTCCATTCAAAAAATTACCTTGATATGAAACCAAATATTTTATTTGAACTAATTTCACATTTTTGAAAAAGCAAACGTCTTATCCTCCAACCTAGCTGCTGCATCTATACTATGCTTTTATCTCTCTCTTCATTTATCTCTCTCTCTCTCTCTCTCTCTCTCTCTCTCTCTATATTCTTCCGCTCGAACTCTAAATAACCATTAATCTTAATTTTCTCACTTTCATCTCTTGCAAACAAAAATAACATGAATAAAGCGAAATCAAGAGGAGAAACAAATATAGGCGTTTAAGTTTGGATCTGCCTTTCTTTCAATTTCTGATGCAATTTTGCGATGGTAGATCATCAGTGGCGACAATGCATTTCCGATTAAGCGAGTTTGGTGGTGTCAGATTGAAATGGTTGATGTGTGGTTTTTAGTTTTACGCAAATTTCACTATGATTCTTATTCCAATTTTAAGGTTTTCAATTTCTATCAATGGGGCAAAACCCTGAGGTGATAACATATTTTTCATTGTATGTTCTTTTGCACAAGTTCCTATCACATTGGGCCTTCATGCAAGTTAGGAGCTTAGTAATAAAGAACCGAAGAAGTTTATGAGCCTGATGAGCTTTAATTTTGTATTGGTTTTCTGCATTCTCAACACTATATTTATCGATTTGGTAATTTGGATGCTAACTGTTTAAATATTTTCTATTTTAGCATCCTAAAATGGACTTCTCATGCGAAAATTTATATTAGAATGGTGCTATGTAATGAAGAAATATGATGAGCATATCTATTTGGAAATCTTGGTACAAACAACTACTACTCAAGTGATGTTTACATGTGGGATGGAAAGAAAGGTAGGAATAAGCACCTATCGATACATTTACTGAGTTCAATGAAGACATTTTATATAGAGGAGTCAAAAATATAAATTAGAAAGTCCTAACAATTAAGTCCTTATATGGTCCTTTTTTAGGCCCCTTACTAAAAAATTTTTGGGCCCTATTTTTTAAACCCCTCATATTTTGGTGTTTTATGGGGCCCTAAGTAAAGAGCCAAATTATAATTTGTTAGAAACTACATCGTTTGAAAATTAATTTTATTTTGAAAATTAAAAATATTTTTAAAAAATTAAAAACTCACTTTATTTTTTAGAAAATTAAAATAATAGATTATTCCAAAATATGGAAAGTCGACTTTTCATAAAAAATTGATTTTTGTGGAAAAAAGAATAATAGTTTTGCCGAAAATATAAAAGGTGCATTTTTGAAAATAAGAAAAGTCGATTTTTTTATAATAAAATTTTAGAGTTTTGGAAAAAACAAAACTTTTGTCGAAAATAAAAAAGTCGACTTTTTAAAAACAAACATTTTTTAAAAAAATATAAAAATATATATAAATCGATTTTTCAAAAACAACGATTTTCGAAAATATCGTCGATTTCGAGAAAAACTGATTTTATCAAAAAAATTTGATTTTTGTTGAAAATTTAAAATCGACTTAAAAAAGCGATTTTTCAAAATATAAAAATCGATTTTCGGAAAAACAACCGATTTTTATCGAAAAATAAAAATTCGACTTTTTAAAAACAAACCGATTTTTAGTCGAAAATTTAAAAAGTCGATATATCCAAGAAAAATTTTGATTTTTTTCGAAAAAATTTGTTTTTATGTCGAAAATTTAAAATCTACTTTTCTGGAAAAACAACCGATTTTTTAAAATTTAAAAAGTCAACTTTTCCGAAAAAGACCGATTTTTTTATCGAAAATATAAAAAGTTAATCTTTTTTGGTAAAATGCCGATTTTTTTTCGAAAATACAAAAAATAGATTTTTCTGATAAAAAAACCGACTTTTTTTTAAAAATATAAATAGTTGATTTTTTGGCTGAAATAAAAAAAGTCGATTTTTTTGAAAAAAACCGACTTTTTGTCGAAAATATAAAAAGTCAGGTTTTTCATAAAAAAATTAATTATTTTTGTCAAAAATACAAAAAGTTGATTTTCGGGAAAAACCGATTTTATGGCAAAAAGAAAAAAATATCGATTTGTAAACAAATTGATTTTTTGTCGAAAATATAAAAAATCGATTTTTTTCAGAAAAAAATCAATTTGTTGAAAATACAATTAATCGACTTTCTGAAAAAAGTGTTTTTTTATCGAAAATATAAAAATGTCTATTATTACGAAGAAAAAAAGTTTGAAATAAAAAAAGTTGATTTTTTTCAAAAATAAAAAGTTAATTTTAAATTTTTTTTAAAAATTTAAAAAAATTTTTTTTTAGGGCCTTAAGTTTTATTTAAAATTTAAGGGTTTTTACTTTAGAGGTCCTATTTATTTTGGGGTTCATTTATTTTTTAAAGTTTAGACCCTTTATATTTTAATGGCCTTAAAAATTAAGCCATGCCCCTTTAAATTGACAGCTCTAATTTTATCTGAGGGTATTTAATGTTTGATGTTGTTCTAGTAAGTGCCTCACTAGATATTTTCGCAAGGATGAACCAGATAGTTAATTCTCCAAATTAATTCGAGCTATCTAGAAGAAGTTGCAGCAGATTGAAAACAAAACATGCAGCTTCATAGGGTTTACAATAGGTTATGTGTACATTGATGGATGGTAAATTATCATCTCATCATTACAATAATGCATGCCATCTTTTGGATTCCTAGCATTAGCACAATTTGGTGGAAGCAGTTTTGAATTCTCATTTTATCTGTTGTATGACATTCATGTCATGTCTGATAATTTTTAAGAGTTTGGTTGTGTTCTCATGTTCTTTATGTAGCTCAAGTGTCTCGTTTGGTTATCGTACTTTTTAGATTTTGTTTCTTTATGTAGCTCAAGAGTTTTGTTCTGTTTCTTTTTAGATTTTATTTGTTTTTCAAGCCTACAAAAAAAAAGTGGTTCTATTGACAAAGATTGTGGCATCTGGAAAGACCAGGGAGATTGGGGAGGAAGATATGGGAGAAAGAAGAAGCCTTTAACATTTGTATAGTTTAACTTCTTTAAAGAGTACATTTTATATTTATCTATTGATAGAAATTCTTATAACGACGTCGATTTTACAATGGAGAGGTTCTAGCTGTCAAAGGAATCTACAAATCTTTGAGTGTTGGCCAATTTGTGGGCTCCACTAAATGAAATATTGGTCTTAATTGCTTCAACAGGCCTTGTGCATTATATGTTATTAAAGCACCACGAATCAAAATCTAATGAAAATGAGATACAGTAAGTCGCTTCAAATTGATTTCTTTTGAAAGTGATTTTGTTTTATTAAGTTTGGTTATGTTAAGCTATGATATAAAGGTCTTATGATGCAACTCATTTGAAATAAACTAATAATAATGTTATTCTAGTCATCAGGTAATTATTGTGCTTGCGAATGGGATAATCACCCTTTGTCACGTGTCATGGAATCTCTTTTGGTAATATTTAGTATTTATCTTGGTTTCATTTAAACTTAAATCTTCTAAATATTCTTTCTCTATTCTCTACGTATTTTACAATTTATATCGATAGATCTGTTATGCCTTTTGAACAACCATGCTAGGGTTTGTCTTTTATGATTGTTTGAAAGAGGATGATAGTCGAGTTATAAAGTTGTGATTGTCAATACCATAAACTCGGTAAAGAAATTTCGTGATGTGATTTGTTAAAGTAATTCATATTCGAACTTACGTTGTCGGAAGTTACGATGTTCAAGCGAAACTTCGATATATGGTCAAGAAGAATTTAATTTCGAAGATAATTAGTATCTGCATCTTAGAGATAACCTAGGTGTGAAGTTATAGTATTTAGAGATAACTTAGATGTGAGGTTATCTCCTTTTAGAAACCTACATGGCATCCTTGCACTTGCTAGTTTGTGTATAAATAGGTGTTTCTATGCTTTAATAAAATCAATAAAATTCCTTTTACCAATCGATTTGCAACCATCTTTATCATTTACTATTTCTCTCTTCTTCCTCCACTTTCATCACCTTGCACCAACAATTGGTATCTAGAGCTCTTGGTTGTTCTTGAAATTCACGGAAACACAAGTGATTGTGTGTTGTGTTTGAACAAGATCATATTGATTTTGTGGGTTTTGGGAAACACCGAGTGAGAACTAAGATTTGTTAGAAATTTTCGCAAGGTTTAAGATATGAGAAGCGATGGTTTGAACACTAAACTTCCCGTTTTTAATGATAAAAATTGGAACATATGGATGATCTGATTCGAGTTACATTTGGTGCTCAAGATGTTCTTGAAAGTATAAGTGGTTATGCTTGATGGATAGATGCTCTTGAAAAGCAAGAAAGAGGTATGAGAAGAAGGATCGAAAGCTCTATTCTATATCCATCAGTTTGTGGATGAAGCGTGTTTGAGAAGATTGCGATTCAATGACGTTGAAAGAGACATGGGATATATCTTGATAAGATGTTACGGTGGTGACACATTAGTAAAGAAGGTGAAGCTTAGTCCTACGAAAGCAATATAAGAATCTCAACATGAAGAACAGTGAAAAAGTTTACGAGTACATTTCGAATGATTCGATCACTAATAAAATAAACTTGTGGAGAAATATTTTCTAAACAAGTAATCATAGAGAAAGTTAACGGGTCGCTTACTCCTCGGTTTGACTACATTTGTTTCTATTGAATATTCTAAAGATATGGAAACTATGATAATAGAAGAGTTGCAAATCAGTCTAGAAGCACAAGAGTTGCGTTTGGTAGAGAACTTTGAGAGAAAGTTGAGCAAGCTAAAGGTTTATTGTCAAGAACCCGGAAGATGAATAGGCGTGGTGATAGATTCTAAAAGTCGAAACCTTAACCCGATGAAAAGAAATATCATAAGGAAAGGAGATATGACGAAAAAAAGTTCAATATTACTGTTGTAAGCAGTATGGCCATTTTCCGAGATTGTAGAAACAAAGGAAGGAAATCGGAAGAAGTAATATAGCGGAAGAGACTCGATGATGAACTGTGCTATTGATGGCTTAGATTACGATTGTAAGATAAGAAGATTGGTGGTATATGGAAATGGGTGTTCAAATCACTTGTTGGAACAAACAATGGTGATAGACTTTGACTCTAGAAGAAGAACAAAGATCGAGATGTGAGATGATAAGTACCTTAATGAGAAGGTATGGAAATGTCGATTCAAGGTGAAGAATGGGAAAAACATTCGATCAAAGATGTTGGTATATTCTTGGAATTAAAAGAAATCCCGATGAGTGTAGGTCACTTCATTGAGAAAGGTTTCTCAATTGTAATGAAGGACAACCTCTTGAAGTTATATGATTCCCATCAAAGTTGATTATAAAGTCACGAGGAAACAGAACATTCAGTGAATGTTAATCAATTAAGCAGTGTAGTGCGGATGGCGTTGAAGATGATAGTAAGTTATGGCACAAGAGGTTGGGACATTTTACCTATAAGCTTAGGCTATCAAAGTTCAAAGAAGATTGTACATGGTATTTCAAAGATTGTGAAGCCCAGAAGTAAGAGATATGCATGAAAGGCAAGCAACCTAGATTGCCATTTACATCGAAGTAGCCCAGGCAAGCATGCTTTGGGAGTAGTACATTTTGATGTGTGGACCATTCTTTACCTTAGTTGGAGGAAACAAGAATTTAATTTCCTTGTGGATGAGTTCACAAAGGATGACAAGGTAAGACCATTAAAGTTCAAAATAATCTTTCTTGAGTTTTAAGTTCAAAATGGTGAGAGCGGGTGGTTAGGAAATGAAAGATTACGAGCGTATGGTGGGTGAGTATAACTACGAGTTCGAAGTTACATGAGGAGAATGGAATAGAACATGAAGTTCTTGCTCCATACTCCTCAGTGATGGTCTTCTTTGAGAGAAAGCAAGGCACCTGATATGTCCAGTATTGAAAGAAAACTTCTCATATATTGGGAGAAAGGCGTGCCACATACATGATTACGAACAAGTGTCGACAAAGCTAAAGCGAAATTGTTCCCAAATAAGAAGGGTGGAGATAAGCAAAGTGTTGAATGAAAAAATTTTATTCGTATGTTGTAACACGTCTGAAGCAAAACCCTAGTTGATGATAAGCAACTTAAATATTTTGGTGGGGTACCATAAATGCAGTGCATATAAGCTGTTTCGAAAAAACAAGTTGAAATCAGCGAGCGTTGTTGTAAAAATTGAAAAGTGGGATTGGACCGGTCTTAACGGTTCGGTGTAATCACACTAGAATTAGTTACGAAGATCCTTGTCATTGAAATAAAATAAAAGTCGGAAGATGAATCGATCCGAAGACTCAAAGATGAGTGAATCTCGGGAGATTTGATAGTGGAATCGATTCATCACATTTTAATGTGAATCCAGAATGGTGAATGACTCCGGAAGGGGAAAATACAAAACACTTGAGGAAACTCGAGAAGGTGGTAATTCTAAAAGTAGTTTTGGACAACCGGACGGCATTCCATATTGGAAGTTTTAGAACAAGTTGAACCGAAGAATTAGACAATACCGAAGAACCTTGATTTTAACATAAGAGAAGTAGACTCGAGAAGGAAAACTTGTTTAGTGTGCCATGTTATTAGATTCACACGGTTGGTATTGAAGCTCACAAGAAGTATGGCCACTGCCGCCAAAAGAACCCAGGCTATAAAGGTATGGAACAAAGCAAAGTTGACAAAACTTCGGAAAAAAGCCATCAACGTCGGATTGGTTTCAAGGTAAAATTTAGCGAATGGATCAATTGGCAAACACAAAAAGGCTAGTGGCTAGAGGTTTCTTAAGCACGGACTGGAATTACTTGAGGTGTTTGCTCCGGGCATGAAACAATCCAGTTGGTGATTGCTTTGGTGAAAATAGAAGTTATTTGATACATCTGGATGGTCGAAATTCTCGTGGTCCACATAAGAACTATGTGTTCTGACCTCCTGGATTTGAAAAAGAATAGGAAGGCATGGTATACAAGTTACATAAATCCTTATGGTTTAAGCGTGAGCTTGGAATAAAATTGATTCCGGCAAATTCGAAGTTTCCGGATGTGAGATGGAGTATGGCGTGTATGTGCAGCATTACGTTTCAATGATTAAGTGTGTTCGTTGGCACCGCGTGTTACTGCTTAAGTTGTCAAAATATAGTCAAGTTCCAAGTTGCGATGAATGAGTTTGAGATTGATCTAGGAAATATAATGTATTTATAGGAATGAAGATTAGTACTCAAGAAATATCATTCTACATCGTTGATATGAACATTTTACAAGAGATTTAACGAGTTATTTTGTTGTGACATTTAAAACGGACATAAGTGGATTACGATTATGGTGATTTTGTGGATTTTTTGACCAAGCAATTGGTTGGTCTCTTGGAGCCGTGCAATACTCAAACCTAACATTTCTATTAATTTTGAATAGTCGTTATGTTTTCAATAATCCGAAATAATCCCATTATCAAACTATTTTGAGTTATTATTTATATAAAGGGAACAAAATATGGAGGCTATTTCCCTCACGAAAAAAGGCAATTAAATTAGTAGTTATTAGATTCTAAGTGGTGTCAGAATAGGATTGTGGAAAATACCTCCATTTACTTCGAGTTTACGGTCTTATTCTTGGGTTCAAAATTGTTTTGTCATCAACATGGTTTCTCAGTATATTGTAAGGCGTTGTGGCGCATGTCAGTTGTTTACCCGATCTGGAGTTTGAAGATGTGATTGAAAACCTCAGTGGAAATTAATTGACAACACGCAATCAATCTTGTCAAATCTAGTGTTGCATGGAAAAACAAGCATATTGAGGCAGTATGTTTTCTCAAGTCAATGCGAAAATGTTAAGTTCTACACAACACCCAACGAACTTGACATATGTTTGACAAAAACAATTCAGACCGGTTCTTCGTTTGAAAATAAATTGGTGTTGTTAGTTCAAATATCAATTACGGGATAGTGAAGGCGATTCATGTTCAGAAACAGGTCGGTGAGCTTACGATTTTCCAACAACTTAAAATTTTGATTTGTCGAAGAATTGAACCACGGAGATAATTAGTCTCGCATCTTAGAATAACTTAGGTGTGAGTTATAGTATTTAGAGATAACAACGTAAGGTTATTTCCTTTTTAGAATCCTTTGACATCCTTGCACTTGTTAGTTTTGTGTATAAATAAGGTATTCTATGCTTCAATAAAATTAATAAAATTCCTTTGACCAATCGTTGCAACCATCTTTATCATTATTATTTCTCTCTTCTTCTCGACTTCTTCACCTTACATAACCTCTTGGATCTTAGACATCAAAAAGCAATTTTTTTACGAGAGACTATGGTTTTGTTTCAAAATATCAAGAAAACTTGCACCATCAAGTTTGATTCCAACCATTCTCGAGCAATTCGGACATCAATTCTTGTTCTGAGGTATTAAAGGGTAGGTGGGTCCATAACCATGGCCAAAGCACTCTGAATCGATCCATGCATGAACTCAATTTTCATACTTTTGTGTTGATCGTAATTTTCATTCTATTGTGCTTTAATTTAAACTAACATCACTAATGTGTTCTGAGGTTTATTAAAACATGTTTGATCCATCGTTTAAGGTTTGGTGCCTAAATCAAAAAACACCATTGTTAGGGCAAGCGAGTTATTAAGTTTGAAACCATAATTTGTTTCGGATGAAATAACCCCACCATCGTAATGGGTCAAAATAATCGATCGGGCTTTTGGTTTGCATTAATTGATCGAGTTTGCGGGTTTTAGGCTTGGGCGATCGGAGAAGAGCAAGAGCCCTAGTTTCATGAGGACTCCGGCATTGATTCTTTGATCGCATCGTGGCTTCTTTCACTTTTAATTGTCTAGCGTAAAAACATGGGGCCCATGTTTGACTTGTTTGAAAAATGAAAAGAAACACGAGGAACATATAAGATCGATGGTTGTAATTCTATAACGCCCAGATCGTGGCTCGGATAAGGTAGCGTTGGTTTGAAAACCACAGGGGACCGAGTTCGATCTGGCGCCCCATTCTTATTCTCACTTTTCCAACTTTCCACTACTTTCTTATTATTTTTCTTATTTTCTTAATTAACTAATTAATTAACAAATAATTAGTTATTTAGATTAATTAATTAAAATAATTAGTTTAATTAGGATTAATTTTCAATTAACTTTATTTTTATTTTCTTAATTAATTTAGTTTAGGTTAATAAATTAAATTTTTCTTTTATTAATTAAAAACAATTAGAATTAGGATTCGATTCACCGTTTTACACAATGATTAGGTTAACTTAATTGGGGTTAATTAACCTCAATCTTTTTCTCATGACTTTTGCCAAACTTCTCGACTTTATTTCTTTTATTACGATTATTTGTTTGGCGTAATATTATAAGCGCTTCAATGATATATAATTTTCACGCCGCATTTCTTTTATCATTATGTATACGCTCGTGGATGTAATAGATAATTAGGACATTTACTTTCCGCACCTCAATTATGTAAGCGCTCCAAAGCCACGTAATAGCTTAGGACTTTACTTTCCGCACCTTTATTTCATGTACATATATACTTGCTTAGATGTATGGCTAATAGGATTGTATAACAAGATCTAAAATGAATCGTAGAATAACCTTAATTCAAGATAAATATCTGAATCAAACACACTCTATCACACTTACCTCCTTAGGGTATCCTCTCTTGTTGCCTTCGGATAAAAATGGTCATGTCCCTCGAACATAGGGGTACCATTAGCAAAGTCCTTTGTTAAATCATCACAAATCATATCCTCGATGTTGCCTATGAATATGATCTTCCTCGGTTGTTGTCTCTGAATAAGTGATGATCGTCCCAGTTGCTAAAGGTATCCTTACAATGTTGTCTTTAATGACCATACGATGACCAGCTCGTCCTTTACATCTAATAATAAAGTTACCTACCAACTAATGAGTGCGGATGCTTATCGTAAGAAGAAGGAAAATAACAAACGACCCTTCTACGGGTAGGTAATAAGACTTTATTGCTTGCTCCAATAAAAAAAATACTTTTCACACACACTTATTTTCAAAATACTTTCAAACAAAAACTTTGTATACATTCCAACAAGAATCATTACCAAGTTAAACATTTTCAAACAAATATTTTTGAACACTTCATATACATTCTTGAGGACTGATACAAGAATCATTACAATTAAAGAAATACTTTTCAAATAATTTCAAATCACACAAACATAAAAAACAACTTTTCAAAATTGAGCTAAGCAATTAAGGCCAGTAGATAACTACGGGATGGAAAGGGTGCTTATTACTTTCCTTTTCATAAATACCTCGTGCCGAAATTGATAAAAGGTGTTTCCTATTCTTTCAACCTTTCCTTTATTGGATAAAAAATTGATGGTGACTTGCTAACACATAACATTTGTGATAAAGCGCAAAACAAACAAGTTGGTTCTCCCAGGTGTTACACCCCCTCTTCATCTTATCCATTCTTTTTTTCTTTTGTCCTAGATCGGAAATGATCAATTGGTGGCATAAACTTTATGTTTGAAAAAGCCCCAAAAGATTGCTTAAGTTTTATTTTTGGTTCAACTTTGATGTTGTCGTGTAGTCGCTATGATTTTTAATCGAGCTTCTTACAAGTCTTCACTAACTTTGTCAATTGAAATTCTCAACCATCTTTGATCAAGTGTTGAGATCTTTATTTAAAATGGATGATATACTTGACAAAAATCAATTGAAACTTGTCGTTTAGTCTCTATGATTTTAATCAGCTTCATACAAGTCTTTATCGTAAGCTTGAGATGGTCATCTTGCTAACAACTAATTACTAACGATTAACTTTATTTTATGTTTTACTTCTCGCCTTTATTTTCGCTTTATCTTTATGCCCTTTATGCATTTTATTTTTAGCATTTACATTTCATTTCATTTTCATTTGCTCATTTGAGCACTTTATTTTCTTGTCACTTTGAATTTGCTCATTGAGCTTCATTTTCCTTTTAAAACACTTAATAATCCACTTAAACACTAAAAAAACTTTTTATATGTTCTGGACTTTGTTACTACCTATGCTCGGAGTTTGACCTTGGACTTAGGATTAGGACCTCACATCGGCTCGGAGACTCTTTGATCTTATAGTTATTATGTTTGTGCAGGTTATTTTACGTGCTTGTGAGTTATTTTACATGTAACGAGGTTATATATGATATCTGCCCTTTTTTTTTTAAGACATGAATTTTATACGAGACATTGGTATTTTGTCAGATTAATGACATGTGTAATCAAAAGGAAGGAATTGTCTATTGGATTTTGATGTCAGTACTAGTTTCCTACCCATTAGATCTTTCTTTACCCTTACCTTTTACTTTTTGTACATAGGTTATCCTCTATCTCATTGAACCTTCTTTTTTCAAAGGATTAACTTTTCAACCAGCTTTCATAAAACTTGGACTTAGCATTTTAGAACTTCTTTTCTCAATAAATCCTCAATCAACTTGACATCTTTTCTTAAGACTAAAAGCCAATTAACCTCATTCAAATTTTTGATCCTTTTGTGGCTTTTCCTAAAAAAACATTTTTCAAAGATAAGACTCTTGTCAATTATTTGGAGTGATGGAGACCACTTTACTTACAGTGTAGTGAAGAGAGATGTTTCCCTCGTCTCTCTTCACTACATTCTCCTACTTGGGTGGGATGCTTGTTGATGAAAATCTAGCTTGAATCCTCGTTTTGGTGAACAAAAGCATTTCATTTCTCATACTTGTGGGTAATAGGCATGTTCACCACTCGGATCTGACGTTGATGTCTATTCTTCTTAAAATCGACCAACACAAAAATTTTGGTCTTTTTTAGAACTACGGGTTTTGATTTCAACATTGCACATTGTAGGCATGTAGGCTTAGAACTCATTGGAAGTTCTATCAAATAAAAATTGTAAAAAATACTTATTTTCTCACCTTAACATCTCATTTGTACAAACTCTTTTTAGCACATGTACAAATTTTCAAAAGGGTTCTGCGAATCTAGTAGATGCTTATGGTGCCTAATATTTTCCCTTGCATAATTAACCCCATATCTTTATCTCATTTTCTTGTAGGATTTTATTCTTTTTCCTAGTCCTTTGGATAAATAAAAGTGTGGCGACTTCATTGTTATTTTTATGAGTTGAGTCAATTTGATGACTTACACTCGATGTTTTTACCGCTATAGATAGTGCCGACAATTTTAATGTGTATAGTTAATGTTTTTATTTAATGAGGTTAATTCACTTGATGTAGTTAGTTATTGTTTGTTAAAGTGTTTTTCATGAAATTATCTCTTGAGCATAAGTGATTGATATTACTAAACTCTTTTAAATACAAGTATTAGTCTAAGAGATTAAACTAGTGATATGTCATGCTTTGTTGGCATGATTCAATGGTTGGATATATATATATGAGAATGTTGAATGGTTTTGCTTCTCTTTGATTTAATGTAATTGTGTCTGATTGGGAGAAGCCGACTTAGCTTTTTGCGTTTTATTGCAAATGTTGCGGTTGCGAGTGCATGTGACTTTTTATCTATAAGAAAGGTGAAAAGAACGAAAAAGACCTTTGATTAATTTTGAGTTTGGGGGTAAGTTATGAAAAGGGAAGGTGTTAGCACCCTTTTCACCCGTAGTTATCTGGGATGTTAATTCTAGCTCACTTTAAAACTTGCTTTGTGTGTGTGTGTGATTTGTTTGAAAGTATTTTGATTAAACTTTGTAATGATTCTTGTATCGGTCCTCAAGAATCGAGCAAGTGTTTGAAAATATTTGTTTGAAAATGTGATGTATAAAGGTGGTTTTGAAATGTTAGTGTGAGCATCAATTAAGAGTTATTACCACTCGAGGTTGTTCATTATTCTTTCCTTCTCCATTAGGGATAGTTTATCCATATCATTAGTTGATAGGTAACCCCATCCATTGGATTTAAAGGGAAAGCGTGGCCGTCGTGTGGTCATTGAAGACAACATGTAAGGATACCTTAGCAATTGTATCGAAGAGACTATCATCCATTTATTCGTGAGCAACAATCAAGGGACAAGATCATGTATTTGTAGGCAAAATCGAGGGGACATCGAGGGTTTATGTAGGGACTTTGTTAATGGTATCCCTACGTTAGAGGACATGACCATGTTTATAAGGCAACAAGAGAGGATACCCTAAAGGTGCAAGTGTGCAATAGTGATTCAATTCATTATTTATCTTGAATTAGGATTATCTAAGTTAATTTTAGTCTTACCATACAAATCCTAGTTACTACACAATTCAATATAGTTATATAGGGTGCAGAAAGTAATGTGCAAGAAATAAAACCCTAATTACTATTACAAGGCTTTGGGGAAGATATATAATAAGAAAAAACTCTGCGGAAAAAATATAAAATACGGAGAGTAAAGTCCTAAGCTATTACATCATGTGAGCAGTTATATTATTTTTTTAAAATGCGGGAAATTAAATCTAGCTATTACAAAATAACCGAGCGACCTATACATCGTTTCTAGAATTTAAAACAAAATAAAATAGAAAAATAATAATGGAAAAATATTTACACAAATGACAAAATATCCTAATACTTTAGGTATTTTTAATTTTTTTTTGTGATTTTTATGATTTATTTTAATAAGAAAGAAATACGTTTACATTAATTAGAAATTAATTAAGAAAATAATATTAACTAATTAAAAATAAAAACAATTTTTATGTCAACAATTAAATAAATGTTTAATTAACCTAAAACTAAAAATTAAACATTTTTTATGATTTTTTACAATAGTTAAAATAAATTTGAAAGGAAATTAAAATAAAAAGAGGAAATTAAAAAGGAAAATAGAAAAGAAAAGAATCAAGTGCTTAAAATAAGGAATGGGGGGGCTGGAAGTGTTGAACTCGTGACCTCAAGGTCACAGGTACAAAAGTATACCACTTAGCCATGCACCAATGGTGTTTATATGTTGACTTTGAAAAGATATATGTGAAACCTACAAGAATCCTGAAAAATAAGAAATTTTTTGCAAAAGGCGGGATAGAACCGTGACACGAGACGAAAGCCTTACAGCACGCTTCCACCATGGTGTGGTGATACATTTATTACTTTCATAAATATATATTTGAAATTCATTTTGGAAATTCCAATTAAAACCAAGCAGCCAAAGGTGGACCCCAAATTTGAATGGGCGATCGTTTCGCCACGCCATGGTTAAGCGTTCAAAGGATCGGAAAGCGTCGGGCCTAGCTCAGTCATCTTCTCCGATGAGTTGATTTTCAACCTACAAAATAGCAAAAATAAAGGCAAAGGACCATACCCCACAATTAGAGGGCTGCTAATCAAATTGGTGGTCGCCATTGGGCTAAAATGTCCGTGTCGTGTAGTTCAAGCTCAACAATTTTAAACCCTAACGATGGTAGAACTCAATTTACGCACAAAAGCTTGCAAATGATGATTCTAAATAAATATTGACATCAACAAACACACACACACACAACACACTTTGCATACTATATATATATATATATATATATATATATATATATATATATATATATGCTTAGAATCAATTAATATGCATAAACGAAAAATTTAAATTCAAAAGTTTGGCAAATCGGTGCAATTGGGAGGAGGTGTTACGGGCGTGGAATGGCTTGGAAAATGATTGGGATGGACTCGGAACCTCGGAGAGTGATGGAGTAATTGGAGCAGGTTGAGAATGGATGGAGAATATGGTTTGCAATTTGACCTAAGCTTTGGACATTTTGAGAATTCTTTAGGAGTTCTCTTAAGGCATCATTCGTGTCCTTGGAGGTGATCATGCTCTTGTATTTATAAGGAGTGAATTAGATTAACATTTGTGGAAGAAATCTCTTGCATTCATGAAGAAAATATTTGATTTGGAAATCAAATAAAAAAACTTCTCATTTAGAATCTCGCTTGAGGTTGACCACAGTGAGGAATGATAATCTACTTTGTTTTCCAGTTAACATACATCAATATGTCAACAACATCATCAATGGTAGGAAATTTTCAATCGAATCATGAGAACTCATTTGTTTTAAGGTTGAGTAACTAAGTATCGACCTTTTATGACAAGAGGAATCCGAACAATACTTGAAATGCATGCATGGTTGTTTGCTTCGAATTCTACTAGAAAACTTTTACCTCTTATTTCAACGTCATTAACTTAGATCCAGAAGGATCTAGAATAGTACATCTCATGTCTTTGAAATGTAATAAATAGTTCTTTCCATCATTTTCCCCATATTTAAAAGACTTTGATTTATTTCTAGTACAAATAAAACATCTGAAAATATATTTGACACGGGGAGTTTCAATGACACACCTTTTCCTTTGACATCAACATGTTCTCCCGATAGTAACTTTAGTGTAGAAAATTATCAAGTTCCTTAAAATGCCAACATTGTGAGTCGTTGATTAGTGAAACCATTATCTATAGCCGTGTTCTTTGCTCTTATTGGTGAATGGCAAGAAGCCATGAATCATTGCTCTCGTGTTGGTAATGTTCAACAATTTGGGCTTGTTGTCCTGCTAGTTTACTTTGTTTTTGCAAAATTTCTCCACATGACCATGGTAATTGCGGGCTCACATTAAACTCTCTTTGTACCAACAATACTTTCTAAATGGTATCCTTTTTGCAATATTGACAAAGTGGAAACTTCTTTTTCGACTCTCTCCTTTTTTGAATTCCTCCTTTTCCTTTTCCTTTCTCTCACCAAAATACTTTTCTCAAAAGCTGTTATAGCTTTGGTTTTGCTTTTGGTATTGTACAAAGCACCTTGACATTTTCTTCCATCCTTAAAGATCTTCTTTGCTCATTAGCTTGTAAAGCATTAACAAGCTACAAAGTGTGATTTGAGAAAAGTCCTTAGTTTCTTGAGGATATTTTTGCTGAGCCTCTCTAGAAGACACACAATTTTTCCAACTCTTTGATCATTGAGTTCCTCTCCCAATAATATTTTGTGAAATAACCTTGAAATTACCAGGAAAATTCTATATGATTTTGGTTTCTTTCATTTTAGTGCTTCAAACTCTCTTCTCAAGTTCACACTTGCATCTTCTTCTTTCCTCCTTGGAAATCCTTCTTGACTTGTCCTATTCTTTGTGGAAAATGGTAAACAAGCGTTGGTCCTCCCAAAGCCCTAAAAACTAAGGGTTACTACATGAAGATCGACAGGTTTATCTTAAGACATGTGCTAAGAGTTTGAAGATACACTTGCTTTGTCGAAATATTTACTACTAAAGCAGTTTCTGAATAGGGGAAAAATATAAGGTTTCCACACTATGATCATTGTTGGTGACCGTGACCAACGAAGGTGTTCGTAAAATAGGAATCAATAAACTAATTGACTAGTAACTCGTGTTGGCAAAAAGTGTTTAGTTGTTTATGAAAGCGAAAATAACGTAAAGGGATTGCTTTCAGTAAATAGAAAGCAAGTAAAGTATTCGAAAAGTCAATTGAAAGTAAAGAATTTGCATTGAAATTTAAATGGTGATTCACGTACATGAACACTTCTTCACTCTTTGCTTGCTACGCTCCAATTGAGTTTGACAAGTGATTTTAGTACAAGTGAACACCACGAAAATCTACTCAAGCGTCTTATTTATAGTGATTACAATGTAACTACCTATACACATGATCTAATGACACGTATCTTGGCCTAAAAATAACTTCTTCTCGACTTTCGCCCCTATTTGTCGGCAATTAAAACTCAATGCTAATAGCTTCTTTGTTGATTTCGATATTCAAATCTTAAACACAGCTCGCCTCAGCCTTCTGGCAAGACTAAATCATCGAGAACAATATTCGATATTTGTTACCGACTTTTCTCCTTTTGTTGACAAAGCCGACTTGACATTTGGCTTGATATTCTCATTGATCATTAAATTCTTTAGTTCGACAAAGCCAAATCTCAAACAACTGTGGGTTTCCTAAAAACCCTTATTTAGAAGATTACCCTTAGCTATGGGTACATCTTCATTTATCCTACGTCTTGAATACCTTAAGATTTTCCTAGGTAACAGTCTCAAGCTTTTTGCAATCTCGAGATTCAAGATCTTGATAAATATATTATCATGTAGTCTTTGCATGTATTATGGCAAGTCTCTTCCTTCTTTAGACAACTTCCTCATTGTGATTTTTTATTTGAACTCTTGTTTGATTATTTGGAAGAGGTGGTGGATTGCTTTCATTTCCTGACATCCCATAAGCTTTGAGCTCTCATTAAGCTTTCATTTTGCGGTCCAAGTAAATGATAGTTTTCTCCTACAAACATAGTAGGTGGAGATAAAGAACGTATTGGAAAGCCATTTATGGTGTTTAAAGGTTTTATGAATTTTTCTTGTTGATATTTTTTCACAGACTGTTAAGATCAATGAAGCTCTGATACCATGTAAGAAAAATAGAAGGGATGGAAAGTGGTGTAGAAGAGAGGATAGAAACCACACAATAATAAAGATGATTTTAGAGATATATAATTCAAAACAACACTATTATAAATAGTAGATATCATTAGTTGTGATCTATTTTTCTATCTTAACAAGCAAGAATCTAATTATTATAGTCATAATAACAAGTAAAGTGTCATGACAAGTAAAATAAAGTAACAATAATAATAATAAGCAAAGTAACACCAACAAATAAGTAATTGATGTGTTTAAAAATATCAATTTCCAACAGTATTACATAAATTACCAATACTATATGTAGAATATGTAACTAATTTCAATGGTATAATTTTAGAGTTAAAAAAATATTTATATTTCTTAAGCATGTATTATCTATTTTTCCTTGTTTTATGTTGTTGTTCTGGGGATCTATTCCTCCTCTAGGTGGATTTCCTTATATGTATTTTTTATTTTATTGTTGTTTTTGAAATTTTGTTTGGTTATGAATTTAATGGTTCCTTTAGTGTTATTTTGCTTGATTTATAATAGTTATTTTACCTCATACTTTTGTTGTCCAATTTTTCATTAAATGTAAGTCTTTATGCAATTTCTATATATAGTATATTTTATTTAACATAATATACTTTATTAAAATTATGAAGTTACTTTATAATATAAAAAAGTGCAATTTGCGAGTCTAAGGTTCATTTTTAATGAAAACATTTATTTGTATTTATGAATTGTTGTAAATAACTTTTAAAAAATTATAAATTAATTTTATAATATAGAAATAGTAAATTTACATATATTAAAATATAATTAATACTTTGTAGAAAACAAAGTTAAATTAATGATTAGAAATTTTAACATACAAAGATGTTGCACTAAATTTATCAATTTTTTAATTTATATAAAACTCGAAGATGTTTATGATAAGACATGGTGATATGTTGGTTAAAATTCCACTTAAAACAGAAAAAAAAAAATTAATTGAAGCGGGACACTCTGTGCTAAAAGCATGGGGACCATATAGAGACCCACTTCAGTTAATCTTCAGAATAAGTCAATTATGACTGTAAAATAAATTAATTGAGGGACACATAAAGACCTGTCTATTTTGAATTCTTCTCACTTCTTTTCTATCGATACATTGAATTATTGAATGGTTTATTATTTATTGTATGAGTTTAGATTTTGTTGATGTACTCAAGTTGACTTGGGGTCGTAGAGTTCTTTCCGATTATTTATTGAAATATTTGTCGTTCATATACCTGAGAAACTTTCATAATTAAAATAGATGATATTTATCCTAATCGAGCATTTCCTATTGTTTGATTATTAAATTTAAAAACGTGGCTCTTTTGAGAAATTATTCAAACGTTTCTATCCAAGATCGACAATGTTGCTAAAGTCACAGGCACGTGGAATTTGTCCGATTCCGTGATGTGCTACTTGCGATTCTCACTTCCGAAAAGCCAATGTCGGTTTAATTATTATAAAATTATTTATTTTTCAAACATAAATAGTTTTGATTTTCTATATTAATTGTTCTAATTTTTAGTAGGTTAGTAAAATGGACTCGATCGGTTAGGTATGTTTGAAGTGTCCATGATTTCACTTTCCGCCTTTTTTTAACGAGGCAATTAGTTTTAGACACTTATCATTAAACTCTCACCGTAAGATTCTACTTTTTATAGACTTTTGTGAGGCAGACCTAAATAGAAGCGGACCTGAGACAGACATATACATTTTGTCACCCTTATTTTTAATATCCTTTAAAATAAACTTATGTTGTCCCCTATTGAAATTTTGTTAGTCACCCATCAAATTTATATATATATATATATATATATATATATATATATATATATATATATATATATATATAGATGGCAATGATGAGGCAATATCATTTGAAGTCATATCTCATATTTTGTCATGTCAAATTAAAAATAATTAATTTAAAATATTATTTAATATAATTAATAAATTAAATATTATTTAATAAATAATTATTAATTATCACATATCAATACAATCAATATTGAACAATTAAATTTTTTGCTACTAATAGATTTTGAACCCATGTTCTTAAGAAAATAACAATGTCTCTTGCCATTCGAACCCTCGTTGTTGGAAATAAATAACATTTCAAGCAATGCCTTTTATACATAATACTGAATGTAATGTTGTAATTAACTGAATTGGAAATTTATAGAATCATGAAAATCAATCACTTTTTGTATATTGCAAGTGATTTAGTCTTTATTGCATACAACAAATACTGCTGACTAAACCAATACAAAAGCAAATGGCTACGGAAAAACCGGGTAAGACTAAAAGGTACATGAGAAAGAAGATATAATTACACACTTCCAATTGCTACCGACAGAACTAGAACCACGAGAAATGAAAGAAAATGTCAATATACCAATACTTACATACTTGATTGTTGTCATGGTTGTTGTTGGAAGTGTTGTTGGTAGGCATGTTTACCCTTTGAATCACGGTCCAAATAGGGTAGGACACCTATTCCAACCGAGTTCAAATTTGGAAGAAGTCGATAGAGTTCTTAGTTCAAGTTTTACGGCCAGAATCCATGGTGTTTAGGATTGTGATAGCTAAAGAGCCCGGTCAGGATGGAGTAAATTTCGGATTCATCAAAGAGTTTTGGGACATCGTAAGGTGATGTCATGAAATGTCGAATTTTACAACAATAGTAAGTTGGTGAAAGGTCTGGTATTTCATTTATGGTGTTAATTTCTAAGAAAAGAGCCCATTGAAGATCATGATTCGCATCTAATATTGCTTGTGGGTTGTATTTACAAGTTCTATCAAGTTGTTGGCAAATAAGATGAAAAGGTGATAGACTCACTTTCATCTCAAAAACTGTTCGGCGTTTCTTGCGGGCATTATGCTAAATAAAAGAAAATAATCGCTTTTGGCTAATAGCGCAAAAGCGCTGTAACCTTCTTGTAGAGTAAAGACGTATTTTTAATGCAAAGCGGCTTATGTATACTTTAAACACTTTACCTTGAAAGCGTTCTAAAAGTAGATGCGCATTGCACTTTTTGAAAAAGTGCTTTCTAAAATGAGCCTTTAGCGGTGCTTTGTCTATCCTTTATGCTTTCTATTGCAATCTTTAGGCGCTTTTATTGTCTCCTTTAGACAGCGCTTTTAAAAGTTGTCTAATGTATTTTAAGGTATCTTTGTCACGCTTTTAGGAAAAAGCGCTTTACTATAATACTATAAGCGCTTTTCTAAAAGCACTTTCTTTTCTTCACGTAAAAATGACATTTTAAGCATTTTCTATTCTTTCTTTTTAGAAAGCATATTTTGAAAATAATCCCATAAACACGTAATTCACCTTACATTTCAAATAGCCTTTATTTCAACAAAGAAACCTTTATATACAAAAGACATTATATACCATTATAATCCAAAATATATACACCATTATAATTCAATTCACATATTCCATATAAGAGAACCAAAATCACCTAATAATAACAAAGTCATGAACAATAACAATCAACCTTATATGATAACTAATCACCTTAACAAAATCATACAACAATAACAAAATCGATGAAATCGCCAAAATCGTTGGCGGTTGGTCCGAGTCTGCAGGTATAGACAAAACAACCGATTAATTAAACTAACTTGGCTCCACACAATTAAACCTAATTTTTCATAACACTTTTCAACTTCCAATACCTTATGATTCTTTTCTCAATAAAGTATTCACACAATTCCTCTTTGATTTCTTCCAATTGATTTTTAGTATAAGCACACTTGTATTCATCAAAGTACTACATAACAAAATATAATATGCATGATTTAGTTAAAAGTAATAAATGAAATATCGATAAATATTAAAACAAATCTAAAGTTATAAATCCATACCGCGATTGGAATCTCTATTTGATTCAAATGAATGATTTCTCTCGAAACCTCATGTAAGTATCCATGATCTATATCATTCTGTTGTGAGCACACTACATAGAAAAACAAATAAGAATATATAGTTTTCTTGTTTTATCAAGTAGCATCACTATTATAAGCAAAATTATAAAAATCAACATACCTCCACTTTGATCCATGTAATGTTGCTTGATCTGAACCGTGATACTCGGCGTCTCTTTGAGATCGGAATACTTGTATTGCTCTAACAAAATAAAACATATATTTAGAATAATCTCACGAAATAATTAAATAATTAAATATATAAATATACACGAATATTTAGAACAATCCCACTTACGTATCAATCATTAACTTCATATCTAGATAATTTTTCCAATCACCATCTAAATTAGGATAATACACCACTTCTTTTATAGGATCCATAGCAACTAACAACTAGTAGTCTATAAATTTTAAAAAAATTTAGATGGAAATTTTCTATGCAAAAGATATGAAGACTAGAATAAACTTAGAATGAAAATCTAACCACTGTAGGAATAGTATTATATGGTAAAAGATACAAATTTCTGTCTTTGCTAGCCATAAATCTCTCGACTAAGTGATCTCTTCTTGAATTTGGATCCTTAACAATTGATGGTCCGTTGACACGGAGGAAGACACAAAATGGAATCATCATACAAGAACCTTAAAAACATAATAAACATTATACTATTTTCATTGCAATGTGTAAATAAATTGTTCAACTAATTAAATAATAGATTAACAGTTACGGATGTATGAGTGTACAACAGATGTCTAATTTTGGATCTGAAAAATTTGTTCCATGTCCTCATGTGCAATTGTTTTGGAGCAAGAAAAATCAAATATACCTTCCTCCATATCTATTTGACGAATATCACCATGCATCAAATCTATTGTTCCCCAAGTGTTTCAAGACACATCCGAAATTGATGTACAAAAGCTTTTCTTGGCACGGTCCTTGGAAGATCCTTTTTCTTGTTGGATATGTTAATAATTTTACGGATGACTTGTTGTGACTCTTAAGCAAGTACCTAAAATCATATAACTTAGGTAAATTATAAAATCATGCAGTTTTGAATTGGATCATAGAATTAACACTTTCAATATATCTCTTTTGTGATGCATGAGACTCGTTGTGCAAAATCTCTTTATCCTTAGATGCGGGTTATGTAGGATTCTAACATTACCATGTAAAAAATGTATGTAATGGTTCAAAATTGACATTTGAATACTAAAAGATTCATAATGGTTTTCAACATACCTCATCATCTATGAAAATGAGGTCTAACGACCATGCAACAACGATCCTATTACATCTCGCAACAATGTTGTCTTTGAAAGAATGTCGGTGTCGGTAGCAACACATCGGATCTAATGCAACATCAACCGATACTTTCGGATATCCATTAGGGGAGGCGGTCTATGGTGAAGTAAATCTCTCAAAGTGTTATGCACTTTCCTTGCCAACTATCGATAAGTCGGTGAGAGAAATATAGTGACAAGATGAATTTCCCTAAACCAATAATAAATATATTCTTTGTTAATGTATATATGTCAATTAAAATAAATGTGCTAATTTAATTTCATAATAACATATATAATTACCTCGGAAATTTATTTTGACAATTGATACTAGCTTTGTCACTAGTTTCTTTCAACTCTGAAGTGCATTTTTCGCCATTTATCTCTCTTTATCCTTTTGCAATTCATGGACTTGCGCTTTTAATTCCTCAATGTTTGAATCACTTCTTGATTTCTAGGATTTTTCCTTGGATGCTTATACACGGAACATGGACACACCATGTCCTTTACCTCTCAAGCGAGGATACTCGGCAACATTTAGTGCTCGATTAAGTATGCTCCTATTATCTGGTCCTCATCACTTGGTTCTTGATTAAGATAGAGTCTCCTAAAATTCATTTACATATTGAAAATTATTAGTGGAGATTAAAAATTAATTATATATTAATAAACTTTTGATTTAATTAAAGACACAATGTTATACTTACACATTCATCATAAATATGTTGAACATCTTCCTAACATCTTCATCGCCCACAAGCTTCCTTCCACAAAACATGTGTCGAAGTGATGTTTCTTCATTTTCGTCTCTAACTACATTGACACAAATAATAAGATCATCAATTATAACACTTTGAGACAATTAATAAGATCGTAGCATTTATATATACTTACAATTTTTTGTTGTAAGCGTGCATATCCTAAACGCCCTTTTTTGTATGGATACGTGGGTTTTAACTTTCTTGAAATTATCGTCTCTTTGTTTGCCTACAAAAGCAACCCACACTACAAATAAAAGCTCGGTTGCGATGTGTAAATCACGTCCCAACCTCTAAAATCACGTCACAATCTATTATTTGCAACATGATTACATCGTAGGGGTGTGTGGCAACTAGTTTGCCACATGATTTTCACGTCAAGTTGTGACATGAAAATCACGTCGCAACATGTTTGCACAAAAATCATAATACTATCGGTAACTTTTGTTGGCACGTGATTTTCACATCACAACTTTGTGACGTGAAAATCATGTGGCAAATTATATTTTACAAATAAACGTACTAGAATGCTATTTTTTTAATAAAAAATTTAAGGTTGCCACGTGATTTTCACGTCACAACTCTGTGTCACATCACTAATATTTTTATTTTATTTTATTGCTAAAACAAAATATAGATTAATAAATTAAATAATATTTTATTAATAATAATTTAATTATATTCTATTTAAAATAATTACATATTAACATTAAAACTATTTTTATTAAATCTATTTATTATTCTACTTTTAATAATATTTATATATTATGTTTATTAAATTTATTTATTTTCTGTTTTAAGAATATATATATATATATATATATATATATATATATATATATATATATATATATATATATATATATATATATAAAAATATTTATATTAACATTAATTTTTTAATCAATATATTATTAAAAAATCAAATTTTAATATATATTTATTAAATCAATTTTTTCAAATTAACAACAAAAATATATTAACAACAAACAACATACCCAATACAAATCTTGAAAAATTAATTTAAATGACAAAATTACCTCTTGAAGGTAGCTTGATAATATCAACTTCAAACAAAAACAAAAACAAGAATTTTGTTAATTACAATTATAAATGAAATTTTTAAAAAATCAACTTCAAACAAAAACAAAAACAAGAATTTTCTTAATTACAATTATAAATGAAAATTTAAAAAAATATAGGTAAAATCATACCTTTGAATTGATGATTGAAAGAAATTGAAGAGGAAATTGATTGTATGAATGGAAGAATAGAGGAAAAATGGTTGGAATTCTTGAGAGAAAGAAGAAAGTAGTAGTAGAAGAAACAACGAGTTTTCTATGCAATGGCGTAACAAAAAATATCGCGACATCGTGACGTGAAAACACGTCAACCTTACCACATGATATTCACGTGGCAAACCACAAACAATAATTAATTAATGGTGGTCGGTGGCGTGAATATCACGTGCAACTTTGTCACATGATATTCACATGGCAACCACCAACAGTACAAAGACCGAAAAGTCTTACGCACCATCTAATCTTGATTGGTCTACTATGTCACTTTATTTTTCAAAATTTCTCACTAAAATGTTGCGGCGTGATATACCGTCCAACTTAAAATTGAAATTTGTTTACTTCCCCCCATTTGAACGTTATAGTTTTCCTTTTTTTATTTTAAATTTTTTACTTGCGACGTTATTAACACGTCTCAACTTTATTTTTTTAAAATAAATTCTGACTCCCCATGTGAACGTTGCAGACTGGATATTTTATTATTATAAATAATTAGTGACGTGATAATCACGTCGGAACTCCTTTTTTTTTTGCCACGTGATTATCACGTCACAAAATCACTTCACTAGGGAGCCTTTTTCTTGTAGTGCCATTCTTCAGGTGTAATCAAGTTCGCATAGTTCCTTGGATGTTCCGCTTCAACAAAATTTCCTTGCTCATCCTTAAGATATTTGTTTGTTAAAAAGATTGAAACCCTCTGTGTCTTTTTCCGGTCAATTGAAGACAATACTTTTTTCCCGGTTATCATCAATGTTAAAAGACCCCTACGAAAAAACATTCGTATAGAGTGAGTTAGTATAAGCAATTTAAACACATTATCGTCAACAAAAAGCAAATAAAAACAATCATATATGGTACCTATATCTCAGTCCAAATTTTCTCTTTACCGGAATCTAACTCTTCTTTACTCCATCTATCAGAGGTGATTGGAATATCCATACAAACAAGTGAACCAATGTAGCTAGTCAACTTTGCACCATTAGGTTCAATTAACGAATTATGATACCTCATTCTCGTACTCTTTCGACAATAGATTGGAATACATCCATGTCTTATCCATGGTTTTACTAATTAAGCTAAACAAAAACAACTAATTACAGTTCATTCAAAGCAACTAATTATAGTTCATTTAAAGCAACTAATTACAGTTCATTCAGAAGTAGAGAAGTAGGCAACTAATTAAAGTGGAAACGATCCATCATAATAGTTCATTCAATGCACAACTAATTACATTGGCGAGAGAACAACTAATTACAGTATAAGAAGTAAGAAACTTCTAGACCCATACATGTAAGATTCTTGTAAGCGATCGGTTTCACTCTTCACAAGTAACCCCATAGCAAATTTACAAAGTTAGTAAGTTCATCAGTTAACTTCTCAAACAACATGAACAAATGATAACTTTTTCTATTCACAAATGAAACCAATAAAATGGTAATGCTAGCAAAATTTAACGACACTAAACCACACAAGTTTGATAAATTCACAAAGTTAGCAAGTCCATCACTTATGAAAAAAACCATGGCCAATAGGCCTAGGATGAGGATTGCATTTGTTGTAGTGAGGGATGAGAAAAACTCGGGCAGCTACCTCATAAATTCAATTATTCTCAATAGAAACTTTTTGAACACGTTCAACATCAATGACAACCACAAACGTCATAACCAATTTTAGATATTCAAATTCAAGCATAAATGGAGCGAACATACTATAAAAGCCTCTTTCAAATTGATTCAATGTCATGATATAAGCATAAGCTTCACTCAATATTAAAACCCAATAACGGTATTGCCATCACATATTCATCATTCGGAATCAAAACAATTAACAACATTGACATCGAGAATTAACATCAAGAATCTTACTAACTTATCGCACAATTTGATACTAATGACAATCAATTCTACACCTAAATTAAACACATAATCAAACTCACTATTATAATTTAACTCGACATCTCAATAGCACCATCAATATTTTAGTTAAACCATAACATCAACAATCAAAAATCAACAACATTGTCAATCCTATCGTCTTCGAATTGGCATCACAAATTCAATATAACAAGTATAAGTTGATATCAAGACTAGCATCCAAACTTAACCAAGACATCATGTCAATGCAATTTTAAACAAAAAATAACATTTATCCTGAATGATATTGTTATACAACTCAATTTATGCAAACTATAACAAAGTTAATCACAATTTATTCAAAGTTTATGCAAATTATAACAAACTTTATTCAACATAGTTTATCAAATAGCACAGTAAAAAAACTAACTAACATAGATGAAAATTTTACCAAGTCAAAGCCGGTATTGATGAGCTCAAAGCAAATAGAGCCAAGGTTGAAGCGACGATCTTGAAGAAGGACAACGGTGGCGGCGAAGTTGGGCGAGTTGAGTAGCGTTTGGAGGAGTTCTGACGAGAGAGATGTTGAGTGATGTTGGTGATTGTTGGGAGAAAAGCGATGAAGGTGCGACGGGGAGGAGGAAAGGTGGTGCCGGTAGTGAAATAGAAAGAGTCTTGTTAAAGACCAAATTGTAGCTATTTTGTACATGATTTTGTGGTCCTTAACAATGCCTTTTAATTAATTAGTAGTATTTATTCTAGTATTTTGGTTTAATTATGTTTTATTTAGTTTTTGTTTATAATATATTATTTAACTTAGTTTACTTTTAAATTGTAGGTTTTAATTATTGATTCTCTCAAGCTTGGATTCAAGGACACTTGAAGAGCTCTTGGGATGATTCTTTTGAAGGAATTTTTGGAAGAAGCATGCTTGTCGCTCGTAGCAGTTGCAACATGGCGTGTAAGCGGATAACAAGGCTTAGTGCGATCTCGAAAATCGAGAAAAAGGACAGACCCATGCTTTCACCTTTTCAC
The DNA here is from genome assembly GCA_021764765.1 of Vicia sativa. Lineage (NCBI taxonomy): Eukaryota > Viridiplantae > Streptophyta > Magnoliopsida > Fabales > Fabaceae > Vicia > Vicia sativa. Next base: position 99,504,283 of record CM038795.1, on the reverse strand, counting down.
CTACTCCCTCATTTCAGTGGTTTTGGTGTGTTAGAAAGGGAACATCACTTATTCATCATTATCATTCATTGTTGTAAATTAGGGCATAGAATTAGAAAAGAAAAACATAGTTCTTCTTGATTCTTTAATGTTCATCATCTCCTCCAACAATCTTGTGAGCAAAGCAACCATGGAAATGAGTGGCTAAGTTCTTTTTGTGTCAAGATTGGAGGTAGTTGATCTAACTAGTATGTATTCTTTTAATCCATTTGTGTATGAACATGGTTGATGATTAATATATGTTGAATATCTCATTCTTCTATCTTTTATGCTTTGAATCTTGTTTGAAAAAGGATGCTTCAAAGTAGACCTAGGATATTCATCCACTAATGAACAAATGCTATGAATAGATTTGTGTGTTAGTGTTTACAAGTATTGAGCTTCATGTTTATCATGTCAATAGTAGAGGTGAGAAATCATTCAAGGATTAACATGATAAGACTCACAATCTTGGTGAGAAATCAACAAGATTGAGAGGATATGTATTATAGAAATCATCAAACTAGTTCATCACTTGGTTAATAGAATGCATATGAAATTAGGTCAATGAAACTCATCTTGACATGCTTCCATCAATTAAAACAAACTCCAACTCTCTTGAATCCAAACCATAACTCTCTTTTGAAAAGACTATTTTAGTTATTTGCTTGAAATTCATGATACTAGTAGCTTAGAAAACAAACCCTTTGGTTACTTAAATCTTAAAATACGCGTTACTATTGAAAAACTACAATATACACCAATCCACATGGATACGATAAATAGAAATACTTGATTCGTTGAATATTCCTACAACAAAATGGCGCCGTTCTTAGGATGGCGTTGATATTGCTAGTATCGCAATAGTTGTGTGTTTTAAGATATTTTCTACTAATCTCTCTTTGTTTCTTTGTGTGGCTAGAATTTTTCGGGAATTAGTTTATGCGAGGAAGTGTTCAGGCCGATCAACTCCTTTTCGATCCCGAAATTGAAAGGACGGCAAGAAGACTTAATAGTAGTGTTAAGCGGAGGAAAAGACTAGCTAGGCAAAGGCAAGAAAGAGAGAATCATCTACTTCTTCTAAACCACCGTGTTAGGAGAAGTCATTATGTGAGAATCAACCACCACCACCACCACCACCACGGGGCCTTGTGTAAATAGCCTCGTCACACCGTTCAATTTGCTCGCCAAGCAAATGCAAGGTTCACGGAGATGAAGACAGGCTTGCTCCAACTTCTTTATGCAAGTCCTTTTCATGGTCATGATCATGAAGATCCTTACACCCACCTCACTAAGTTCCTTCCACAAAACATGTGTCGAGTGATGTTTCTTCACTTTTCGTCTCTTCTAACTACACATTGACACAAATAATAAGATCATCAATTATAACACTTTGAGACAATTAATAAGATCGTAGCATTTATATATACTTACAATTTTTTGTTGTAAGCGTGCATATCCTAAACTTTTTGTATGGATACGTGGGTTTTAACTTTCTTGAAATTATCGTCTCTTTGTTTGCCTACAAAAGCAACCCACACTACAAATAAAAGCTCGGTTGCGATGTGTAAATCACGTCACAACCTCTAAAATCACGTCACAATCTATTATTTGCGACATGATGGTTACATCGTGGGGAGGCGTGTGACAACTTGTTTGCCACGTGATTTTCACGTCACAAAGTTGTGACATGAAAATCACGTCGCAACATGTTTGCACAAAATCATAATACTATATCGGTAACTTTTGTTGTGCGTGATTTTCACATCACAACTTTGTGACGTGAAAATCATGTAGCAAATTAATTTTATTTTACAAATAAGCGTGCTAGAATGCTATTTTTTAATAAAAATTTAAGGTTGCCACGTGATTTTCACGTCACAACTGTGACATGAAAATCACATCACTAATATTATTTTTTATTTTATTGCTAAAACAAAATATAGATTAATAAATTAAATAATGTTTTATTAATAATAATTTAATTATATTCTATTTAAAATAATTACATATTAACATTAAAACTATTTTTATTAAATCTATTTATTATTCTACTTTTAATAATATTTATATATTATGTTTATTAAACTTATTTATTTTGTTTTTTATATATATATATATATATATATATATATATATATATATATATATATATATATATATATATATATATATATATATATATATATATTATATATATATTATATATATAAATATATAAAAAAAAAAAATATATATTATATATATTATTATATTAATTCAAATTTTTCAAATTAACAACAAAATATATATTAACAACAAACAACATACCCAATACAAATCTTGAAAAATTAATTTAAATGACAAAATTACCTCTTGAAGGTAGCTTAATAATATCAACTTCAAACAAAAACAAAAACAAAATTTTATTAATTACAATTATCAATGAAATTTTTAAAAAAATCAACTTCAAACAAAAAACAAAAGAATTTTCTTAATTACAATTATAAATGAAAAAAAAAAAAAAAAGTAAAATCATACCTTTGAATTGATGTTTGAAAGAAATTGAAGAGGAAATTGATTGTATGAATAGAAGAATAGAGGAAAAATGGTTGGAATTCTTGAGAGGAAGAAGAAAGTAGTAGTAGAAGAAACAACGGGTTTTCTATGCAATGAGCGGAACAAAAAATATCGCACCATCGGCGTGAAAACACGTCGCAACCACACATGATATTCACGTGGCAAACCATAAAAATAATTAATTAATGGTCATCGGTGGCGTGAATATCACGTCGACTTTGTCATGATATTCACGTGGCGACCATATGATACAAAGACCGAAAAGTCTTACGCACCCCATCTAATCTTGATCGGTTTTATTCCGTTCGGTTCGGTAAAATATTATTCGGACCGATATTTAATTCTCGGAGTTATTTTAATTAATTGAGTTAATAATATTATTAGATATTATTAGTGTGTTAATTGATAAAAATAAGTTAGGGGTGTGAGACTAGTTGTTTAGAATTAGGGTGTACACCCTTGACTTACTAGTGAAAACAACATAAGAACACTTTTCCTCATTTTCTTCCATTTTCACACAAAACCTAACTTAGAAACTTAAAGAGAACAGAGAGGAAGAAGGAAGAAGAAGAAGAAGAAGAAGAAGAAGAAGAAGAGAAAGCTTGAGGTTTGGATTTGTTGGAGCATCTTACAATCATCCAAGCATTTGAGGTAAGGGTTTGATTTTCCATTTCATATAGTTAGGGTTTGATAGATATGTTGTGGATTTAGGAAAAATTGGTATTTGATTCATGAGTTTTGGGTTGAGTGATTGTTGAAATAACTTAAAAAGGTTGAGTTAGGAGTATGGATTATTGGTGTTTTAGTGCTATCTTGTAGGAACTAGAAGCATTAAAATGGAAACAAAATGTGAAAAACCGAAAAAAAATAACAATATCGTATATTGGCCGTAGAAGAAGAAGATGAAAGGAGGGTTGGAGCAAGGGGCGTGACTCACCATGAGGCGACCGTCCCGTCCCAAGCGTCCGCCCCTCTTCTTTCTATGCATGAGCGTTCGTCCCCTTGGTAGGAAGAGGAAGATTTTGCTATTTGCGTTTTTGTATTACGTATGTTCTGCGTTTTACGTATTTACGCATAATTTACATTTACGCATAATTTTAGATTTTGGTTTTGTTTCTCTTATTTTCCTATTTTCTTATACTACTAGTTGGTATTAATAAAATATAATTAAGACATAAGTTAGCCGATTAAATTTGGAACCCGATTATATTAGATTTTCCGATTTGGTAATTTCGGCGGAACAAGTTGCTCGAATTCAACGAAATTGACGTACTAGCTAATTTTGACGTGTAGAGCGTAGTGGTGAAATTAGTTTTTGAAACTACGAGTTTTGAAATGACCGAAATAGGCCAAATTACGGTTAAATTGAATCGGATTGCGTTTTAGTCGATTTAAGACACGTATGGACAATCCGATTGCGATGTTGGCGATTATGATTAATGTCGGTTATTAAGAATGGATTCGCGATGATTATTGGTGTTTTGACTATTTTTCGTATTTGGAATTTGGTGAATTAATTGATAATGATGTGATGTGATTAAACATGATGTTTGCGACGGTGTATTTATTAATGAATACTTGATGATATGCGATGCGATGATAAGTTTATCTTGATGTGGATAAATATGGCGGCGTGGACTTTATGTCAATTTTGATGGCGATGATGATGTTTTGTTGTGTTGTTTGTATTGTCGAGTCACATACATTGCATTAGCGACGGGGCTTTTATGCTGACGACGATGGGCTTTATGCCAAATGTTCCTAATTATAGACAAAGCGACGGTTACCATGCATAACATAGTCGTGTCTCATGGAGTCGGTTATGTTTATGTTGAGTTGTTTGCGTTGGGTTTAATTGATGGATGAGGTTGAATTGATGATATATGATACTTTGTGTTGATCGGGTATAATGATTATTTGCGAAGTTAAAGTGTTAATTTTATACACTAAGTGCTAATTTAAAGTATGTAAGCTTTTAATATATGTTGACATACTCTTATCAACTTATATCATTTATAATTCCAAAACTATTTATATATTTTATCATGCCTTTAATTATATGTTTTGGAGTATCTCACTTTACTTGTTTAAATGGTTGCCTTTATATTGGTAGCGTCAAGTGATCCACGAGGATGATGAGGATTAGCTCGAGTCTCTTTATTTTGAGTCGCTCTGCTCGATCGTAGTAACACTCGAGTTTGGGTGTGCTATTATTTTGATAGGATAGTTTATGTATACTATCTTATGAAGTTATAACTTTATGTATTGATGATAACATGATGATATGTATATTTTGTAAATACATCCGTTGTCTTGTGAATAGTCATATGTTTATATGATGAATTATGATATGAATCGGTATATCCGACTTTTGATTTTTGTGATGTGCATTATAACGCAAAGTGATGAAAACACAAATATGTGATGCCTTAATTTTGTTGGATGAAATTTTAAAACTCTGATTTTATTATTAATTACGAGGGATAGAATTGGGGTGTTACACAAGGCGTGTGGTATTTCCGTCGAGTGATTTAGTGGCGATCAAGCTTTGATGCGGTTTGGTCACTATCCATGACCGCCGGGTAGTTGCTTTCGGTTTGATAGCTCTAGTCGATATTCTCTATTTCAGAATCAGAAATTTAAATTTTTAAGATGACCATTCTTTAAAAGAAAATTTTAGAGGAACTAAAAATGAAATTTGAGATATTTATAGAAACAAAAATTTATTTAACTCTTATTAAAAATATGCTAGTAAAGGCTTGTTAATATTTTGGACATTAGACGGTACTTTAATAAATAAGCGCTGACAAAGGATTGGTAAAGGGGCATTAATATATTTTTGACATTAGAGCACTTTTTTGTTTATTTTTTTGGTGCATTCAAATGTACTACTTAAGGCAGTCTTTTCTTTTCAATTATAAGCCGTGTCTAATATACTACTTAAGGAAACACTTTTTTAATTTTAAGCGTTGTCCAATAAAAGTGCTGTCAAATATGTAATATTGAAAAAATAATTTGTTAATCATACAACAACTCTTATATAATAGTGTTATTTAATATGAATACCTAAGCCAACACCTATTTTCAAAAGTGTTGCTATTATCCCCTCGTGTCTTTTTGTTGCGCTGCCGATAAATATGTGTTGCCTAAACAATTTTTTTACAGTGTATGTTTTAACATATATATTAGATAATAGATTTGGGAAGGTCTATTTTCTACATATTCATCAACAAATGCAAATCTTGTTCATTCATCTGATATTGGTTCAATGATTGACCTCTCAAGCGTAAAATAAAATTGACTATCAATAATTTGAGTTTGTTTTTTTAGTCTTTGTTAAATTACTCTTTCTCACAATTACGTGGTATAATTCAAAACTTAATCACTTTATAATTTAACCAAATTAGTATATACCGTGTGTTCTTAGTTTATAAAGCAAATTAATTTTGATTGGTTGTTGTCTATGAAAAAAATGAAAAAGAAACCAAATTAAATATAGTTTTATTTAATTTTACCTTGAAAAATGAATTTTTAGAATAAAATAGTAAAATAAAATAAAGTTAATATTTTTTATAATTTAGAAAAAATAAATAAATGTTTTTTTATTTATAAATTAGAACGGATTAGGACGGAGAAAATAGACTTAAAACATGAGATGTTGTTTCGCTCACCACCTTCATGGTCTTTTTCTTTGCTTTTTTTATTAATTCTTTCAGGTTGAAATTTTTTGTTGCACCACCAGGTTTGTTTAATGCTAGGTCCAAAGGGTCTTTTCTTTGCTTTATTCTTTTCTTCTTATCTATTATATTGTGTCACCAGGTTTGTTTAATTGCACTTTTTGAGGGTTGTTTCCAACCTAAAGTTCTTCTTATCTAATAAATATATTCTATTTTTACCCTTCAAATGCATCTTTTATCCACAAAAACTCATTGTTCTTCTTTAGTTATTTTTTTTTACATTCATATACATCACTTATCCACAAAAACTCATTGTGGCTATTTTGTTGGTTTTACATTGAGTATTACATCAATTACCAATATAATATTTATATCTGAATTTCTAAATCATGTATTAGCTATAATAAAACTAAAATCTAAAGAAATAAATAAATAAATTTATCCTTCACATTTACCTTTTTGAGGCCAATTCCCTCTGTATCTGGGATAAAGATTCCCTAGATTGTATTTTATTCATGTGAAATAGTATTTAAAAGTAGGTAAGATTGTTTTTAGGAAGATGGAATGTTGTTTGGGGACCTTTTAATCGAAGAACAAGTGTAGGTTGATACTTTCCTTCAGCCTAAAGTTTCCTTGTTGCTTCTAACCTTGGTGTTGTAACCTACACGACGACTAGATATAGTTTGTTTTTGCCTTTATTTTGAACGAGTTGGACTCCTTATAATGTGGTTGTCTTCTCGTGGTAACACATTCTTGACAAGTTTCTTACGAAAGTCAGTATTCTTAAACGACATGTTTTACTTGACCTCTGATAATATTATTTTTAATTTGAGTTGTGATCCCTTTTAATTTTTTTCACACATATTTGTGACTTGTGATGATGTGGAAAATCTATGATATATGACATTTATGTGGTTTGGGTGGTATTTTTCCTCTCTAAGGAGCTTTCTTTTCTTTCCAATATTTTTTTATATCATTATAGAGTTTGCTTAGAATGTGAGGTGGTCTCATTATGATTTAGCATTGATTAATGCAATGTATATAAAAATCTCTTGATATATTTTTTCATACAGGGTTAAATAAATTTTGATCCCTATAATTATCTTAAATTCGTTTTAGTCCCTCTAAATTTTTTTTAAAGAATGATTCTCTTAAAATTTAAATTTAAATTTTAGTCTCTCGTGGCAAAATCGTAGCTAAAATGGTCTCTAATTTAAATATTAAATAAAAAAGCATGCTAAATTGGAGGAATCAATAATTAAAATTAAAATTTTAAAAGAATTCTTTAAAAAAATTTAAAGAGACTAAAAGCGAAATTTAAAATATTTATAAGGATCAAAATTTATTTAGCTCCATTATATACTTTCTTTGATTGGATGAATAACTTTATTGTGCACTTGAGGCTATAATAAGGACTTGACATTTGACCCCAAAGCATTTTAGAGACTTCTCTTTTGTTGACGGTGGTTCCTGGTGGTGACAGTCCTAATTTATTTTTCCATGTTTTATGTGGTTTTGGTGACACATAAAATGAAATTTAAATTCGAATATAATTAATTAAGTAATATAAATAAATGAGGTGATAAATGAAAAATAATGAAAGAGAGACATGTAAGATATTTCTTTTAATTTACAATAAAATAATTTTGATAAGCGTAAATTTTATTTAGTTAAAAAGTAATATTGATTGTTTGCTTCTATGTTATACTCATAAATGACTTTTGTTACTCATATAATATGTTTAGGCATTTGGATATAGCAATTATACTAAAGAAAAGAATCATAGTAGTTGATCACATTTTTGCTTCAGTTCCAACTTTAGCATTCTTATCTCTCATGTTGGATTACCTTTGACACACTTATTATCAACTATAGAAGCATGCATTATCAAAGTAAAGAGAAATGCAAAAAGTAGTTGAATGGTATATTTTCATGAATAGAAAAGAGTTACATTGGTCTATTTAAACATGAGTGGTTCACACCATAAGCTAAGATGAGCGCATAGTATAATAGCAACCTGGGCATAGTAACTAACTATAACTAACTAACTAGCTATCAGTTATTATGGTTAAGATCCCCTCAAGTTGACACTTGATATATATATCAAGTTCAAATTGGACATCGAGAAAATTGAAGGCAGATAAGGACTTAGTAAAAAATCGTGTCGACTCTTGGAGGAGATAGGGAGGAGTTTCATAACCCGACTATGAATTTCTCTTATGTGGAAATCGATCTCTAAGTGTTTGGTTCTTTCATGGAAAGGTTTCTGCGCAATGTGGGGAGCACTACGATTGTCATGATGAGAACAAGTGGCTTGCTACATGTTACGTGAAGTTCACAGTAAGTATAATATCCTTGAAGTTCACAAGTGGCGTGACAAGTGTGATACTCGACTTGGATGAGGGGCGAGATACCGTATGTTGCTTATTGGTGCGCCATGAAATGAGGAGTGATCAATGAAGAAGCCGAGCCAAAAATGGAGCGTCTTGTGTCACGGACTGCCCAATCGGCATCGAAAATCCAGCGATGTAATTTGGAGCTTTGTGGAAAAATAATCCTCTTTCGGGACAAGATTTGAGGTATCTCAAGACTACGGAAGCATTATGATGCGTGATGGATGGCTTTGATAGAGCCGACTTAATGTTGAGTGATGAAAGTAATGTCGAGCTTTGTGGTATTAAGATAAATGAGGTGTCAAATGAGCCTACGATAGTGGGCGATAGAAATGGTTCGACATCATCATGGCCAACTTGATAGCCGATCGAGATGGTGTTGAAGTAGGTTTTGAGCCAAGGGTCTAGAATCGATAAGAAGATCTAAGCAATACTTGCGGCAGAGGATATGCCCTTGGAGGAATTAGCAACTTCGGTCAAGGTATTTGAGGATGCCTAAATCTTTGATTTTGGGCGGCGTGTAATACTTTCTTGATGAAAATAAACTTCGATGATGGAATTTCACGCAAGAAAAACATCATCAACATACACCAAAGAATGGTGATGCTAGTATCGATGGTTTTGACAAACAGAATGGTCTAAAGTTGCTTGTTGATATCCATGTTGCACGAGTAATGAAGTGAGCTTTTATACCATTGGAGACTTGCTGTTTAAGACCATAGAGACTTGGATGTTTGCACAGGGTTTGAAACAAAAACACTTGGAGGGATCACCATGTAGACATCTTTGCAGTTCTCCATGAAGGAATGCATTGTTGACATTAGGCGATGTAAGTGCCATGAATGAGCGAGCGAGAGCTAACCAAGGCGGACGATTGTAAGTTTATCAAGCTGGTGAAAAAGTATCTCATGTAATCCAACCTTCATTTGGTTATACCTTTTGCAACCGGCGTGCTTTGAAACGTTCAATGGTGTCATCGCATGGTATTTAATTTTGTAAACCCACCTTCACCCTATGGGTTTAACATGTGGTGGGAGGTCAACAAGTGTCCAGTACCAATAGCAAGAGCATCGAGCTCGGTTTTCATATATTGCCTCCAACGTTGAATTTATTTTCCTCATTAAAGGTTCTAGGCTCATTATGTGTGGTGCGAGATAAAACATAGTGACAATGAGAAGGAGAAATATGAGTAAGAAAAATAGATAAAGGATAAGGTGTACCTTTAGATGATTAGTGAGGGTCATCGTGAAAGGAGGCACAAACATAATCTTGCAAGCGGGATGGTGGTTGGCGTGTGTGAGAAGAACTACGAAGAGTGGGATTGGTGATGTTATTAGGTGGAGATGTGGTTAGGATATTGGGAGGTATGAATAATGGGTAAGGAACAAAAGTGTCATTTGGTGAAGGGGTGAGGAAAATTCTCACTATTATTGGATTGAAAGTAGGAACAATAGGAAAAGCGAAGTGTCACTTGGTTGAAGGGGTGAGGAATATTTTCACCATAGAAGGAGTAGGGTTAGGGTTTATTGATGTGGAGGAAGGAGTGGAGGTGAAATATTCCCGGTTCGAGAAGCATCGATGATGAGGAGTGGTATGGTAGAATGTGTCGTGAAAAGTGACATTTCTAGAAAGAAAAATCTCATTGGTATGGAGATCTAAAGGACGGATCCTTTGACACCAAGTTGATATCCTAGAAACAAGGATTTTCTTACTCGGCGAGAGTTTGGTTCGATGGTTTTGAAGAATAGAAGCGTAGAGAGAACCAAATACTTTAATTTGGTCAATCTTTGGAAGAGTTGTGGAATTTTGGTAAGGTGATTGGTGTTTTAATAATGGAGTGTTGGATTGGTTTATGATGTAAGTAGCATACGAGACGACATAAGACCAAAAGGATTTGGGAGTTTGGATTGAAAAGCAAAGCTATCCCTATATTAAGGAGATGTTGATGTTTATGTTCAACACATTCATTTTGTTTTGGAGACTCAACACAAGATCGTTGATGAATGATACCTCAGTCGTGTAAAATTTGGCCATTAGAAACTCGGGCCCATTATCTGTTTGAATAAATTTGGGGGCATGTGAAACGGTTTTCAACTAATGTGATGAAATTTTGTACATGTTGGAAACCTCGACTTTGGATTTCAAAAGTATAATCCATGTGTGCAGGTGAAATCATAAACCAGATGAAAGTACACTATCTTTGTAAGGTAATTTTACGTGTCTAGCAAAATGGCATATATCACATACAATATTATTATCATGATGAATATTGGGATAAAGTTTGGACATTTACAAAGCGATCATGTGAAAGATGACCTAAGCGGCGCCAAAGAGCTTGTGAGGGTATGGTGGAAACATTGACGGTATGTGGTAAGGCATGACGAATAGGGGTTGAGGCTAGTGGAATGGAATTAGCGGGACCATCTTGCAAGAGTTTGTACAACCATCACATTTCCTAGCCAAACAATCATCTTGGTGATTTCAAATCCTGCAAGATGCATTTGTCAAAAACTATAAGGTGCAGTGAAGAGATTTACATAATTTTGAAATTGAAATCGATTCAATGAAAATCGGGAAGATATAGGACATTATTTAGATAGAGTTGTGAGGAAAAGGCGATTGTGCTGCGGTTTTGGCCAAAGCAGATACCATTTGACTAACACTTGAGTTAATAGGAAAATATGCTTGAAATAGGTGTAATGAAGAGCATACATGATCATTAGCTCAGTCAAGGAGTCAAAAATTGGAATAGGACGACTAGAACAAGTTAAGTTTGAGATTATAGTTATACGATGTCTTTGTGTGGCTTAATGTCATTATGGGTGGAAATTTGATTGGAAGTGGAGGTATGGTTGGAAGAGGTGTTATGAGAAAGTAAATTTGAATGTTGCACAAGTTAAATGGCAGAAAGTTGTTCTTGAGTAATACTAGCGGAGAAATTTGAAGAACCATAACCATCGGTGTTAGGTTGAAATTCTCTTACGCAGACGAATTGAGAGAGTTGGCGGCTTGCTTTCTTGTCGAAATATGGAGGAACCCATGTTTTGTAACAAACTTCACAGTGTGGCGATGAGGATTGCAATGAGTGCACATATGAAGCTCTTTCTTATGACCGAAACTAGTGGAATTCTTGTTGCGATCAAAAGATTTTCTTGAATCATAAGCATTGGCGTATTAGAATCATCATGAGAAGCATTGTTTCGGTTTGGGGCAAAGCAATGTGATTGCTTTCTTCTTGAATAACCATGGAGTAAATGCGATTAATGGTGGGGTTCCATTAAAAGAACACGAGTTTTGATATGAAAAGAATCGTTTAAACACAGTGAGGTGGATAATTTGATCCTTCGCGAAAAGAAGCGATCTCATAGCTTCATCACCTTTGGTTAGTAGTGGTTGTAACGGACGATGAGAGTTCACTCCTCCATAGTCCTCGCATGGACGTGTAGTAATCAAGAACAAATTTCTCACCTTCCGTATTATTGAGCTCGGATCGAAGAGTTGCAACACGAATTCATCATCTTTGCAAACCTTTCTTTGAGATCGAGCCAACTTGAGCGAATTTTCCAAGAACACGATGGTTTAGGCAATCGGTTTGAAGAATTGAGAATCGAGTGGATGAGATAGTTGGGCGTTCCCAAGCTACGATTGATCGATAGATGTCGGGACTTCATGGAGCCATCAATGAAGGAGTTTATTCGGCCGCAAGTGCTCGTTGCATGGAGCGAGACCATGAATGGTAGTTAGAACCCGTTGAAAGGAGTGATTTTGACAAAGTTAGGGCCTTCACTAGGGTGAATGTAATAGCAGTCAAGACCATTGTTAGATGGAGGATTTTGACGTCACAGTGCCATGGATTAGAAAAAGAAGGAGAAGGAAGTTTATGAGGCGAAGAAGGAGAAGAAGAAGATGACAAATGGTGTGTTCTTGTGATACCATATTATCAACTATAGAAGCATGCATTATCAAAGTAAAGAAGAATGCAAAAGTTGAATGTAATATATTTCTCATGAATAGGAAAGAGTTACATTGGTCTATTTATACATGAGTGTGGTTCACACCATAAGCTAAGATGAACACAACGTATAATAGCAAAAGTCTTGCTAGGCATAGTAACTAACTATAACTAACTAACTAATTGTCGAGTTATTATGGTTAAAACAACTATACTAAAGAAAAGAATCATAGTAGTTGATCACATTTTGCTTTAGTTCCACTTTAGCATTTGTATCTCTCATGTTGAACTACCTTTGGCACACTTATCAACTAAATTTGCAAGCTCGTAGAAGACATTCATACATCGTAGTCAAATTCAATAATTGCTAAAGTAAAAATAAATAAAGAAACTAAGTCAAAAAGAATGAGATCTGAGATAAAATGTTTTGCAATCTTAAACAAAAATTGCACTTTCTGTTGATATTGCGGCTTAAAATATACCGACTTCGATATTAACAAGATATTAAGTTATAAATAAGCGATGTGACAAAGACATGACATTCAAGAATCTTTGAAATTGAAGGTTAATGTAATTTTTAATTAGTCAAAATTCTCTTGTTTATGTTAGAATTGGAATTTTAATGAGCTATGAAGGACATATAGATAAAGTGAAAACATTTCAAGAAAAATAATTGGTTTGTAATTTTGAAGTCTAGTGTTGCATGGATAAATCAACGAAATTTAATTGTGCAGTAGTTAAAATTGTAATTATAGACAATTCTATGAAGCACTGATATAAATATATAATCTTTTTTATTTTTAGATTATAAAAAATTTAAATGATTAATTTTAATTATTATTTTTATTCATTATTGAGTTAGTATATATAAAATTAATAATATTTATTATTATATTTATGACAATTTATTTACTTATTTATTATTATTTATTATTATTAAGTACCTTTAATAATATAAACAACTTAAATTTTAATTTTTTTAATTTATAACAAATTAAAAAGTGCCACTAACATTTTCTCTATTTCAAACCTATTAAATTTTAAAATTTGTGATTTTTTTTAAAATAGAGGATAAATATTATTTTATGATTATCTATAATAAATATTAATAAAAATTATGAAATGTTTATTATTTTTATTAAAATACATTATATTTAATATTTTTATAAAAACTATAAAGTTTTATTATGATTATCATGTGATGTATTATATTCACTTATTTCTAAGAAATATAAAAATAAATAAATATAATATAATATAATTTTATTATAAAATTATGATTTGATTAAAATAGAGGTAAATATTGTTTTATGATTATTATATAAATATTAATAAAATTCATGTGATTTTTATTAATGTTTATTGAAATACGTAATTTTTATTATCTTTTTAATAAAAGTTGTAAAATTTTATTATGATTATTACGTGATGTATCATAGTCACTTTTATTATGATTATTACGTAAATATTAATAAAAATCATGTGACTTTTATTAATATTATTTAAAATAAGTTATTTTTAATTTTTTTTTTAAAAAAAATTAAACTTTTAAATTTAGAACATGTATTTTTATTATTAAAAAAATTTGTATAATTTTAAAAATTAAAGTATCTAAGAAATATTTAGAATCGCGTTTTTTTTAAATGATCTGTTATTTCATTGTCATAAAAATGCATGAGAAATCTAATTTATTTTAAGTGATGAAGAAATTATGATTTAATGAAATAGAAATTATTTAATATAAAAAATACACATAAATTAATTTAAAACGCACACTACAAAAGAAAAACTTATTTGTGTTACATTATTCTGAGTGTTTTCTTTCAATTATTATTATTATTTTTTGCCTTATTATGCATTGAATTTTGAAATATTTTCATGATTTTGTTAATTCTTATAGCTTAAAATTTATTTGTTTTCTATAATGAAATTTTGGTATATTTGACTAAAAATGATATTTTAAATTGGTAAATAATTATTAGATTTTCCCTCTTCTTTTGGTATCGTTAAATTTATTTCAAGTTAAATATGATAGTTAATCTAAATTTACTTTATATAGAAATATCAGAATATTAGTATAAAAATTTAAATGTATGGAATATCATATATTCATGATAAAATTGAGATTTTAAAAATATAAAATATGATAGATGGTCTAAATTTACTTCAAATAAAATACATAGAATATTTGTATCTATTAATAAATTTATTATATATTTATTCAAAATATACACTGAATATGGGTAATCATTAACCCATAATTATATACATAAATGAGTTGTTAAATAATTTTGACAAATAATCATAAATAAATATAATATAGTTTTATATAGATAAAAATAATATATTTTATTAGAATTCAAAACAAAATATTATTTTTTAAAATAAAGTTTTTGATTAATGAATATTAAAATTATATATTTAAAAAAATATTAGTAAGAATAAGTGAATAAAATATAATTTTATTTTATTATAAAAATTACGATTTGTATAAAATAGAGAGTAACCATTATTTTATGAAAAATAACGTTAGTTACTAAGAATTATTACAATTTCAATTAGTTTAAAAATATTATGATTACGATTGTTTTATAATTATTGTGTCTTAGTGAATAAAACCATTACGATTAGTTAATGGAAAGTGAAAAATAAATGTTAATTGGTTTTAGTAAATGGTTCGATAAAAATTATGTTGAATGTCAAAAGCTAACAAATAATTTAATATTTTAGAAAGATCATAAATTTAATTAATTAATTAATTAATTACGATTTTAGTCTTATGTAGTGGATACGGGTCCTTATACTATTCTCCATAAATTTAAATAGAAAGGATATTAATAAGAGTTTATATCAATTCATTTTTAATGGATTGATAGTAGATACAAGTCTTTATGAAATTTCTATGTATGATATATTTTATTTAAAATAATATATACTTTACTAAATTATAAATTTATTTTATAATATAAAAATAATAAATTTACATATATTAAAATATAATTAATATTTTGTAAAAAAAAAAGTTAAATTAATATTTAGAAATTTTAACATACAAAGATGTTGCACTAAATTTATCAATTTTTTAATTTATAAAAACTCGAAGATGTTTATAATAAGACATGGAGATAAATTAGTTAAAATTCCACTTAAAACAAAAAAATAAATAATTGAAGCGGGACACTCCGTGCTAAAAGCATGGGGACCATATAGAAACCCACTTCAATTAATCTTCAGAATAAGTCAATTATGACTGTAAAATAAATTAATTGAGGGACATAAAGACCTGTCTATTTTGAATTATTCTCACTTCTTCTCTATCAATACATTGATTGAATGGTTTATTATTTACTTTATAAGTTTAGATTTTGTTGAGATACTCAAGTTGACTTGGGGGTCCTAGAGTTGTTCCGTTTATCTATTGAAATATTTGTCGTTCATATACCTGCGAAACTTCCATAATTAAAAATAGATGATACTTATCCCAAACGAGCATTCTCTATTGTTTGATTATTAAATTTAAACGTGGCTCTTTTTGAGAAATAATCAAACGTTTCTATCCAAGGTTGATAATTAAGTCAAAACATAAAATCTAAGATCGACAATGTTTGCCAAAGTCACAAGCACATGGAATTTGTCCGATTCCGTGATGTGCCACTTACGATTCTCACTTCCGAAAAGCAAATGTCATGTTAATATTGTGATATTAAAATAGAAATTTCTTCCTCTACGCAGTAGATTCTCCTCTATGAAAAATTAAAATTATATTTTATAAATTAATTTATGAATTCATAGAAGGTGAGTTAAATAAGTTAATTTATGAATTGATTTTGGTGAATGTGTAAGTTAACTTACAATTCACTATTTTCATCGTTTATTATTTTAAGCGTTGACATTTGAAAAAATAATCTTAATCATGAGTTAATTCGAATTTACCTTTTTAGGTGAATTAAAGATTAACTAAGAAATGTCTCTCTGTATGCTAAAGTCTTTGCAGTCATTGTTACTGTGATGGCGACAAACAAATAGTTGATATTATTTTTCTGGGATATATCTGGGTTGGGTTATATTGTATCGTGTCACGAGATTGGTTATTGATTAGAGTCGTTCGACATTCTACCGATTAATGAATTTGAGATTAAATGAGTTGAAAATAAAGGCGAAGTAAATGAACAAAAGTATAAAGGATAGGCGGTTTATGCGGAGCGAATACACTACCCAAATCAGAGTTAAATCACCACCCGTATGCATACTCGACCTCGATACAAATGCATTTCATCACATACCTCTCATCTAAGCTATTTCTAACCCAATTGAGAATCCTCGAATCACCTCGATAGTATCGCTTTATCTCAACACCATCATTGCATCACCTTCATACCGTCTCGCATACCACTTACCTTGAGGCATTAAGATCGGATACTACATGGTGAATGTCAATTTTAAACCTATTTCTTCGAGAAACCAGGATAATCATCCTAGGTAAGAATTTAGCGTTTATCTCTGCAGCTCAAATCCCAACACGGTAAAAACCTAAGATAACTACCAACACAGATTCATAAGCGGACTTTATACTAGCATTGATAAATATACATGTGTTGAGTAAATATACATACATAATAACCATAGAGAAATACAAAGAGAGATAAACTACCGTTTACACGGTTTGTCAACACACTGTCGAAGCAATCCACAACAATCATCATGAGCAAGACCACAGTGTTGCTTTCTAAGCTAAACTATGAAAAACTATATAGGCGTGGAATTGAAAGAATCTCACCACAAAACCATACTCCAAAATGAAATGAAAATGAAAGTATATAGAAAATGCGGTTCTGAGCCTTGAAACGAACTAAAAGCATTTCAATGAATCTTCATTTAACGGCCCAATTAAGCCCGCGTTCTGCCTATCTACCTTACATGGGAGAAATTTAGCTTTGCCGTGAAATTCTCTTCCTCGCCAGCGCCCGGGAAGAAAAACAAGTCGAGCAAGCTCGTCTTCCTCTGAACGTCGCTCGGACATGAAGGCTACTTTATCACAAATTGCCCGAGCAACAACTTTGCTTTTCTTGTGGCTTAACTTCAAGCCTTATTCCTTTATTCGATCAATGCATCTTGGAGTTCCATTTGGACTTTATTCTCAATGCTCAATAATGCATAAAATACCACAAAATATACAAAACTAATCAAACGGTACAATATGTACACAAAGCGCAATAAAGCGTATTTACAACAAAAAGTGGGATTATTCAACTAAATATCAACAAAAGAGCGGATAAGTGCCACAAAATGTATATCTGAATAACTACATTTGGCACTTATCAATCACCTCTTTCTATTTCATTTATTTTCTACCACATAACACACAAACCCTTCAAACTACACTCAAAATCAATACAAAGTTTTTCTCCAAACCAAGTTTCAAGTGTGTGATCCTAGTAAAGTGGGCATTGGAAGCTACAATTTAAGGTAAACTTTCACCCTCCACCTACATTTGTTGCATTGTTGTTTTATAGTTGCGAGAAAACAGCATTAATAAGTTAACCTAGTTCACGGAAAAATCGCTAGTTAACTTGCGAAATGTTCTAATGCATAAAACCAACATTGTTTTACCATAATTTGCCTAGTTTTAACATATTTTTATATATTTTAGGTATGGTGCACCGAAAATATTGTCAAAGCTATGTGAAGGTTCGATTAGGATAAAGTGAACATAGGCGATAAGTCGATTGTGGCGAAGAAGTAGATAAAACGATTGATGTTATGATCGATAATGAAAACAATTTGCAAATGGAAAAACTTCCAATACTCGTCGATAAATGATTTATTATTATAGAATGGAAGCAAGCAAACTTGGTTTTGGCATTGTGATTCGAGGTCAGACAATGGGAGTAGTAATCGAAAACCATTTGTTATTTTGACATGCGAGAAGTGGAGCATATGTTCCAAAATCCAAAGTTACAACACGAAGACGGGTTCGAGAAATGTGGGTGTCAGATTCATTCTTGATTATTGTAGGGTGGATAATTTATGGAGGTTGACTATGATGTATGCGGAATGCATAGTCATGAGTTGGAGACCAAGTTACAGGCATCTTATTGTTTGTCGGCTTAAGGCGGAAGAAAAGAAATATGTTTCAATTGTTGTTGATCATTGCTTTAGAAGCATACTACGGTTTGAAACGAGAATAGGCGGGATGTGTGTCAAATATAAATCGATCTACAATTATCGATATAAACAACATGTTGCCCAAAGGGTTCGAGGTCGAAATGCAACATTTATTGAAATGTTTGACGATAACAACTATGTTTGAGACATAGAGTTTGTGATGACAATGTATTATTTGTGATATATTTTGGATGCATCGTCGAGTATCGATTTATTCATACATTTCCACAATAATTGAATCGACATCAAGACATAAAGATAGGCTTAGCTTCTTGAAATTGTTGGTGTCATCTCACCGACAAGACATTTCGGTTGGTTTTGCTTCATGGAATGTGAGAAGGAGACAACGTCACTTGGGCGTTGGTTGTTTGCAAAACATTGTTGAAAGATCAAAATAGCATGCATTTGGTTATTGTCACCGATCGAGATAATGCTCTTAAGAATGTGGTTGCCACCGTGTTTTCATCGGCAACCGCTCTACTATCTCGGTATCATCACAAAAAATGTGAGAGAAAGGCTAAAACCCACGATTGGCACAGAGAAAAAGGCGAAAGCGGCCAAATTGTCAATCGGTGTTATGGTGGAGAAGATTATGGGCGGGTATTCTTTCTTCTCTTGGAGAGATGTATCTTGCTAATGTTATCCACTTGAAACTTGTGTGAATATCCCAAGTTTTGAAATATGTTGAATCCTTATTCTTGGTCAGTGAAAGAGAAAGTGGTGTGCATGGATGGACCGTGTTAGACATTTGAGGAGCGCAACCACTAATAAGAGTGGACTCATACGTACGGCTTTGAAGAGGTGGTTAGGTGATAGTAAGGGTGACTTATGTAGAGATTGAGATGTTGTGAACCAAATGCCCATAAACTAACACAATGAAATTTAAACAACATTTAGAATGATAGCTAAGCATTAGAACACGGTTCAAAGACAAGACTCTATGGACAGTTCACAATATATCCGAGTGGGGATTGAATTTTATTTTTCGAAGAAAAGCGGAAACATTGGGTCCGATAGTGTGAAATGTGGGTTTACTGGTATGGGCAACTTATGGACTTCCATGTGCTTGTTTATTTCAAAAAAATGAAACTTAATTCCCTATTCTAATGGATGAGATATGCCTCATTGGAAAAGGCTTTGTTTCGACGATTACGAGCCGACAAAGGAAGGTAGTTCCAACATTACCATCACAACAGGTTAGAAGTCATAGTAGATCGTTTTCAATAGCGACGATGCTACAAAGTTGTGCATTAAAGAATAATTGTGAAAAGTCACATTCGGAAAAACCGATTTGAAGCCTCCGAATGACGGTGAAAACTAAAGGTGCCCCAAAAAGATGAAAACCTCACAAGCCGGCGGTACAACCAAGCGTACTCTTTCTTATCACGGAAGTTGTGATGAATTATTCGGATCCTCGATCCAAAATCCATCAAGTATTAAAAGGAGCCAGAAATTCAAATCCGCCGGACAACGACACCACCGCCACCACCCCTGCGATAATATAGGTCAATT